>CANSZD010001531.1:0-567679 GCA_947648045.1 Beta corolliflora
GGCCATTATCTTAATATATCCGTCTAATACTCCTATAATATGCATCCATCATTTTTTTTCACTATTTCACATTTTTATTCAATGTTCTTTTGAGCATAATTAAATTGAAATGAACTAAACTTAAGTGTACTGAATTGAACTAAAATTAAGCTCAAAAGAATGAGGCCTTAGTTATCTAACGATTTCTTCCTCAATATCTTTTTAATTGACTCGTTTTGACTTTTGAAACTATTCACAAATATTACTTTTACTATATTTTGTGATTTATACTTAAGAAAATACAGTCCTGTGAAAGGTTGTTATTAGATTTATCTCAATACATATTTCAAAACATCAACTTTGAATTTTTTTTACTTATTGATATGAATAGGGATGGGCATGGGTCGGATCGCGTGGGTCCACTAGACCTGCACCCGCACCTGCACCCGTAAATTTTGATGTAGACCCGGATCCGCCCCTAGACCCACTGTGTCTAGAAAACTGACCCTACCTGGATCCAATGGGTCTAGCGGGTCCTGGTCCAAAATGGGTATCAAACTTATTAAGAGTTTCCATTATTTTTTCAACATGCGTTTCATTTACGCCTGTTTTATTAGTTATTAAAATGATAAAATACCAACATAATAGTCTAATACTTCTACAAAACATTCCAAATTAAAATATCCACAACAAGTTGGCTTTGTCCTGGTCGGTAATGGATAAAATGAAAAATTTAGGGATCGAGTACTAGACGCGATGGCTGCTTGAAAATCTAAAAATTCATATGTTAAGGTAAAAAGTTTTATTGCTCTTTAAATATATATTATTATTATTAGGAAAAATAGGCGCGAACAACACCAACTATTAGTTTGGTGCACTAAACAGCACGAACTAAATGAGGTATGATGCACAACATAAACTTTATGGCATAGGTGCGCGAATCAACATACATGATGATTTTGGCCTGAGATTCATTTACCCAAGCCTTAAAGTTTGTGTTGTGGAACCATGCCAAAATCATTGTTTATGTTGATTTATGCACTCATGTCATAAAGTTCGTGTTATGCATCACACCTTATTTAGTTTGTGCTGTTTTGTGCACCAAACCAATAGTTGGTGCTATTTGCGCCAATTTTTCCTTATTATTATTATTATTATCATTGTATATATATATATAAGAACATGGGTCTGTGGGGCGGGTCTGGGGCGGGTCTGGGTTTGAATCTATCAGACCCAGACCCAGACCCATTTTTTACACCCAGACCCAGATCCGACCCAGACCCAATGGGTCTCAAAACTCTAGACCCAGACCCTTTAAAATGGGTCGGGTCCACCGGGTCTGGGTCGGGTCCTGGACCCATGCCCATCCCTAGATATGAATGATTAAAGTTATGCATTGACAAACGTGGCAAAAGAAAGGGATGAAATACTAATATATGGTTAGCCTTCCCTAACCATTGTCATGTTTTACCGCATCTTGTTACTATTCTCTCCTTGTTTCCTTAAAAAATGATAGGGTAATCACTAGATATTCTGTTACATGTATATACTTCCTCGTTTTTTTTAATTGTACCATTTTGTTTTTCACGTTTGCCAAAATATTTTTTTAACGTTAATATCTCTAGTTGCGTATAAGTAAAAATTCTAAAAAAAATTGATATTTGGAATTCTTGCATTGAAACGAATCTAACAAGACCTTGCTTGACTATGTTTTTTTTTATATAATGATGCAAGATAGCTTAACAAAGTTGGTTGATAAAAAGTGCCAAAAACGAATTGGTGCAATTAAAAAAACAGAGGAAGTACAATATCTTCCTAGCTTTCCTTGATACAATTATGGCATATAGTAAATAACAAATGTAGAAAATTAATAATAAAAGGAAAGCAAAATATAAACATCCACAAAGTTCAGCTACAACTCTTGTAGCTTTATATTTGCCCATCAAAATATTAGAGACCAACTTAATGACTAGGTGCTGAAAGTGCAAACCAACTTACGTTGACTGATAACAAAACAAGTTATTCACTTGGTATCTTTACTCTATACATTTTCGCATACTATAATGGACCATTATATTTGTACAAATATATTAAAAGGCGTTCTTATCCAAGGAACGGTGCCACGTGGCACTCTTCTCAAAGTTTCGAATGCATATGTTTATGATCTCATTTAAAAATAATGTGTAGCTACTAAGAATAGAACACATGACCTTTGAGATGAAATGTGAGAGTTTAACCACCAATCCACTATAATTTTAATGTTTGTTGTTTCAAAGTAAAACATAATAAAGTCTTATAATTATATGTAACTATAAAGACATAGACAAGCTTTTTAATCTCTAACACTTTCATTAAAGTAATAACATTCTCTTACCCCAATTCCATTGAAATTGTTATTTTTATCCACAATTCATTAGAAGTACAGTTTTTTTAAACAACATAACTTATCATGATATAACCTCCATTTTCTAATTTCGCATTCGACAGAAAATTACAAAAAGCTAATAAAATCAATTATGAAGTTATGAATAATAATAATATATTTGATAATTGTAACTGACTCGAAGCATTCCCCGGACCAAAATACTAGTTTTTATTATTAATATATTAATTTGTATCTTTTTTTTAATATTAAACCATTATTGAAGATACTCATAGTATTTGTGAAAATACAGTTGGGGTGACTAACTTGAAAAAGAGGAAATGTAAGTGATTTATTCTAACATGAATTTTTATCATACTAACGCAACTGGATTAAGCCTTGTTCTTCTCTCTCTAAAAAAAATCTCTCTCAAAACCCTAAAACCCACACCAATAGTGGCCGCCTCCTAGGCTCGCTGGTGCTGGCCTCTCGGCCTCGTCGCCGGCGAGTCTAGAGTCTTCGTTGTCGTTTCTTTTCCTTCCTCAAGTTGTTTCTCCGTCATCCATCGTCGTCCTCCGTCCTCCTCAGTCGTCATCGACAGTGTCTCCCATTCCCCTCCCCTGTTCGGCCTTTCGACAGTCCCTTCTCCACCCACTATAGTCGGCGGATTTCCTTCTCCCTTTCCCCGTCGTAGCGTCTTTCCTTGCATCGCCCCTCCCCGTCCCGCAGTCGCGCCGCTCCACCTGCGGATCTCCTCAAACGCGTGCCATTACCTTCCCCTCCCCGACTTTTTTAGTTTCTCAAAGTCGTTGGTCGTTACCCCCCTTCCCCAGTCGCGTCGCCCCACCACTGAATAATTTAGGTTTCATCCCGTTGCAACAGAGTAGCGTGCCCAGTCACTTCCCCTCCCCAGCTATTTTAATTTGACAAGATAACTAAGTTTAGTCCCCCTCACCGTTCTCCCCGGTGATTGAAGTTTTCGGTTTTAGGTTTCTCTTCCCCGGTTCGAAGTCGAAGTGGTTACTAGGTTCCCCCCTCCCCCGTTCCCCTGCTCTAGTTTGGAGTTTTACAGTTAAGTGTTCCCTTTCCCCGTTCCCCCCTAGGTGTTGGTTGTTGTTTGTTTGGTTGGTTCTTTAAGGAAGTAATAGTTGGTACATGAAGGTTCATTTGGTTTTGCAGGACGTATGGTGTTGTTGACGATGTGATTTTATGTTTCAGATGTTTGCCTGGTTTGTTTGTCTTGTTTCTGTTCTTTGTTTTAGCATTAGTCTAGGTTTTTTCAGATCCAAATATGCACGTGTAAGAGTTCAAGGATTGGGTTAGATGAGTGGAGATCGTTACTTTAATCCTATTGTGATGGAACAGGTGACTCACAAGGATAAGAAGTGTGAGTATGGTCGAGGCGATGAACGGTATTCATGGTTTGGACATGTGTTTTCCAGTATCACAAACCGAAGGTGTGTTCGAGAGCTTAACATGTTTAGCTCTCTTTTTAGCTTGGCATTGATCTTAATGGTCCTTGCCTTGAAAAACTCAAATCTGCAAGTGGCACCCCAATTGCATCTGGTGGTTTTCAGTACGCCCATGCGTTTCTCCTACCTAACGGAGAAACCTGAAATACTCTCGAGAGAGAGTACTGAGTCACCCAGGAACGTGACTCGTTCAAAGATCATGAGCCCAGAATCCCTAGAAGATCGTTGGGATTGCTCATGTGGCGAGATGAGAAGCTCGCCGTTGGTTGTTCGTTGTCCGGATCGTGAACGACATTCACTTCTTCTGCCACTTCCATCAGCCATCAGAGTTTTGACTCCACCATCACAATCATTAACCAGCGTTGTGCGACTCTATATCGTTTTTTATCTGTTTTTGGTTTGTAGGGCGTGTAAGAGCTCATAAAGCTCATTTCGGTTTGTTAATTTGTATTATGTTTGGTTGTATTAGCATTAGGTTGTACTTCCTTGTTTAATTAATGTAAGTTTTCTCGATGTAAAAAAAAACGCAACTGGATTAAACTATTTGAAAGTACAACCAAAATAAATCCAACTATATATGAACAATTTTGAATATAATATACAACTATGAACTCAATCTATTAAAAATAATGATGCACTGAAATAATCGGTAAAATTTCCAAAAAAAATCCAACATACAAAAATAAATTTCCACAAAGTATTATCACTTGAGTGAAACTTGATATTATTACAAGCTTGCTTGTTTTTTCTAAAATAGACTTCACATTATGTCCTCTCCTGAAAAAAAAATCAAATAAAAATTGATAACTTCAATTTCCAAAGTGTTGGAAGAGCTGCATAATTATACAAAATAAGATTTCGTACGATTTCAGCTCTTACGTTTTGATGCTTTTGCTAGTAGTTTTTCCATCACATACTCTTTAACATTGAAAAACTCTATAGCAGTATTTGGCTGAATTTTTTGTTGGTTAAATAAGAGATGCAGGTGGTGTTTGCTTCATAGAGTAAAGTTACATAAATGCCTCAACTAAACTGATGATGAGACAAAATATTCCTAATAAAAATTTAGCCAAATAGTCATACTCTTTAACAATTTGTTTCGTTCTCCACTTCTAGATATTAGATGAATAGGTGGTGTTTGGTTTTTTTTTTTTGAGGGGAAAAGCGAGCAAATAATATTAATGCAAATCAAGATCCACCAAAGTCATCGAACTTTGGGGATAAGAGTTCATACATGTAATTTCAGAATTCCTCCCAACTTCCCAACGAGCAATTAAATGAGCTACGCAATTACCCCCCCCCCCTCTTAACATGCTTACAATCAAAAACATTAAAAGATTTACTTATCTCAGCAATCTCATCATAAATGAGAACACACAGGAGCAACACCTTGAGAGGCTTTACTGATGATACTGCAGACAGAAAGAGCATCTCCCTCAAGGATGACATTAGAGAACCCCATAACTTTAGCCACCTGCACTCCATATAATGCAGCTTTGGCCTCTGCCATCTCGACCAACGCCCAACACCCCTCTTCGCACTAGCCACCAACACACTGCCACGCCAGTCCCGAATTACCACCCCACAGCAGACCTCCCCTCCAACAAATATATGAGCATCAGAGTTGATTTTCACCACATCCTGAGGAGGACGGGCCCAGGAAGCAGCAGTAGCAATCACATTTACTACTCTATGGCCATACACACAGCTTGCATAATTAATAGAGTCAGATACCAGAGTAGCGAACCCAGCAGTAATCCTTACGGCATCCGGGATTGTCGATTCGAACAAGATAATATTGCGGCAGTGCCACGAAGCCCAAGCCAAAGAAGCAAAGATGCTAAGTGTCTGCTTGTCAAGACTTTGGGCCATCCACCCAAATCTCTCTGCGAGAGTCGTAGCAAGAGCTTCCAGCAGCTCGTCACCAAAGTCACTACTCTCCCAAATTTTCTGAGCATAAGTACAATGAAATAGAGTATGCATAATAGTCTCCTCCGCATGATTATACACTGGCGGATTTTGCCTGGGGTGATATGGCGGTGAAAGCAGTCTTTCTTTGGCTGACTAGCCCACCTTTACGGGCTCGCCATATAAAATGGCACAGACTTTGGAGGAGCATTCAAACCCCACACCGTCTTCCATAGTGTGTTTTCCATTGTGCCGTGTTGTAATTCCCAGGCACGTCGATGACCCATCTTTCCAAGCCAATAAGCAGACTTCACCGTAAATAACCCATTTGTATTAGGCCACCAATAAAGACTGTCACTAGGCCACACAGTAGATAGTGGCACATCCCACACCAGGTCACGTTCTTCAGCAATGAACGAATTTGCAACCATCTCCGTATCCCACTCACCTTTCTCAAAATCAATGAGCTCGCACACTTTCATCTCCATATTACTTCCACTACTTGGAGTAGGCACAACATGTGATCCATCCCCTGGCAACCATGAATCTGTCCACACATTAATATTGAACCCATTCCCCACCCGCCATTTTAACCCTTCCACCAAAAGTGACTTCGCACCCCCAAATACTTCGCCATGAGAAACTTGGATCATGACCCCTCCGAGCCTCAAGAAAAGTGGAGTGTTTAAAGTAACGAGCCTTCAAAAGATCATGGAGAATGGACCCCTCGCCCCTACACAATCGCCAAGCTTGCTTTGCAAGGAGAGCTTGGTTGAAAATCTTCAAATCTCGAAAACCCATACCACCCATTGACTTTGGAAGACACAAAGAATCCCAACTATGCCAGTGTAGCTTACGCTCAGTTCCCTTTGCACCCCACCAAAACTTCACCATTATACTATGAATTTCATCAATCAAACCATCAGGTATATGGAAGATAGACATCATATAAGTGGGAATTGCCTGCGCCACAGCCTTAATAAGCACTTCTTTTCCGGGACGTGAAAGCAATTTCTCCTTCTAACCTTGCAGCTTTTTCCAAATTCGTTCCTTCAAACAAGCAAAAATAGCCTTTTTAGATCTCCCAATGATAGTTGGAAGGCACAAATATTTCTCATGCCTATCAACCTCCCGGACCCCCAACGTGTTCACAATCTCCTGTCTTCTTTCAAATCACACATTTGCTAAAAGCCACCTCCGTCTTACTAAGATTGACTTTTTGACCGGAAGCTCTCTCATAGATACTGATAATATCAACAATTTTAGAACATTCCCGCAGAGTAGCTTTAGCAAATAAAATACTGTCATCGGCAAAAAACAGATGAGAAATTTGAGGGGAACCATTACATATTCGTGCCCCATGTATTACATTATCCCGGGCCGCTTTTATGAGAAGGAGAGAAAAAGCATCGGCACATAATAAAAATAGATAGGGAGAAATAGGGTCACCTTGCCTGAGCCCCCTATGAGGGGTGATAGCACCAGAGACACGGCCGTTCACTTTAACAGAGAAGGAAACACCACTAGTTAGGGGTGTTCATGGGTGGTTAACCGTCCCGAAATAAAATTTCGGGACGGTAACCGGAAGTATCGGTTCGCCATATTTGCGAACCGTAACCGTAACCGTTCAAAACCGGTAACCGCATAACCGGTTAATCGGTTTTTCGGTACGGTTTTTCGGTTAACCGTTAACCGTTACTCAAGGTTTATCAAATTATTTTACTACTTTTATATATTAGATTTCAAATTTTTCTCAACATAAATAATTATTACCAAGATTCTCTATAAAAGACAATCATCTCTAAAAAATATTCCACACCATACAATATTACAATACAACGAAATGACGAATACATATCTCAAAGTTCTAAGAAAAACAAGCACAAAAATATAAAGTATTACAAGTTGGTAGTTCACAACTTCACATTGAGTAGTTCACAGTTTCACAGTGAGTAGCAAATAAACAGAAAAAACAGTAGCAAGTTCTACTTTTCTCACACAAAAATCATTATTTAATTAATATAATTATTATAAAAAATTAAATAATAATAAAAAAATAAATTTATCCGGTTTTTCGGTTAACCGTTTTATAAAAAATCATAACCGTAACCGTACCGTTTAACCGTGAATTTTACCGGTTCGGTAACCGTACCGTTTAATCCCAAATTTTCCGGTTCGGTAACCGCCCATTTTGACCGGTTTTCCGGTTTTTCGGTACGGTATTCGGTTTCGGTTTTTTGTGAACACCCCTACCACTAGTACAGAATTAACGATTTGCGTCGGACCTGGGACCACCATTTGCGTCGGACATTGGTCCGATGGCACAGGTCTCGTCGCAGATGAAGGATTTAGGATCTGCGTCGGATGAGGATACGACGCAGTTGATAGGCTATTTGCGTCGGACCCGCGCAACATGCGACGCACATGACCCCTCGCCCTTGCATCCCAAAGGCATTTGCGCTCCCATCTGCGTCGCATGTGGAGCAATGTGCGTGTGTTGATTCTTGCACGCATTGAAGCAATTGGAGAGAGAAAAAACTGGAATTTGCACGCAAGAAATGGAGTTTCATCTCCAACCATATCATTAAAGGAACCATTACAAATCGTCAACCTCTCAAGTTAACCCATTACAAATTAGATCCCAAAAAAATCAGATCTAACACAAATAAAAAAAGTATGCTGAACATGCTCGAACACACCGCGGAATTCGAAAAAATATGTACAAAATCATGAATTAAATACAACAAAGAAATTGAGAAAAGAAGCGTGCAGATCTGAAAAAATGTAGAAATACAACGAAGAATTGAAGCAACAATTCGTTAATCCAAACAAAAAATACTCTAAAAATCGCAAAAATCCTAAAAATTGAATCTCCCAACAACAAACGTAATACATCAACTAAAAATCCTAAAAACCTGAGAATGAGCGATGCGTTCTTCGTCGATGACGGGAGATCTGAAAACTTCGTGGCTTCCCGATGGTTGTAACACACAAAAGAACAAAAGCAGCGGAACCACCAACCGCAACAACCAGCGCGACGAGCTGAGGAGAGAGAGACTGAAGAAGATGCGGCGAGGCAGCACCAACCGCAACAACCAGCGCGACGAGGAGAGAGAGACTGAAGGGAAGATGCGGCGAGAATTGGAGAATTTAGGAGGGAGAGAGTAGATTAGTAGTTTTAGGTTACAGGAGATTGAAGAAAGGAGAAAGATGAAGAATTTAGGATGGAGCGGCGCTAGAGAGGAGTTGGGAGTTTTAGATGAGAGGTGAAAGTGGGAGTTTTAGGTTTAGGGGAGTTGGGCGCTTCTTTTTTTTTTTTAAAGAAAGAATTGGGCGCTCTAAATGTTAAGTTGGGCCAATCATCTGCGTCGGATGGGCCTAGGTGATCCGACGCAGATCACTTAAACCATCATATGCGTCGCACAGAGCATGGGGTCTGACGCAGATGAACCATGATTTGCGTCGCGTTCAACACCCATCCGACGCAAATGACACTTCTGCGTCGTTTCACTTGTTGTGCGACGCAATTCAGGAGACGCAAATCAACGTTTTTCTACTAGTGCACTGGAAATACAGTTCAGCACCCTAGTCACCCACGAGTTACAAAATCCCATCTTGTACATAACACGCTCCCTAAAACCCCCACTCAACCCTATCGTATGCTTTACTCATATCAAGCTTCAGAGCTACATAACCATCTCTACCTTCCCCTTTCCGCTTCATAGCATGGAAAATCTCAAATGCTACCAACGCATTATCTGTAATCAGACGTTTTGGGACAAAAGCACTTTGGTTTGGCGAAATAATCGAGCCTAGGAAAGGTTTCAATTTATTTGCCATAACCTTTGAGATGATTTTGTATAACACATTACAGAGACTTATTGGGCGAAATTCACTCATTCTTTTGCATCAGCACACTTCGGGATCAAAACTATGCAGGTCTTATTTATCTCCTCTAAGTCCACATTGCCCAGCCACCATTGTAATACATACGCAATAATATCACCTCCCACCACATCCCAGAATTTTTGAAAGAAAATTGCGTGAAAGCCATCAATGCCCGGAGCTTTATTCGGATGCATTTGGAACAGAGCATCCTTGATTTCTTCCCATGTTGGTGCACGATCCAGCCCTGCATTCATCTCCTCAGTCACCACTAATTGAATTCCTTCCAAAGCAGCCTCAAACTCACTCGGGTTACTTGTAGCAAACAACTCCCCAAAATAATCTGAAGTCACCTTCTTCATATCATCTTCCGAGGTACGCCACACTCCATTCTCATCCACAAGACCACTAATAAAGTTCCTCCTCCTACGTTGAGACGCCTTATGGTGAAAGTACTTAGTGTTCTTGTCGCCATCACGTAACTCATTCGCTCTAGCACGAGCATGCCAATATGATTCTTCTAATTATGGAGTTCGTCAAGGCTATTTGATAAGTCATTGCACCGAGTCATCATCATTGCATCAGGTTGCTCTCTTTGGGCCTGTTGAAGTAATTTCTGTCTCCTTGATTTTTTTCTTCACATTCCCAAAAACATCAGCAGCCCAGGTTGAAAGCTTGTCCGCAACACTCGCAAGTCTTGTAGGAATATTATCACCCACCGCATTTCCCCAGGAATCAGCCACCACCATCCTGCAGTTATCATGTGAGAGCCAAAGAGCTTCAAATTTGAAAGCTTTACTACCACCACGAAATCTCTCCTCCCGACCCGCCTTCAAAAGTATGGGTGCGTGGTCCGAACGATGGATAGGCATGTTGATAACCTCAGAATAATCCATCAAAGACATGAAGCCTTCATTTGCAAGATACCGATCTAATCTTTCCCGGACAATCGTATTCGGAAGCTTACCCCGTTACCATGTAAAACAACTTACGCGAAAGCCCAAGTCCCGCAACCCACATCATCAATAGCCTCATGAAACATATCCATTTGTCTCTCACCTCTAATAGCACCCCCTTCCTTCTCGGTCTGACTTAAAATTTCATTAAAATCTCCGAACATAACCATGGGACCCTCCCCTGTGGCCACCTCTCTCATGAGTTGCCAAGTAAGATGCTTATTTGCTGTTTCCAGCCAACCATAGATCCCCACCGCTCTCCGGTCCGGGCACCCACCATCGTTAGTAACCTTGGCACTGAAATGATGGTTAGAGTATGATTGGATCGAAATGTCCAAGTCCATCCACCAGAACCCCATACCTCCGGAGTTGCCCACACTACTAACACACAACCCATTCGTATAACCACATTGTTTCTGAATCACTGCTAACTGTTTTGAGTCAATCATTGTCTCCATTAGAAACACAATATTCGGCCTATCTCTCCAGCACCAGTTCCGGAGAGTCAACACCGTCAAGGGGTTGTCGAGCCCTTGACAGTTCCAGCTTAATAGTTTCATTGTTCTTCGCGGGGTGGGACTCTCCCCACCTCCGCTACTTGGCTTATAAACTGAGCCGAAATATCCGAACGTTTTATCCTCTTTCCATTCTCCTCAACATCCATCATATCCTCATCAACATTTGCTTCTCCTACTTTTCTATTTCCACCAGTGACAAACTCCATCACAACCGGTATATTTGGTGCTTCTAGGGGGGGTAGGGGCAATGCAGTTTTAGTTACAACTTTGGGCTTGCTTCTTTTCTGGGATATAGCTTTTGTAAGAGTTTTAGATGAGATTCCCACATTAAATAAGGTGACATCGGGGGGCACCAATTATCCATTGTCCAGCAAGTTGGGAGTAATATTAATATTATTCTCATCACTCTCACTATTAAAAGCAGTAATTGAATTTTGAGGGACCACATCAACATTACTTAATTCAACAGCAACATTTATCGATGCAGAACTAGCATCAGAATCAGAACGATTACCTTGAGAGTCAACAACTGGGACTTGCTTAGCTTTTCCAACCCCACCATCCTGCTTCGTAACAAATAATGATTTTTTTCGAGCTGTGAGATTACCGATTTCCTCCTTATGACGTGCTCTCTCCTTATGTGGGGACGCCTTCAACCACGAACCCCAGCCTAAATTTCCTTCACTTGCATCATCCTCTTCCTTCCTGCAATCTTTATCAACGTGCCCCATAAGGCCACACATAAAGCAGAAATGAGGGAGCCTCTCATATTTATATTCAATCGTAATTAAGCCACCATCTTTACGCTTGATGCGTTGCTTGCGTCTCAATGGCTTGTTAACATCAATCATCACCCTCACACTACAAAAGCGCTCTAGGCCAAGATCATTTGTCTCCACTTCAATAACCTGGCCTAAGCACGAGGCTATCATCCGCACATCCACGCAGACCGACAATTAAAGGGAAGGTTGTAAATTCTAATCCAGAAAGGTGAAAAATTCAGAGACACCTCTGAAGGCTGTTCATCACCAGAAATATCATTCAAAATTAATAGCTTTTGTTCAAAGCACCAGGGTCTACCTGCAAGCACTTTTCTTTGTCTTTCCAATGAAAGAATTGGAAGACCAGCAAATTCGTTTCCATGGCCCTAATAACTACGGTTCTATTGAGAGACCACACATGGTTAAGAGTACGTTTTAAAGCATCCAAATTGAAGGAACGATTTGAGAGTACTTTTCCAACAAGCATGAGCGAGGTTTTGGCATCCACGCCCGTATTCGCAGCACTCCCAAGATCGACAATTTCGTTTTCTTCTTCATCAATCGTTAATTGCGCACATCGTTTGATTAGGTCATCGGCCATGGTGGTCGGACAACCAGGCCGTGTTAACGGTGACGAGTGCCAGACACGCTGGGGGAGGAAGCCCTAACTCGCGAGAGAAGGGGACTTTTTTATTTCAACTTTCTCCAACAATCTCTCAGGTGGTGGTGGTGTTTGCCTCATATAGAGTAAAGTTACATAAATGCCTCAACTAAATCATGATGAGACAACTCTTTTTTTTAAAAAAAAAAAGTAGTCTCTCTCTGGTGAGGGCTAGGGTTTGGGTGTGGAGTCTTGTTTTTCGAGTCTTTTGCCTCGTTTTTGGGGAGTTTTTGTCCCTTCGTAGGGATCTGGGATTGTTTTATGATGTCATATGAGATTACGATTCGGTGTTCGAGTCTGGAAATTACGGATGAAGAGGAGAATATTGTAGGTTTTGATGACATAAATGATGGTGACGCAAACCCTAGCATCGAATTGGCAATTATTGGGAAGGTGATGACAAAAAGACCATACAACTTTAAAGTGTTTAAAAGAACCATGAACCAAATATGGGCGATCTCTAAAAGCGCTCTCTTTTCGCACAATTGAGAATGGACTTTTTGTTGTTCAATTAGCCACCGTACACGATCGAACGAAAGTTCTTGAAGGCTGACCATGGACTTTCGATCAACATCTCGTTATGATGACTGAAATTGTTGGAGGAATACAACCTTTTAAGATAGCGCTCAATACATGCCCGTTTTAGGTACGACTTTATAATCTCCCTATTGACAGTATATCGGAGAATCATATACGGAAAATTAGCAATGGATTGGGCGAGGTCTTGGAGGTAGAATCAAATGATATACTCTAGGACAAGTCGGCCAGAGTGAAAGTTTTAATGAATATCACACAGCCATTGCGACGAGTACAAAAAATTCGAAGCAGTTAGGGAAAAGTGATTTTGATCGAGAGTAAGTATAAGCGTCTTCCCACTTTTTGCTATGCTTGTGGATTGATCGGGCATATAGAGAGAGATTGTAATATAGTGGCGGAGGATGAGAGGGTGGAAGAGAAGCAATGGGGAGCATGGTTGCGGGCTTCCCCCCGATGTGGCCATGTTAGAAAGGCGGAGGAGGCTAAAAATCTTTCTTTCCCGCTCTTGGATGCTGGTGTTTACCATCCCTGACCAAGACAAGGAGGGAGCTATAAATGAGATTGAAGGGGGAAGAAAAATAAGGGGAGTGAATGGTGAGATGGAGTGCAGTTCTGTTGAGCTTCAAGGTGTTGAGCAGATCAATCAAACAAAGGAGTCGGCAAATCAGCAGGCATATATATTAAGATGAGAAGTTTTGGGTGCTCCTGATGATGAGGGTAGCGTTATCCCTTCTCTTAGTGAGTGTGATGTTTCATCCATAAAATTGGGGGAGGGTGGTCAAGCGTGTGTGAGGGAGTATGGTGATGATATACATAAGAGTTTTAGGGAGGTAGATGGTTTTCCTAAAACAATGAGTGAAGGTGTTCAAAAGTGTGCGAGGGATATTGGGGCGGAGACACAAAAAGTCACGAGGGAGGATGGATTTGGAGAGGAGGCTACTATGCAGGTTACCCTCCCACACGAGGGTAATACTGATGTGCCATTGTTTGTAGTGGGGTGTGGCTCAGGTGGACCTAGTTAAACTAAAAAGGGGTGTCGTAAAATAATGACAGGATGAAAAAAGGAGGTTGTGAGTGTTGAGAAGGAGGTTAGGAGGAGGAAAAGAAATAATGTTTTGCTGAGTGATGATAGTATGGATGGTATGGATGTAAGAATGGATTAGGTGGAGATGTCGGGGAAACGTTTGAAGCTTGCTGATGTTGTTGATAGGGCGAGTGAGCTCTTGACAGTAGCGGAGGTTGATGTTGATCAACCCCACGAAGGGCAATGAAAATATTAAGTTGGAACTGTCAGGGTCTGGGCAACCCTAAGACAGTCAAAACTCTCCAATCTTGGTGTTGGAGGGAGAGGCCTAATTTGGTTTTCACTATGGAAACCAAGATTGATTCTAATTAAGAAACTTCAATTGGTGAAAGAAAAATGTGGTTTGGGTGATGGTTTATGTCTTAGTAGTAATGGTCTGTTGGGAGGGATGGGTTTTTGGTGGCAAGATTTAAACGTTCTAGTTGTGTCTTACTCCACTCACATTTAATGAGCTAGGGATATTACGCGTTCTATTTCTATTCCTATCATCTTTTTTGGATATTTCAATGAAATTTTATATGCTTCAAAAAAAGGATGGAGGGGTTGATAGAAGGGAGTGTATGATGGATGCGTTTAGGGAGGTGGTAGAGTTGTATGATGCTCATGATTTGGGTTATCAAGGCAGTACTTATACTTTGTGTAACACCCCAGAATTTCAAAGGCGGAAAAGAAAGAAATAATAATATAATTAATAGGACGATGGCGGAAACATCGTCTTCTGGGAATGTCACTACTACAAGATTAGTGTTTACTAAATAACTAAGTGATAAAAAAAAAAAAAAACAAACATAAGTAAATACTATAAGTAAATTAATTACTTAGATTAAAATCAAAATGAGAAAACTATCTCAAACTAAAGAGAAGTCTAGAACTAAAACCCTAATAGATTATTTCTCGCATCTCAACCCGAGCCCAAAATCAAAGAAAATCCCCACCAACAAAACCTGCAAAATATACAACAAATATCCACAATCAGTGGGGAGTAACTAGCAGTTCTCCCAGAACAATAGCAATCAAAGCACGATTCAGAAGAAGATTATTAAGAAAGGAATAACATGCAATCATTACATCATATCATGCACATAGAAATCATAAAGCTCATAGATAAATCAAGAGATCATTAACAATAAGTAAGCATAATATAGTGAGTGACAAAATTTCCAATATAAATAAATAATAATAATAAATCAAAATACAACAAGTTATTGAGTCAGAAACCGAACGCCAGTGATTCGCAAATCACTTCCTAAGGTTTGTCAGATCGCAATCTCCAGGTCAGTCTATGGGCTTACGTTCCCCACTGCCTGTGTCTAAGAATGGCCAAACTCCCGATGCAGGGTAGAACACGCAGAACTCCCTGACCTCTCGGACGACAACAATTAACCCAGGTGTACCCCTAGTTCGCAAACCAGGTGGTTGGCATGTTCTTAACCGGGGACTACATCTATCCCACCGGATATTCTTATCTCAAAATACAATCATGCATACAAACTAAGTATCATTCATCAAAAATATTCATCAAAAAGGGGATGCCACCCGGCCTTATACCTACAGTTCATCAAACAGTTCTTCATAATTCCTCAAAATAAACCACTTATACAATAACCAACAAATAATTCTCACAATAACACTTGAACATTCCCAAACATCAAAAATGACAATATACTGGTTTTTACAGCAACCACTCTCAATCACAAATACATCACCAATTAACTCTAAATCATATTCATTACAAGAGTAATAACAATTAAATCATTTTATTCCATAAATCAAACCTAAACATGTGGTTACCAAAATGATGCATAATGTATACTACTGAAAATCAGCAACCCAGAATATATTAAATTATAAATTATATCTGATTTACAAGCCTTCAAACAATTTAAAAGTGTATCCTCAATTTCATCACAAAAACACCATAATAATTATGAAACTAACAAATTCGAGCATTAAAATCACACAAAAATTATCATACGACCCTAATGGCCCTACTGACATGTTACAATTTTTATTTATAATTTTCGGACTCTAAAAGTATTTTTAACAGTTAATATACAGATTCCTCAAATAAGCCATAATAATAATTAAAAATATAAACAGACGCCCAAAAATTACCAAAAATTCACATAACATGTAAAAACTCACGGAAATACATATTATTCAAACAAATTAATTTTTCTGCCTCTACAAATAATTTTCAAGAATTATATACTGACAGAACCGAAATTACAAAAAACAGATATATAAATTAATTAAAACAGTAAACAGTAGATAAAAATTATTCTAAGGAAAGGAATACATTATACGCATGTTACATGATCTAATAAAAATGATTTCATCAATTTCAACAGTCGTTCAATAATTATTATGAAATTTAGCCAAAAACGCACAAAATACTAATTAAATCAAATAAATATTAAAAATCATGCAAAAATTATTTTTCTCTACACAGTATTCACATAGCATGTGTCACGTATGTTCAAGTAAAATTTCGTCAAAAAATCTCATTCAAAAAGTATTTTAGATAATTCCTAACGTATTAATCTAATACCGAATACTACTCTAATCACTATGATTCTAGGATAACAACTAGTTACCTGGATCGTCGGGAGGAGAGCTGAGTCTAAAGAGACAATCACGAGTTAAGCATGCAATCCAAATCCTCTTCTAACCCCAAGGCATAACAAACGAGAATTGTAGCAACAAGTCACTAAGCATTTCTTCTTGAACGTTGAAAACTCTTGTTTCGCACTGCTCTGTTACGACCATGATTCCCGATGATCAGAAGGTCAGATTCTAAATCGGTCCGGTAAGAATGTAGAACAAGACGTTATAAACGTTGTGTCCAGAAATGAAAAAGATCCAACGGTTAGATCTCCGGCTACGGTTATTTTCGTGAAGGTGCGACAGGAAAAACCGGGTTGAACTTTCTACTCTTTTCCTCTTCCTTTTCTCTCTTCCCTTTTCTTGAAAAACGGTAGGTGATAAATGCAAATGAGGCTGAACTTCTTTGAATAAAAATCAGAATTTTATGGATGTTTAATGGTTGAAATAAAGGGTTTTAATGAAGGAGAATAATTAGGGGGTTATAGGAGTTACAAAGCTACCAAGAGTCACAAGGAAAATAAAAAGAAAAGAAAGAAGAAGGCTCCCCTATTTCTTCCACTTGGCCAGCTGCCCTAAGCCCAACACCCACACAAAACTTTCGGCCCAAATCAACAAGGGTCCATGCTTCAAAAGCCCGCTACGCGATAAATCGATAAATTCCTAAATTGCGCCTAAACTTTGAAAATACTTAATAATGAAAATAATTATAATAAATTATATTATAAATATAAATATAATGCACACATTAGCACGCCACATGCGATGCAACATTTCATCACCCAAGTCGGTCCAACAACGTTACAAAAACGGTACGCGACAACACCGCATCCTAAACGCCTAAATAAATGACGAAACTAATATAACCTTTAAAATAAATAACTAAAAACTTAAAATAAATATATATAAATATATCACATCATATATATATACACACATTTTCACAACACGTTCCAAAATAATCTAAATAATAAATTATTAAATTTTTTTACGAAAAAAAATATCATTTTAATGTAAACAAACACCAAAAATAAAGAGTGAAAATTACGGGGTGTTACAATCACTCCCCCTTAAAAGAGTTTCGTCCTCGAAACTTCAAAACAACCAAGAGACAAAAGAAAATACTTTAGACAGAGAACATTAAGAAAACATAAATCGATGAATTTAGTTAAGAACTAAACAACTTTGCAGGTATAAAATTTGATAACTCAAATAATATATATTTTATTTTGGAAGACCAAAAAGAGTTGTATAGTAGAGAAGCATGGTAACAACCATCCTTTATAAAATGTGGAAGAACTACAGACAAGTAAAAAGTTTAAGGTAAAAACGTTTGCACAATAAACTATAAGTAATTTTGTAAAAGAAGCAGGAATAAATATTTACGTAAAATTATAAAAGAATAAATCCGACCATACATAAATATTTTTAGAAAAGAAACCAAGAAGAAAAAGTCCGTAAATAGATAGCCAAACCAATTTAAATAGAGGTAACCACACGGGCTTATACCCCACTTAAAGAGATAAGAACACTTTAATAAAGAGTAGCTAGCTGCTTTATTAAAATAGCACTTACGAACACAAGTCATGACATATGTTATAAGAGCGTACGTCCTCCTAAACATATATATGAAAATTAAAGTTCGCAAAAGAAATTGAAAACTTTAAAATAAAATTCACAACGACGAAGCACTAATAAATAGGCGATAAAATACTAAATAATAAACAACAATTTTAAAATTTGCTAAGTCGACACAAATGCGCATGGAACCACCCATTGCAACCTAGTATCAACAAAACAATATTTGAAAGCCATCTTATCAAATCAACATTAAAGTTTAACGGAATCACCCAATATAAACTTAATGTCAACTCAAAAAGAAGTTAAATCAAAATAGTCAAAATGCGTCAACTTATCAAATTGACATACAAGTCAAAGGTATCAGAGCAAAACGCTCCTAAAACTGTAACACCCCAGAATTTCAAAGCAGGAAAGGAAAGAAATAATAATAGTATTAATAGGACGATGGCGGAAACATCGTCTTCTGGGAATGTCACTACTACAACTACAAGAAATGCGTTTAAATAACTAAGTGATAAAACCAACATAAATAAATAGTATAAATAATTTAAATTAATTAGAGTAATAATCAAAAGAGAAAACTAGCTCTTCAACTAACTGAAAGTCTATGCCTAAAACATCTAACATTTTAATGCTCACATCTCAACCCGAGCCCAAAACCAAAGAACATTCTCATCAACATAACCTGCAAAAATATACAACAAATATCCACAATCAGTGGGGAGTAACTAACAGCTCTCCCAGCTCAATTAGGATCCACATAGGAGTTATCAAGCATTAATAAATAAGTCTCAATCAACATAAAATATCAAACTGGACCAAATAACAGCCAAACAACAACTAACATTTTGACATGCTTAAATAAAGTAAATCAACAATAATGAACTTAAGATAAGCATACAAGATCCATAACATAAGCCTCCAAAATAATTAAACAAAATAATATAATAGGTTTTGAGAAAGAGCAGAACGCCAGCGGATCGCAACCCACTTCCTAAGGTTTGTCAGATCGAAATCTCCAGATGACCTATGGGCTTACGTTCCCTACCGCCCGTGTCTAAGAATGGCCAAACTCCCGATGCGGGATAGTACCCGACTCAAGACTTCCCAACCTCTCGGACGACAACAATTAACCCAGGTAAAACCCCTAAATCGCAACCTAGGTGGTTGGCATGTTCTTCACCGGGGACTACATCTATCCCACCGGATATCTTAATCTCAATAAAACAGTTCTACATATAAATACAATAATTTATTCATCCATTAATCCTCAAATATAAATAATAAGGATGCCCTTAAGGCCTTACACCCAAAATCAGCAGAAACTAGGATCGCAATCCAAGAGTTTCAATTCAACAATATTTATTCTTCCCAAAGTATTAGTAATAATAATAAAAATAATAATCATAATAAAATCAATTTTTCCCACTAAAAAAAAAACATAAACCTCATTTAAAACATAATTATACACCAAATACACAATATAATCAAATAGTCCAACTACTACGATCTCGTTAAACCGAGTTTGGGTACAAGGTTAATTACAACGTTAGTTATAATACCCCCCGGTACATAACTCTTGGCGAAACGGTACTAAAGACAAGATTATTCTCCCTCGAGTACCGAAACGTCGACAACTTAGATATTGATTTATAAAATTACAACATTATTATACTCTCAATTTAATTACAAACAATAATACCATCATAAAATAAATAAGACACTCACAATATTATAACAATATATATATGTATATATGTATATCATTCAACTCATGTACACATATAACAATAGTCATATATAAATATACTAATTAACAAAGGTAGATGTAATTCCCCACAACAACCCATCTGACTATGTCAAGCACTAACCATTTTCTTACTACTACAGGACAATGATGTAATATATATATTATAATTAACAAAAGAAGAAGTAATTATCACAACTAACCATCTACTTATTTCAAGAACTTCCAATGACTACTACAGATCAAGGATATTATACATCACGGAGGATGTATCAGAAACTTTAAGATTATGTAAGACATCAATCTTGTTACCAGTTATAAAAAAAAAAGTCACAAACAAACTCTTTTTTCAAGAGACTTATACTAGCAGACAGCAGACATTCATGCTCTCAAATTAACAACATTATGATCATGTTCAAGCTAACTCATAACTGCATAATGATATAATTTTACAAAATTTACTAACCAAAACATAAGTTTTACAGAAGATAATAAAACAAGAATTCTAACCACTAAACCTGAGCAAGAATAACAACACAATATAATCAGTTTCTTCCACAATATTTACCACTCAACAAGCATTCATGTATGACAAAGAATAACATCAATAATATGAAACTTTACCCACCCACCTTTCTTAGCATACAAATTACCCCAACTTAGATATTAAGAACTAAATAATTCTTAAACGAATTCTAATCGTACTAGGTTCACCGTTAGTTACCTGGATTTTAGGTGGAAAATAATACTAGAATGGCGGAGAAAGCAGAGAATAACATTGCTCCCGAAAACTCCAAGAAAACCGGATGAGTCGTCTGATTGAAACGCAAACTGCGACCAATTCTTCGGGTATCTTCAAAAACTGATGACACCATGAGCAAGAGCTCTCTGAGTAGATGAATTTCGACTGCTCACACGCCCAATTCCGATAAGAAACGAAGGAGATATGGGGCAAACAAGATGGGTGCGCATAAATGACCGAAAACGCGAGAAGGGAGAAGGACTCTTTGTCTTTCTTTCTAAGGCTGACGTTAAGGGAGGTTTTGAGTGCAGCAAAATAATGTGATTATTCATATCATTAAGCAAAGGTTAAATTGCATTAAGATGGGTTAATGGGGGGATGGCTCTTCACCTTTTGGTGGTTACAAAGAGGGATAGAATATGCTAATACTATGCTTAATACTCCTCCTCTAAATTTTGGACAGCATAAGAAGGAAATGGGTTTGCAAAAAAATTCGTTACGTTGGTCGGCCCATAATATATACAACGCTTAAAAACTAAAATCACACGCTACTAAAATTTATAGAATTACTAAACTATATGATAAAATAAATACGCACATTAAATATATAACTAATAAAATTCCTAAATAAATATATACACTTTAAATTAATAAACACAACCACATAATGCAACAACTAAATAATTATACATGTTCAAAATAGTTTAAATAATAAATTATTTTATTTTAACAGAAAATATTATTTTAATATAAACAAACACCAAAATAAAAAGTGAAAATTACGGGGTGTTACAATCACTCCCCCCTTAAAAGAGTTTCGTCCTCGAAACTTCAAAACAACCAAGAGATCAGAAGAAAATAGTCTAGATAAGGAACATTAAGAAAGACACACATCAATGGATCTTATTAAGAACTAAACAACTTTGCGGGTATAAAATTTGATACCTCAAATAATATACATTTTATTTTGGAAGACCAAAAAGAGTTGTATTGTAAAGAGGTATTCATTTATAAAATGTGAAAGAACCAAAGACAAGTAGGTAAAAACGCTTGCACAATAAACTATAGGTAATTTTGCAAAAGAAGCAGGAATAAATATTTATGTAAAATTATAAAAGAATAAATCTGAACATACATAAGTATTTTCAGAAAAGAAACGAAGAAGCACAAGTTCGTAAATTGATAGCCAAACCAATTTAAATAGAGATAACCACAGAGGCTTATACTCCACTTAAAGAGATAAGAACACTTTAATAAAGAGTAGCTAACTGCTTTATTAAAATAGCACGTACGAACTCAAGTCAAGACATATGTTATAAGAGCGTACGCCTCCTAAACATATATATGAAATTTTAAGTTCGCAAAAGAAATTGATAACTTTAAAATAAATTTCACAACGACGAAACACTAATAATAAATAGGCGATAAAATACTAAATAATAAACAACAATTTTAAAATTTTGCCAAGTCGACACAAATGTGCATGGAACCACCCATTGCAACCTAGTATCAACAAAACAATATTTGAAAGTCTTCTTATCAAATCGACATTAAAGTTTACCGGAATCACCCAATATAAACTTAATATTAACTCAAAAAGAAAACTAACTCAAAATAGATAAAATGTGTCAACTTATCAAATTGACATACAAGTCAAAGGAATCACCCATTATGACTCAATATCAACTCAAACAAGTTTAAAATTTAGACTTATCAAATTGACATACAAGTCAAAGGAATCACCCATTATGACTTAATATCAACTTAAACAAGTTTTAGATTTCGGCTAAACACAATTTTCTTTTCAAAGAGAATAGCAAAATATTAACAATAACAAAACTTGAATATCAAAATATAATTCCAATATAAGTATGAAATTTATTAAGAGCAAATATATAAAATATTATTTGAAATATGAACTCAAGTTCGAAAGTTTTGTAAATGACAAAAAAAACAAAAAAACAAATAAGAAGTACTCACATAAAACCAACACTTAGTTGAAAGAAATAGACGCTATATATCGTCTCACATAATAAAACACACTATTAAGCAACCATAAAAATAGAATAACAGCAATTCACTATACATGACTATGTTAAAATAAAATAGAAGTTTATTTTTAAAATGCACAACACAAAATAATTTAAACGCGCAACTCAACCCCGAACTAGAGGGCTATAAATTACTTCGCTTTCGCTGCGCACTCTGATAACAAGAAGGGTAAAACGTAGGAGGCCCTGCAAATAAGATTAGCAAACTTGGTAGACTAGTTCCACCAATAAACAAATAACTATACATATTATATATGCTCCACAAGCATGAGAGCACACCACATTCCATAAGGCTTCCTCTTACTTACTCTACCCATCTTTCTCTCATTATAGCGAAAATACGAAACTTAATTCTAAACAAATTTTATCTCCTATGGCTAACTAATAATTCTAAAGAATCATTAGCAACTCTGTTTCAGAGTTTTAGGAGCGTTTAGCAGGCTACTTATTCCAACAAGATGCATCTTTCTTTTAGGGAGCTCATTTCCTTAGTTACTCCACAGTTAAGCGTGCTTGGCTGGGAGTAGTCCAGGGATGGGTGACCTCCTGGGAAGTTTCTCGGGGTGCGCATGAGTGAGGACAAAATGCGTCGGAAGAACTTGTGTTGGTTATTGAGGACAGTTGTTGGCCCTGGATGCGCATTGGTGACAATATACTCGACTCCGGAAGAGTCGGGTGTTACACTTTGCGTCGAGGTAATGATCCTAGAACGGTGATTAGGGAGAGGCTGGATAGGTTTTTAGCTTGCGATGATTGGGGGGCCCTTTTTCCTCACACTTGGGTTCATTATTTTTCCAACATATCGTTCTGATCATGCTCCCATTTTGTTAGGTACGGAAGAGACGAGGAGCGGTAGGGGGGAAGAGAAAACTCTTTCATTTCGAAGCCTTGTGGTTGTCCAATCCGGAGTGTCATCAAGTTGTGCAGCGTGCTTGGGAGGAATTGGGGAGTGATATTGTTGTGGGGAAAGTTGAAAATGTTTCAAAGGCTTTAAGGGATTGGGGAGCTGCTACTTTTGGAGATATTAAGAAGAATCTTATAGAGAAGGAAGAGGAGTTGCAGGAGTGGCAAAGAAGGGTTCCATGGCTTTCAAATTAGACATGAGTAAGGCATATGATAAAGTTGAATGGTGTTTTGTGGAGAAGGTCATGCTAAAAATGGGTTTTTATGATGGTTGGGTGCAACGTATTATGGCTTGTCTGTCGAGTGTGTCATATTCTTTCAAGTTGAATGGCCGTGTTGCAGGGAACATTACACCAACGCGGGGACTTCAACAGGGAGATTCGTTGTCCCCGTACCTTTTTCTCCTGTGTGTAGAGGCTTTGTCAGGGTTGTTGGCAAAAGTTGCAGATGTTGGGTTGATTCACGGAGTGCAAGTATGTCGATCTTGCCCCCCGCGTATTTCACACTTATTTTTTTGCTGATGACGGTATTTTGTTTACTAAAGCTACACTTCAGGAATGCTCTGTTGTTGCTGATATTCTGAGTACGTATGAAAGAGCATCTGGTTAGAAAATTAATTTCAATAAATCTGAAGTGTCTTTTAGTAAAAATGTGGAGACAGATAGAAGAACAGCTATTCAAGAGTTATTTGGGGTTAGGGAGGTGGAGAAGCATGAAAACTATTTAGGACTCCCTACTGCGATTGGTAGATCCAAAAAGATGGTTTTTGATGTACTAAAAGAGAGAGTGTGGAAGAAGCTCTAGGTATGGAAAGATAAATTATTATCCAGAGCAAGCAAGGAGGTGCTATTAAAGTTAGTCATTCAGTCCATTCCAACGTACATGATGAGTTTATTTGCCATTTCTGTGGGTATCCTTGATGATATTAACATTATGTGTGCTAGATTCTGGTGGGGAGCAAGTGATACGGAAAGGAAAATGCACTGGGTGAGCTGGAAGAAACTATGTTTGCCGAAATCATACGGTGGGATGGGGTTTCGTGATTTGAGGATTTTTAACCAAGCGCTTCTTGCAAAACATGGTTGGCGTTTGCTATGTGATGTCGGTTCTTTGGTTCACAAGGTCATAAGTGCCCGGTAGTATAAGTCCAACACGTTTTTGAATGCGAGGAGGGGGTTTGACCCTAACTTTGTATGACGTAGCATTTGGGGAGCTAAATCTTTGTTGTTAGAAGGGTTGAAGTGGCATGTGGGTGATGGGACCAAGATAGGGGTGTGGGATGATTCATGGCTACCTGGGGACTCTTCTTCTCTTGTCTCTACACCTAACTTAGAAAGTGCAGCATGCTTGCGGGTTTCAGATTTGATGGATGGTCATGGAAGAGGCACTTTCAACACACTTAACAGAAAATGATGCAGCTCTTGTGCGTGAGATACCACTTAGTGAGCGCAAGCCAGAGGATGTGTTGTACTTAGGGCTGTTCATCGGTCCAAGACCGGACCGGACCGAACCTGCTTGGACCGGTGGACCGGATTTGTGGGATTCGGTGGACCGGGGACCAGACCTGATTTTTCCGGTCCGAAAAATCAGGTCCAGTCCCCGGTCCGGACCTGTTGGATCTGATTTTCGAATTTTTTTTTTTTTTTTGGATTTTAAATATTCTATTTGGACCTGTTTTGCGAACTTTGGACCTGTAAAAATGACTTGGGCTGGCAGTTTAAAAAAAAAATACTAAAATTCCGGGTTTCCGGTCCGGACCTGATTTTTCCGGGTTTGGACCGGACCGGAAACCCGGAATCGTCACTTTCCACGGACCGGGGACCGGACCGGAATCTCCGGTCCGGTCCAAAATCCGGTCCGCTCCGGTCCAAATTCCGGTCCGACCCACCCATGTGAACAACCCTAGTTGTACTGGTGGCCAGCGTCTGACGGAATTTATTTCACAAAGTCTGGTTACTGGTTGGGTAAACTGGGACATATTCAGGGGTGGTTGGCTCGTTTTGCTGGTGTTGCTAGTGATATGTGAAAAGCGGTATGGAAAGTAGGACGGCCTCTAAAATTCAGCCATTTTATCTGGAGGGCGTGTGCGGGAGCTCTTGGTACGAGGGGGAGATTGTACGAGATACATATTCTGGAAGATGCGAGCTGTAATTATTGTGCGGGAGTTTTGGAGACTATATGTCATGCTATTTTGCATTGCTCTCTTGTAGCACCTATATGGAATGTTTCCCATTTTTCACATTATATTGCGGATGCCCCGAATACATCTTTAATGGAATTTAGATTAAATCTCAGTTGGAGGCGGCAAATCTTCTCACCTTTATGGCCATGGCGTATGCCGCTTGGTCTTATCGCAACTCTGTTACTCACGACGAGCCATGGAGTAGTAAGAAGGTTGGGGTTGTCGGATTTATAAAATTGGTCAGTGATTATAAAACATATGCTGAGGTTGTCAGCCACCATTGTTCGCCTGTTGCTACTGGTTTGTCTCGGTCTGGATGGAGTCCGCCAAGGGAGGGGTGTTGGCGTGTGAATACGGACGCGACTATGCTGGGTGAGGAAGGGGATTGGTTTGGGGGTTGTGATCAGGGATGTAAATGGCTCGATTGTGCTGCTGGCTGTGTGTAGGATTCAAGCTCGATGGCCTGCTTCTCGGCCAAGGATGCTGCTGCGAAGTTCGGGGTGCAAATGGTGCCGAGGTATGGTTATGAACATGTGGAGTTGAAAACTGATGCTATATATCTGCCAAAAGCAATTCTCTCAGAAAAAGTGGGGCGTTCCCCATTAGATTTGTTGGTTGAAGATATTCGTGTGGTAGGAAGTAGTTTTAATTCTTTCAATGTTTTTCATGTTAAAAGGTGTGGGAACATGTTTGCTCACTTTGTAGCTCGAATCCTCCCTTCTATGGGGAGGGAACAAGTCTTTGTTGATGCTTTCCCGCAAGGTGTTTTAGCATTGGTGGAGTTTGATGTTTCTTAATAATATGATTTCCTTTTACCCTAAAAAAATCATGATGAGACAAAATATTCGCTAACTTAAATTTAGCCAAATAGTCAGACTCTTTAATAATTTATTTCATCCTTCTCTTCAGCTGACTAGATGAAGACATGAAGTAATTAATTTCCTATAAGAGTGTCATATTAACAATTAACTAGCATAGTTAACATTTCAAACCATATTAAGTGAAGCTTCAAAAGCATATAAAGATTGATTCACAAAAGACAAAATTTCAAAAAACTACTTTTTATAACCAACTTTTTTCATAAAAACTACTCCCTCCGTCCCATAATATAGTGCCTACTTCATTTTTGGTGGGTCAAACTTTAAAATCTTTGACCGAATATTCTCATTTGTATATATAAAAAAACATATGGATGTGAGATTTTGTTAGATTCGTCTCAATGTGTAGTTTCATAATATCAACTTTTTATATTTTTTATTGATACGGAATTGAAGATATTAAAGGTCAAAGTTACGTCTTGTAGACCGTGTAAAAAAGAAACAAGCACTATATTATGGGACGGAGGGAGTACCTTTTAAAAATTTTCTTTTAAAAAAGTACCTTTATATAACAAATTTCTTTCAATATACTACCATTTTACGTTTATATTTAATACTAATCAATAAATGACAATTGTTGTAGGTGTTGCTGCCGGTGGGGTAGCGAAAAAAGAGGAGAGAAACGAGAGGGGAAGGAAGAAAAATAATTTACGGTAACTCAATTATTAGTAATTAAACCCCATTAACTGTAAAATGGTAGTATATTGAAAGACATTTGTTATATAAGGTAGTTTTTTGAAACAAGATTTTTAAAAGATAGTTTTTTAATTTTTTTTTATATTATGAAAGGTAGTTTTTTTTTTGAAAATTTTACTTCTCAAAATCATACTCTACAATCAAGTACTGTAACATATTTCTATTTCTATAGGCTAGTTTTGATTACCTTAATAAAATAATGAAATGTTAGGTCAAAGTATAGTACAACTAGTAATAATTAAGCTTGGAGGGTGGAATAAGACGGTGGGGGCATGAAATATGTGGGCAAATGAAAGTAAATCCAGGAATGGTTTTTGACAACAGAAAAAGTGGTTTTAAGAAAAGAACACAGGAATTATCCGTAATTTGCAAGCTGGTTTAACTCTTTATTGTTTTATTTTTTAATTTCAAATTGTTTGCACGAAATTAGAAGACTCCTTGATTCAAATGTGGGATACTACTAATTATAATGCTCAAGATTTCATTGCCTATATAAACCTCTTCATTGGATATCACTTCCTCATCAACTCTCAATTCATTCCTTCTATTCTCTCATTTTACGTTATAAGAAAAATCCGTTCATTTCATTTTCACTACTTATAGTTCTCTTGTTATATTTTGAGCTCAATATTTTGGCATTTGGTTGCACTTCAGGTAATATATAAACACTCTTTTTTACCTTCATTTTGTTAATGTTTATTTAGATACTTCATACTATATTGCAATGTAGTATTTTTTTTGTATAATATTTGTGGCCTCTTTGCCATCACTCTCTTTTGAAATGTAGTCGGAGAAGACTAAAATCTGTA
The DNA here is from genome assembly GCA_947648045.1 of Beta corolliflora. Taxonomy (NCBI): domain Eukaryota; kingdom Viridiplantae; phylum Streptophyta; class Magnoliopsida; order Caryophyllales; family Amaranthaceae; genus Beta; species Beta corolliflora. The sequence continues at coordinate 28,317 of CANSZD010001531.1, forward strand.
TGGAAATTTTTTGCAACATTACTTAGATTAATGAAACTCTTAATAGTTCGCCTCCTATTGATTGTACTTCTTTTTTGAAATATAAAACTCAAACAAATATGACATTAAAGTCTGAAAAGTTTGAGAAGAGGTGGTAGCTCAGTGGAATATCACCCTGAACTACATGGCATAATCCAGGGTTCGAATCCTCATCCCACACAATATGTTGGGGATTTATCTTGTGGTGGCAGTGGGCCTTCAGGCCTGTTATTTTCTGGGCTGTTTAGCATTGTACACAACCTCTAAGTTGGTATTGTATTGTAGATGGGTTTGTTGATTATGTTAAACTGTTAAGCAATTTGTCCAATACGGTTTAATAATACTTTTTTTTTCTTTATCATGTTGACATTTTTTATGATTTAATATATGTATATATTATCAATAATTATAGGAATATCTTAAAAAAAAAAAAACTAATGCAACCTTTTTTTTTTTCTTTTTTTGTTATATAGTATAATTTATTGATCATAATAGTATTTACCTTGAGAATATACCCTTTTGACTATTCCCCACCCAAAGTTGAGTGCAAATCATGGATGAGATTTAACGACATTAATCTTTCTTCTGGTGTTGGGTGGACATCAATTTTTTTACCTTTAGGGTACAATAGTACCAAAATCTATATGGATGGCTGGATGCTATAACATGATCCATGATTGGGTCCATTTCCTTATCCCACTAATTTTATATTTTTTACCTTTCTTTTTCGGTTAACTTTTTGTTGGAACAAATAATGTTTTTGTCATTGAAAAGCAAATAAACGACGATTACTATACTAGTTGTAATACTAGTTGTTAAAGAAATTTCTGCAAAAAAGGTAGTAGAATTCAAGATTAACTTTTATTTTCTTCAAAAAGAATATACTAATAAGATTAGGTCTGATGTCACTCCTTGATCATATCCACAATGCTAAAAAAAGAATATAATATGTTTTTTTCTTTATTTTAAAGAGACGTACAACATTTGAAAACTAAATTATTCAGCTAAAGAATTATAATAAATGTAGTAGAAAGAATATTTTCTCTTGCATCTGCATTATGTGCCTTGCTGATAAGGAAATAATGTGCAGAAAATGATAGAACAATATCTAAAATATCGTTCTGTTCTAATTTTTAGGGGATGATTACATCTAGAAGATTTTATTTTATGTACTTTTTTAGTGCATAGATTTTAATTTATATTATCCTTAATAAGTAATAATGATTTAGGAGCTTGTATTATGATTTTATCCAATGTTGGATATATGAACTGACCAATATGAAGTTTTAGGCTGGTGGGATCCACGTGCAAATCACAAAAACCACGGCTGAAATTAATTAAGTCTAAACTAGGAACGTCTAGAAATCTAGAAGAGTTAGTCTTACATAGACGTGGTTCACAATAATATTATTGTGGATCAAAATCACTTATTTAACATAGTGATCCTTTTTTTTTCCATATAATAACCTTTTCAAATTTTAAGTTACACTATATAGCTATTATCTATCATAGTTTTTGTTTTATTTAATATAGTAACTTTTTCTCACATTGGTTTATCATGATGAAATTTTCACTTTGTGACATAGTAACCTTTTTTTTCATAGTCAAACTTCATAATTTATATCTATTCATCTTTCATATTTTTTTTATATAGTCATTTTTTTTCTTCATAAATAACATGAATTAACATTAGGTCCAAACTAATTTACTGTGGACCAAGTCCATATAAGTTTTTTACAATCTAGAATATAATACCAGTATTAATTACTAAAACCTTTTTCTTTTTAGAAAATAAAATACTTCGACCTTTTTTTGGTTCAAATTCAATGCCCCAAATAGGAAATTGGGAATCGTGTAGATCTTTTAAAAAATATTTCTAGAGTGCTTTATTTTATTCTTTTTTTCTAGGAACTTTTTCTATTCCTTTTCACTTGATTGGGTGGACAAAATTCATATCAACTTCTCCTTTTTCCATGCTTTATGATACTAATCAAATCCACAAACCATTATGGATTTGTATATATATGAGTATTTTATATGATGTGGACTATTATGAGATTTCATAAATAATAACCATCAAAGTGGAATCAATAGCACCTTACTAGTAGGGTCCAAATGGTTCTATATTATCATAGTTGATCAGTTGTATACTACTACTATTATGGTTCTATACTACTCAATAAACATTTTTTAGAATTTTTGAATAAAGTTTTAAGAAACACTAAGAATAATGTTAATACAATTATATACATAGGTCATTTTATGTAATAATCAAGATAATGTAGTAGCAACTAACAATTTTGATAGATTTGTATAACATTAAAGTTTGATCTACCGGTAAAAAAAACTTATTTTTGGATAGATTAAAAACCCACTATAAGCTCTTTAAGGGTGAAGATATAAGAAGGGTGATATTTTGCTAATTGCTACCCGTCAAAATCTCACTCTCAAATATTTTTGGCTTGTTAATGTTGAGATGAGGAGCCCATAAAGATCTAGTCCAATAAGACCATTTATCTAACAACAATTTGATTTTTGGTTCATTTAACTAACATAATTATTGTATGTACCAAATTAATGTAAACATTACATAGTATGATAGTACCAGATACTAGTAGTTTACGAAGATTGCTAGATCTACCATCGGGTAAGCTACCCATTTGAAATAGAATATTAAAAAAATTTATTAATATTATTGAGTTTGACTCACTAATCATTAATTAATATCTATCTTTAGGGAGTAGATTATGTACCCACTCGATAGACAAGTTTTTTTTTCTTCATAATTTACTAGAACTACATCATATCTAATTACTCTTTTATGTACATTTATGTGATGGTATTAATGTAAAATAACAAGTACTCTTTTAGATGATCTTAATTCTTAACCTACTCCCCTATAATGTTGTTTGGTGACACAGAAGCCTATATGTCTTTTTCCAATTTAATTTATTTTTTGCTTGGGAAACAAGCGACCCTCACCTCATGGTTGATATTTGATACTCCTCTATAAATTCTCCATAAACCCCATTTTCTTAAAGACATTCTTTTCTTCTCCACTTCATACATTTACATTTCTCTGGTTAGTTTTTTCGTTTCATTTTTTTTATGATACATTTTACTTTCTTTAAAAAATAAAATCACTTTGTTTCTCTAAAAACTTCCCCTGTTTTCCTGCTTGAAAAACTGGGTCTCTGACCATTGCATGGCTTCCACTTTGCTGAGTTACTAATCAGTGAGTGACTCAGTAAGTCAGTTATAAATTCAGCTTTCACAGATAATAAATTATGAATAATAATGAAAATTTTGTCTTGGAAATGAAAAAGTACCCAAAAATTTCAGAGCTTTTTTTGACGTTAAAATCTATGAATTAATCACCACTCATTTTAGCATATAAAACACACATGCAACACCATTAAAAGATTACCCTTATTCTTATTTTCCACCATTTTTATCTACCCTTTTTGGTAAAGTTTTTATCTTTGTATTTTTCATCATGCAAAGTTCTTAAATTTCTTCAAAGTTTTCAGCTTTAATCAATTATGTATATTTTTAGTTCTCATTTCTCAGTCGATCATAGTGACATAAGAGTACTGAAGTTCTGTTTATTTAACCTTTTGTCTTTCATTGATTGTTTAAGTTGGTGGGTTTTGCCAAAAACAAGAGTTTTAGATAAACCCAACTACTAAAAGAATAGTAAAACTTTTACAAAGAAATTTTTTTTCCTTTCAATTTTGATTGGTTTTGGTTAGTACTTTTTGGGTTTTAGTTTGACTAAGGAATTAATTTTAAAATAATTTTTTCTATAGTGATCGTTGATCTTTTGATCCTGCTAAAAATTTGTTAATATTTTTAATTTTATTTAATTTTATTTAATTTATTTTAAATGTTATTTTCTGTTGAGATTAATGTTTGAATTTGTCTTGCAGAATAAAATTGAGTGAGAATCATCGGAAGAACAAGAAATGGCTTCTCGTTTGACTAGAGTTCCTAGCCTTAAGGAGCGTTTGGATGAAACTCTCACTGCTCAACGCAATGAAATTATCTCTTTTTTATCCAAGTAAATTTATATTCTTTTTTTTTCTCTAATTTTTATATTTTAATTTTCATATTAATTGTCATTTACATTACAAGTTCAAATTGTTCATACTCTTCTTTTGTGTATGATAGTTGGGAGGACTAAATTTGTAAAATAATTAATGGATCATTTTTCTTTGATTTTCCTTTTTTTTAATTATTACAAGTTGCAGATTTGCTGAGTAGATTTAGATTTTTTTTTTCCACCTTTTATGGAATACCTCGTACCTGATCTGAGCTCATTTACTGCAATTATTAGATTTTGTTGGGGGGTTTTTTAGTGGGGTTTTGGATTTTTTTGGGATTTTTTCTGTGATTTATACACTTGCAATTTCATGGCATTTTACTAAATCGAATTAAGTTAGGTTTAATTTCTTGGGTTTTTGGTGTTTTTTTTTTGGGGGGTTTCTTCTATAATGTTAGAATTTCATGGCATTTCACTAAAACCAAATTATTTAAGGTTTAACTGTATAAATCACTGAGCAAGATTAAATTTTTATGAAAAGGATTGCAAGTCATGGGAAGGGAATTTTGCAACCCCATGAAGTGTTGTCAGAATTTGAAGTTGTTGCTGACAAACATAAGTTAGCTGATGGTCCATTTGGTGAAGTTTTGAGGCACACCCAGGTAATCACCAACTAAGTATATATTCTACTAGTTGTATGTTCATAAATCATGATATCTTAAGCTGTTTCTCATGTTCTTACCATTGCAAAAATCCTTGATCTTAGGAAACAATTGTGTTGCCTCCATGGATCACCCTTGCTGTTCGTCCTAGGCCCGGTGTCTGGGAATACATCCGTGTCAATGTCGATGCACTCGTTGTCGAAGAATTGACCCCTTCGCAGTTTCTCCATGTGAAGGAAGAACTAGTTGATGGAAGGTAAGTTCGAAGGATTGGAGTAATTGCTTAGTTTTTGTTGTTTAACTACTGTATGATGCATCATTCTCACTTATATTAGCTTTGACTAACCTTTTTTTTCGCAATTTGTGGATGGCAGTACAAATGGGAACTTTGTGCTCGAGCTTGATTTCGAGCCATTTACTGCCTCATTCCCCCGCCCTACACTTTCCAAGTCAATTGGAAATGGTGTGGAGTTCCTTAACAGGCATCTTTCTGCTAAGATGTTTCATGACAAGGAGAGTATGCGCCCGTTGCTCGACTTCCTCAGGATGCACCATTACAAGGGCAAGGTAACTTTTGTTTAGTTTACTCTTGTTTACTTAATGTAGATCTTGAACATATAAATGCAGATCATGAATGTCTTGTGCTATAGAAGCTGCAGAAAATATAAGATCAGATTCAGTGATTTGTTATCAGATTCATGCATTTTTTGCTTTGATCTGCTTCATGACATTCTTCATTGTAATATATTGCTTCTGAAACTTAATGGGTCTTCAAGATTTATCAGATCTAAGAAGATAATGTACTCCTTATGTTTGGATACATGTAGTACTTTATGAATGTCTCAAAGAAGTTGTCACCTTTCCTAAATAGTAATGGTTTATGATGGAAATTTCTAAAACTCTTTGTTAAGGATACTTTATGTAAATCTCATTCTTTTCAATTTTTCTGACCAAGCATGATATTCTCTTAATTATGAGAGGCTCGGACGATGTGATAACTCTGAAGTACCTGTGTTTTAGGGCATTAGGGTAGTTTTATCTAATTGGAAGTACCTTGTGCATGATTCTTCTCAGATATAATATCTTTTTTTAATATTTATTCTTGTTGCTTTGCAGACCATAATGCTGAATGACAGAATCCAAAACCTTGATTCTCTTCAAGCTGTTTTAAGAAAAGCAGAGGAGTTCCTGACCACCCTTCCTGCTGACACACCCTACTCTGAGTTCGATCACAAGTTTCAGGAGATCGGTTTGGAGAGAGGTTGGGGTGACAATGCCGAGAGAGTGTTCGACATGATTCAGCTACTTCTCGACCTTCTTGAAGCTCCTGATTCTTGCACCCTCGAGAAATTCCTCGGCAGGATCCCAATGGTTTTCAATGTTGTAATCCTCACACCTCATGGTTACTTTGCTCAAGCCAATGTCCTTGGCTACCCTGACACTGGTGGCCAGGTATATATCCTTTGCCTTTTGTTTTGTTTTGTTTTTTCTTTTATTAGTAGTACTTCGTAACTTTGCACGGGTGTTACTAGGACTATTCACCTTACCTTTAATACCCATGTTGGATCCTCGACGCTCCACCATGGGTACGGACACCTCAACACTTGCTATTGAGCGAAAAAACATGAACTTTCTTTATAGCCGACAGACTGCCACCTACCCATGGCCTACATGTGCGTGATATGTTTTGTTGGTGCTTGAGGGCTAAATGTCAAATAACAAGTTTGGCTCTTGTTCAACAGGTTGTGTATATCCTTGATCAAGTCCGTGCTTTGGAGCATGAGATGCTTCTACGCATCAAGCAACAAGGGCTTGATATCATCCCTCGCATCCTTATTGTGTCTCGTCTGCTCCCTGATGCAGTGGGGACCACCTGTGGTCAGCGTCTTGAGAAGGTCTTTGGAACTGAACACTCGCACATCCTTCGTGTACCCTTCAGAACAGAGAAGGGAATTGTCAGAAGATGGATTTCCCGATTTGAAGTATGGCCTTACCTAGAGACTTACACCGAGGTAATACAATACATTCTGATAGCATCAAGCTTTTCCAAGCCATGAACCTGTATCTGACAGACAAACAGTCTAATGAGATTTCTCTTTTTCCTTTCAGGATGTTGCAAATGAAATTGCTGGAGAGCTACAGGCCAAACCTGATCTGATCATTGGAAACTACAGTGATGGTAATATCGTCGCCTCCTTGTTAGCACACAAACTCGGAGTTACACAGTGTACAATTGCTCATGCGCTTGAGAAGACCAAGTACCCGAACTCAGACATCTACTGGAAGTCATTCGAGGAGAAGTACCACTTCTCTTGCCAGTTCACTGCTGATCTAATTGCCATGAACCACACTGACTTTATTATTACCAGTACTTTCCAAGAGATTGCTGGAAAGTAAGCCCTCTTTTCAGTCTTCAAGCGTTACCCTATATATATTTGCAGTATGATTTTTGCTAAATTGTGTTATTGTGATTCTTCAATCTTGCAGCAAGGACACCGTTGGACAATATGAGAGTCACATGGCTTTCACACTCCCTGGCCTCTACCGAGTTGTTCATGGAATTGACGTTTTGACCCAAAATTCAACATTGTGTCTCCTGGAGCTGATCTTTCTATTTACTTCAATTACACCGAAGAGAAGAAAAGACTCACGGCTCTCCACCCAGAAATTGAAGAGCTGCTCTTCAGTGAAACTCAAAACGAGGAGCACATGTAAATTTTCTCTCCCTTAATATCCTTTATCCTGTGTGCTGATCATTATAAAATGTTGTGGTTTTAACCTTATTGTCTCAATGGTGTTAAAACAGTTGTGTTCTCAAGGACCAGAAGAAACCAATTATATTCTCGATGGCAAGGCTTGACCGAGTAAAGAACATGACTGGCCTTGTTGAATGGTATGGTAAGAACAAGAAGCTGCGAGAGCTCGTGAACCTTGTGGTAGTTGCTGGTGATAGGAGGAAGGAGTCCAAGGACACAGAAGAGAAGGAAGAAATGAAGAAGATGTACGGGCTTATTGAGGAGTACAACTTGAATGGGCAGTTCAGGTGGATCTCAGCCCAAATGAATAGGGTCAGGAATGGTGAGCTCTACAGGTACATTGCTGACACCAGAGGAGCATTTGTTCAGCCCGCTTACTATGAGGCTTTTGGGCTCACGGTTGTTGAAGCCATGACTTGTGGGTTGCCCACATTCGCTACATGCCATGGTGGGCCAGCTGAGATCATTGTCCACGGAAAATCAGGTTTCCATATTGATCCATACCACGGGGACAAGGCTGCTGATCTTCTTGTCGATTTCTTCGAGAAGTCTACAGCTGATCCTAGTTACTGGGAAAATATTTCTAAGGGTGGATTGCAACGAATTGAGGAGAAGTAAGCAACATTCTAAACATCAACATTAATTTAGCTTCCCAGGATAATTTTTTCTGTAGGAGAATTTTTAAGCTTTTCATTTGTCTTGTAATGTGCAGATACACATGGAAGATCTACTCCGACAGGCTGCTAACTCTTGCTGGTGTTTACGGTTTCTGGAAATACGTCTCAAACCTTGATCGCCGTGAAGCTCGTCGTTACTTAGAAATGTTCTACGCTCTTAAGTACAAAAAGCTCGTACGTGATTTTCACATAGCCATGCACACCTACATTTATTTTTGCTTAAATCCATTCTTCATTGAAAAGGTACTAATATTCTAAGTTTCTTGTGGTCAATTTTTCAGGCTGAGTCAGTGCCTTTGGCTATTGAGGACGCAAACTGAAGATGAGAAGTGTTGTTGAATGGGTGAATATGCATGGAAGAATGGAGGCGTTTCTCAGCGTGCTTGTCAAAAATAACTCAAATTCTTTGAGATTGTAATCAGAAAGAAATGGAAGTCCTTAGGACTTTGTTTCTTGCTGCCTTTTTCTTGTTTCTTCTACCCTGTCTATTCTGCATTATTGCTCTTTGCGGCATTATTGTCTTTTGATTGTGGAGGGAACAATTGTGTTCCGATTTGTAATGAAGAAAAGGTCCATTTTCTACCTTATTATTGCCAAATCATTCTCTTCATTCACCTTCTTCATATTGTAGTCACAAATGCCCACAAAAAACAACTACTATAACTTCGTCTCGCTTCATCCAGATATCGTAAATTAAACTACTAATATGACAACCGAATTTGCACTAAACCGATCCTGAGGGCTCGGTTCATAATACTTGTACAGTTATACTCGACTATTGAGCTTTTTGGAACTTAATTTTCAAGTTGAATTAACCTTAAAACTCTCAACTTGATTTTGAATTTTTGTTTTAACAATTTCATAATTATTGTGAAACAAAGGGAACATATATATCATAGATTGAAAGATAGCATAGAAATGGTTGTTTTCTTCTCGTTGTATGTATTGCAACTCATGGCCAGTGGCGGAGCCAGGATTTCAAAATCGGGGGGTCACAAAAAAAGACAAAAGATATTCAATATTAAAAATTTTACAACGTAAAGAGACATTGTCGAAGATCGGGTAATTGTTTTCCCATTGCCTTTGATTTTTTAATCTGGTGCAGTATCACTCATCGTTTCCTATATTCATTATTCAATACAAATTAACACATTTTATACCAAAAATATGCATGAGTCACGTAACAATGCACTCATGAAAATGCAAAAATATGCATGAATCACGTAACAATCGGACATTGAACACCTCCACAAGCATCTCTAAATTGATGAGCTAACACAATACAAGTACAAACAAAAACATCAATTCAATACAGAATTACACATGCAAAGTTCAATCAATAATCTGCCATAATTTCAATTCTCCAAATTCAAACAAGAAAGTTGCACACAAAACTTCCCCATAAATTCTGGGTTCACACAAGTATATTATATCAAAAAACAATGCAGCATTACAAAACGGTACCTTTTCGATGATTTCCCAAGCTGCCCTACTTCTTTCCCTTGAGCAATGAATCTCATGGGTATGTTTATGTTCTTTTTCTAAATCTCTCGAACAATTTAGCAATAAAGTTATAAAAATTACAACTTTAACATATAATTAGGGGGAAAAACAAACAACTTCAAAAAAAAAATGGAAGGATCAAGCACAAAAAGCATTGAATATTACCTAGATTCAGGCGTTCTCCGTCAAACCCCGATGAAAAAAAAAAAAACCACAATTAATACAAAAACTCCAAAGATGTTTACTTAGGTTAAGAAGTAATTTAGATCAATTTCAACCCAATTCAAACAATCTAAAGTACATAACTTTTCATAATTACGCCAGTGATTATAAATTGTTTAAGCAAATTGCTTCAAATTTAACAAGAGACCTTAAAAATAAAAATCACCCACTAAGCTAAATTAACTAATTTCTTGTTTTAAATCCTTAATTTCTCCAAAAATCAATTAGTAAACTTTAAACAAAGAGAAAAGTAGGAACCTGATTTTGATGAGGGAGAGCTTCAGCTGCGAATAATCCGAGATTTTTGTTACGTCCGCCATTGATGCACATTGAGAAAAAACCCTAGAAATTTCGCGATGAGAGAGGAGATAGAATGTTGACTGATTGCTTTTGTGAGGAAGGAGCGTGAGATACTGAGGTGTACTGGGAAAGGAAGGAAAGAGAAAGTGATAAGTTTTAAAAATTAAATGATTTTTAATTTTTGATTTAATTGAAAATTTAATGGAAATTGGGAGTTGGGAAGTGGACCAAAGTGGCAGATAAGAATACAGGGGAATTGAAAGTAGCGCTGAACTCCTCTTTTCTAGAGCTGACTGTTGCCTTGCCGCTGGTTTTTTTTTTCTTTTTTTCCCCCGAAAAATCCTTCATTTTTTTTTTAAATTTGCGGGGTCACGTGACCCCACGTGACCCAAACTAGCTCCGCCACTGCTCATGGCAAATGTCATATTTATACTACAAGAATATTACTACAAGTCAATGTATGTACACTAACCTTAGTATAGATTTTGGAAAAAGCATGCCATACATTAAATGCATGACATTCACTTTTTGAATTCCCATCTTTAATAAGATATTAGTTGTCTCGTTTTTCCTTGTTAGGAAAAACCCAGTAGGAAAAATCCATAATTAGGGAAAAAGAGTACAACTACTATGTATCCTTATATGCTTAAAATTAACTGCCTCATTAAAAACCTTGTCAGGAAAAAATCTAGTGGGATAAAAACCTGATTGAAGGGAAAAATAGTGCAGCGCATATAATACTCCCCCTGAATCTAGCATATATCACGAAAATGACGCATTCCAATTTTTCGGCCTAATTCTTCAATTTCTTCGCCGGAAGGGATTTGGTAAATAAATCTGCAAGATTCCCACATGATTGGATTTGTTGGATCTTTATCTTCTCTTCCTTTTGGAGGTCATGTGTGAAGAAGAGCTTTGGTGATGATAAATGTTTAGTTCTGTCTCCTTTGTTGTACCCCTCGCTTGGGTGATACATGCAGTTTTGTCTTCGTTGATGATAGTTGGATCTGTTGCTATTGTTTCCATTCCAGATTCTTCTTGAATATGGTTGATCATTGACCTTAGCCATACACATTCCCTTCCAACTTCACAAAGAGCAATTGGTTCTGCATGATTTGATGATGTGGCCGTCAAAGTCTGCTTCGTGGATTTCCAAGATATTGCAGTTGCTCCATAAATGAATAGATATTCGGATTGAGACTTAGCCTTTTGTGGATCTGATAGGTACCCAACATCTGCATATCCAATGAGTGACGCATTTGGTTTCGATTGATAAAATAATCCAAGGTCTTGTGTCTAACTCCACTCCAATGTCTCTTTGTTGGTGCATATTGTTGTATCTAACTAACAAGTTTACTAAAAAAACTATGTCAGGTCGAGTATTGTTAGACAAGTACATTAATGCACCAGTTGCACTTAAATATGGCACTTCAGGACCAAGAATTTCTTCGTTTTCTTCTCGCGGTCTGAATGGATCATCTTTCACATTCAGGGAACGCACTATCATTGGAGAACTTATTGAGTGGGCTTTGTCCATGAAAAAACGTTTCACAATTTTTTCTGTATAGTTTGATTGATGGACAAAAATCCCATTTCTCAAATGGTCCATTTGCAAGCCAAGACAAAATTTTATCCTCCCGAGATCTTTCATCTCAAATTCTTTCATTAAGTACTTTGTAGTCACTTCGAGTTATCTAGGAGTTTCAATAATATTCAAATCATCGACATACACAGCAATGATGGCGAATCCTAATTTAGATCGCTTAATGAATACACAATGACTGATTTGATTATTTTTGAATCCTTCTTTCAATAGGTATTCACTAAGACGATTATACCACATTCTTCCAAATTGTTTTAACCCATAGAGTGACTTTTTCAATTTTATAGAAAACATATCTTTGGGCATGTGATTTTCTGATAGCTTTAGTCCATCAGGGACTTTCATATAAATATATGTGTCAAGTGAACCATATAAGTATGCAGTCACTATATCCATTAACCTCATTTGCAATCCTTTCAAAATTGATAAACTTACCAGAAATCTTACTGTAGCTGCATCAACTACTGGAGAATATGTCATCAATCCCTGACATTTGCGAGAAACCTTGGGCTACTAGCCTTGCCTTATATCTAGTAACCTTATTTTTCTCATTTCGTTTTCTCACGAATACCCATTTGTACCCAACTGGTTTTACACCTTTTGGTATTTGGATTATTTGTCCGAATACCTCATGTTTTTCAAGTGATTTCAATTCTGCTTGAATTGCTTCTTTCCACTTTGGCCAATCTTTTTTGCGGCGACATTAATCTACTGTATTTGGTTCTATATCATTTTCATCGTATGTCATTTCAACCGCTTTGGAGTAAGCAAAGATTTCATTCATGACAACATCTTTTCGATTCCATTGTTTCTTTGTAGAAACATATATAATTAATTGAAGTTTCATTGTTGTTTATGTTTTCATGTTCCTTTTCTTCTGGAACATGTTTATCTTTATTTTTGTTTTCATCATGCTCCGTTGGAGGATCTATATCAATTTCGTTTGTTGTTTCGCCTTACTTTTTCATTTTTCTCGGTTTTGATCTTTAGAACCGGGTGGTCTACCACATTTTCGACGTGTTATTAACTCATTTTCAATAGCTTTATTGTCACTAGGAATTTCAATTCGTGCCGGGGAATTCTCAGCGGGTACACGGGACTTTGTCACTTTCTTAGTATCTGTGAATGCATCTGACAATTGGTTTGCAATACTTTGCAAATGAACAATTTTCTTGACTTTTTGTTCACAAGAATTTGTTCTCGGGTCCAAAATCGACATTTGTGATGTATTCCATGTAATTTTTGCTTTTATATTTTGTGGGTCCACTTTCTCTCCCCCTAAGGATGGGAATACTGACTCATTAAAATGATAGTTGGCAAATCGAGCCGTAAACAAATCGTCAGTTATTGGCTCTAAATATTTGATAATTGACGGAGAATCAAATCCAACATATATTCCCATCGTTCTTTGTGGACCCATTTTGGTACGTTGGGGTAGAGCTATAGGTACATGTACAGCGCACCAAAAAATTCTCAAATGTGAGACATTCGGTTCTCGATCTGATACTAATTGTAACTGTGAGAATTTGTGATAGGTTATCGGTCTTAATCTTATCAATACTGTTGCATATAATATAGCATGACCCCAAGCATAAGAGGGTAATTTTGATGTCATTATTATTGGTCTTGCAATTAATTGTAGTCTCATGATTAATGATTCAGCAAGACCATTTTGTGTATGTACATGAGGCACAAGATGCTCTACAACAATCCCAATAAATTAAACATGCAATAGTCATTAAAAGTTTGGGATGTAAATTCTCCAACATTGTCTAATCTTATTCTCTTTATTGTGTGGTATGGGAATTGAGTTCTTAATTGAATTATTTGAGCCAAAAGTTTTACAAAAGCAACATTTCTACTTGACAAAAGGCTCACAAGTGACCATCAAGTAGATGCATCAATTAATACCATGAAGTAGTGGAATGGTCCGCATGCATGGTGAATAGGCCCACAAATATCTGCTTGTATTCTTTCTTAAAACGTTGGAGATTTAGTGGCAATCTTATTTATAGATAACTTATTGTGAAACAAAGGGAACATAAATATTATAGACTGAAAGATAGCAGAGAAATGGTTGCTTTTTTCCCGTTGTATGTATTGCAACTTATGGCAAATGTCATATTTATAATACAAGCATACTATTACAAGTCAATGTATGTACACTAATCCTAGTATAGGTTTTGGGGAAAACCTGCCATACATTGAATGCATGGCATTCACTTTTTGACTCATAAGAATAATCAATATTTTGCTACTTAAAATGATTTCTTTATAAAATTGTCCACATCATCATTAAAGCAAGCCTGTTCCTATTCACGAGTTTTCGGAGTCAAACTTAGCTATGTTCGACTCAAAGTAGCTCGGGTTAATGTCTTGTGTGAATTTTTTTTTTAAAGGTAAGGAAAAAGAAGGTTAGAAGACCCTCCGCACGAGGGGAGCTCCAACCTTACCTTGTGTGAAATATCAAAGCAGCTCGGGTTAATGTCTTGTGTGAAATATCTATCTACCAAAACAGAATTTTTTTTTAAAAAAAAAGTATAAAGGTGTCCGTTATTTTTTCTCTTCTAACTTCCAAGTACTCTTATATATCTTCCTTGTTTCATACTGCTTAGTGCTTACTTCATCAGACATAAGAACTGACAAAATCACTGCAATTCTTGTCATTAACAAACTTCTTCAAAGTTCAAACATCAGCAGCTTCAACAACCACCATAACCAAGAACTCCTCTTTCTTTAAAATGGAGGAAACTTCAACAAGCACCATAACCAAGAACTCTGCAACAAAGACTCAAAACAAAGCCATTTTTTCCTTCCTCTGCTTCATCATTTTCATGGTTTCTCTTTACACCATTTTCTTACTTACAAAACCCAATTCCAACATCCAAGAAACCTCCCAAAACACCATTAAACAACTTCCTTCACTTCAAACTCTAAACCCAATAATCAAAACTGCTTGTTCTTCCACTCTCTACCCATCTCTCTGCCTCTCCACTCTCTCGGCATCCCCCACTCCCACTTCCACCCACACCACCACCCTCGCCCGCCTTGTCGAGGCCTCGATCAACCACACCATTCGTCTCGTTTCGAGTTCTCAACCTGAAATCATCAACTTTTTTGCTGATCATGTGCTCAATTTGCAAGAAAAGTCTGCTTTCAATGACTGTCTTGACATGCTTGATCAAACCCTCTATGAATTAGCCTTGGCCTTGAATGATCTTCGTGGTTCGTTCGGAAATTTTCGGCCGTTTTATGGAAATTTAAAGACCCTTTTGAGTGCTGCCATGACTAATGAGAATACTTGCATTGATGGGTTTTATGATTTGGAGGAAATGCATTCAATATTCCATAAGAAAAAGGGTCTCAGAGTCTATCTTGAGATTAAACTGAAACCCATTATTCATATGATTAGTAATTCTTTGGCAATTATCAAACATATGGAGGAGATCATAAAACAAGAACAAGAAGATGAGTTGTTCTTGCAGAATCAACAGTTCTCTTCGGTTCGAAGATCGAAAAGCGGGTTTCCGACATGGATGAGTAAGAAAGAGAGAAGGATGATGGGGAGAAAGAATTATAGATTGAAGCCAAATGTAGTGGTTGCTAGTAATGGGAGTGGAAATTACAGAATAATTGGGGAAGCAATAAAAATGGCGCCAAATATGAGTTTAAGTAGGTATGTGATTAAAATAAAGGCGGGAATTTATAAAGAGAATGTGGAAATTCCAAGAAATAAGATGAATATAATGTTGATTGGAGATGGGATTAATTCTACTTTGATTAGTGGAAACAGGAGTATTGTTGATGGGTTTTCTACCTTTGCTTCAGCAACATTGAGTAAGCCACTTTCTCTTTTCCCAATTTTGTCTTTTTTTTTCAGATTGTCTATGTTCTTAATTAAGTAGGATTAGTAATTTTTTCTTACAAACTTTTTTTGGATACAGTTGGTTGTTGGTAAGAAAATTGTTGCTCACTTGATTATTCTGCCATCCAAAATGAAGTGTTGGAAAAATTATCCTGCCATCCAAAAACGAATTGTTGGAAAGATGATACTTCATCTCATAATAAGCTTCTCATTTGTTTATTACGCAATCTTCATAAAATTTCCTTGACCTCCACTATTTTTAAAGGAATATTTTATATTATAAAGTTGATATTATAATGTACGAGTATACTCCAACTACATTGTACATGACTAAGGACTATAGCTTCATTAGTAAGAATCTATGGTCAAAACTTATGAGAAAGCAAAACGACAGCTCATTATGGAATGAAGGGAATATAAAGAAGTCCATCTTTCATACAGGCCATAAACATCAACATTATTTCCTGTGGTACATAAAGTTGTCCTGCTAATAATTACATACCTTCTTGATACAGTGATACATGAAATGCTACGGCCTTACATTAATACAATTACTATTATTAAATAAATTAAGTGTAGAAAGGGGGAAAACTAATGGTAAATTGTATTGGCTTCAATTCTGCAGCTGTAATTGGAGACAGGTTTCTAGCCCGAGACCTGACAGTAGAGAACACAGCAAGTCCAGAGATGTACCAGGCAGTAGCAATCAGAGTAACCTCAAACTCTGCTTTTTTTCCGCTGTAACTTCACCTCCAACCAAGACACTCTCTATGCTCATTCCCTTCGCCAATTTTACCGGGAATGTATTATACAAGGCACCATTGACTTCATCTTTGGGAATGCAGCAGCCGTTTTTCACAACTGCCATATTTTAGCCCGAAAACCTATTCTTGGGCAGAGCAACATGATCACTGCTCAAAGCAGAGAGGACCCTAATCAGAACACTGGCTTCTCTCTACACAACTGCACAATCAAGGCTGCCCCAAACTTCTCTCTTCTTGACCGCAGACGATTTTTCACCTTTTTGGGTCGCCCGTGGCGGAACTACTCGAGGACGGTCATAATGAAGAGTTACCTTGGAGACCTAATACATCCACTGGGATGGTCTCAATGGGATAAATACAGCAATTTGGATACTGTAGATTACATCGAGTACAGGAATTTCGGACCTGGAGCAGATACCAGATATAGGGTTAAATGGAGAGGGTATAAGAAGAATTGTACTGAAGATCTAGCAAAGAGATTTACCGTTGGAGCTTTCCTGCATGGACCTGATGACTGGTTGCAGACCACCGGGTTCCCTCTGTTACATGATCTGTGAAGAATTACCTGCACAATAGTTCTAGGGGACACATTCTGTACATGCCATTCTTTTACCATAATACGATGACCAAGGCCGTCATACTAATAGTACTATGCAACAGCTTTTTGTCGGGAGAACTTACCTTACTTGTAGAGGAAAAGCATGTTTTTTCTTCCTTGTATCACTTGTGATAAACAGCAAGAGATGGGAGAAATTATTGCTGATATTTTCATTGCTGATATTTTCGTATATACAAATTTGATGTTTCAGCTCGAAACCTACATGCAGCACCTTGAGCAGAAATGTCGACAACATTTTCTATAAACATGTATATTGTTACAAGTTTGTTGTGTATGAAGTATATCTGTCACGATCATTTACATTTGATTAAAGCAGAATCTTTTCTGCGTTTGTATACTCAAAAAATGTGATTCCTATTCACCTCAACACCCATGGTTCACCTTGCAGAAGGTAATAACATTGTCCTTTATATGCAATTACCCTAGCAATCACCGTACGTTCAAGTATATCAAACTGAACCATATAAGGATCATATAACTGATGTCACTCTTCACATTCATAGGCTCTCATGGAAAAGCTTCATGCCCGGATAGTACGAGGAATTCTTTCCGCTAGTCCAGGTTGCCTCGGATATAGAACCACTGCTAATAATAAAGCAAAGAGAAGACCTACTACTCCACCAAATGGCTGGAAGGGGTGCGTACCAACAACCCACCATGGAAACTTTGGCAGGTAAACCAAAAAACTCCCAGTTTGTAATATATAACTGGAAGCCATGAGCCCAGTGCGCAGTCCAATGGGAATGAAAAGGCTGCCATCCTTTCGCAACCGAGCCCCAGAAAGACACATAGACAACAGCCATAGCCCAGGAACGGCCTGCCAAGACCTGGAAATCCAGAAAGAGGAATTGTTGAGAACATTTTGCTAATCACTGTAAGAACATTGTGGATGACATCAAAAAGAGGAAATTGACTATAATGTTATCACAAGACCAGATGGCAAACAGACATCAGTGAGACTACTGAAAGTATCCAAATCAGACACTCTCTCTCTTCTACTTCCTTCCTCTCTTCTTCTATCACTCATCTTTTAGCTTTTCCATTGGAAGTGGAATAGGAGACAGACCAGATACACATTCCAAGCCAGCTGAAACTAAGCAGACATACCTCTGTGATAACGCAAATGCAAGTCCTGATATAAGTATTCCAGGATGATAACCAAGGTCGACTGCAATTTCTTCTAACAACCATGATCTAAAAAGCAGTTCTTCAACAAAAGCAACACCAGCGGCCATCAAAAAGCCTTGACCAACCAAAAGAAACAGCTGACCATGTGCTTTGATTTTGGCACTAAGATTTAAGGAAGACGAAGTAAAATTTGATGGCAATGTAAGGTTGACAAAACCAAGGAGTGCATTTAGAGAATTTATCGACACAACCAGCAACACTCCACCAACCAACCCTATCAAGAAATGTTGCACCTGTATGAGAAAGAAACCGAGTCAGTTGAAAATTCACACCTGTAGTTTATATTCTCATCTTCTCTACTTCCATATTCATCTCACACCTCCCCTTCGTTGATACGATTCAGGCCAGAGAAGGCAAGCTCCGTCACCACCTTAAATTCCAGTATTCACTCTCTTGCACTTAATGCCCACAACATACATATCCTGCTCATGAATCATTAAGATGGCTTCTATAATCATTTGTAGCTGTCTTTTTTCTGGTAAATGAGCTTATTCTTTGATAAATGCATTAAAGAGTTGCAACAGAAATAGTTATAAGATACTTTAGATGAGAAATCGCTGCTACAGCCTACAACTACAAATAATACCTTTCTTGATGATGTAAGATCCAGTCCGTATTGCTTTAAAGGATGCTCATACCCTCGTATTCTTTTACCCCACAGCATGATGAGTATTGTGACAGCAGCGTAAAGACCAACAACACAGGCTAGCTCAGCAATCCTAGATGAACTATGTGTTGTGAAATTCTGAAAAAGAATAGGCAACAGTGGCACCAGCACAGGGGACCACAATACTAGCACCATACAGGAAAAACCAAGTACCCTGTGAAAGAGAATATTAGTAAAGAAAACACTGGAGGGGAAAGTGGACATCATATATATGAAGTAAACATCGGCCACAAGAAGGTTACAGCCATGACACCCACGGGCCACGACATAAAATGAAGGTTGGCAACCTCAGTGAAACAAGGTAATCTTTTACCTAATTTGTCTTTGATTACCATGTCTAGGACTTAAAATTTAAAGGGGTTTGCTACTCAAAAGCACCAGAGATTGCAGCCTAATTGTTCTAGGACAGTGGGAACTGTGGAATAGCTCAATTTATACGCAGTACGTTGGATAGTAGGAGAATGAGCTAACCCTGATTAAGATAAAAAAAACCATAATAACCCGACAAGTTTACCATCTTTTCTCCAAAAAGAAAAAAAGATACAAAAAGCAGTAGTGCACAAAAAAAGCTAAAATCTCTCCACACAAGAAGTCAAGAACACAAGCAAAGAAGGGCTATATGCAATTATTTAAATTCACATACACACATTCAGTGATTTCAAATCACATTGAAAAACATGCAACACACATCACCTGTGCAATAAAGGCCGATCAGCGACACGAAAAAATGAAATTAGCCGATCCGTCAGATTCATAGCACCACGAAAACCACCCCAAAGTAAAGCTAATTTGCCAACTAGTCTTAGCACACCACCTCTCTGGCCCAATTCTGCCAGCATTGCGACAATCCTGTTCGAGCAATAATACAATGGATAAACATCCACACTCGCAAAGAAAATTAGAGAAAAGAAAATGACAAAAGTCACATTCAAACCTTTCTTGATCCACGGCTCCATCTTCCTTAGTAGGAACCACTGGAGCAGCAACAGACATTGCCTTCTCAGCCAGGCTTGTTACAATATTCTGGTTATTGTTATCCACTATCTCCTCTAACTTGATAGGTTTGCTCGTCATATGTGTCTCTTCTGAAGTTTCACAATTGTCATGTCCCATTAAACTCTCCTATGACCGTACCAAATGAATAGCCAGAGATCAAAACCAAAGAACAGAACTGAAACAACAAAGTAAAGGCAGCCAGAACAAGACCAACCAAACTGACTATGCTAGCCAACTTATGCCTGACCATCCACAATTTCGCAACATGGAAAAAGAACATGTCAGTCATTCAGATACTGCATTCGGACCAAACAGATCCTTCACAAACGATCACCTAAATCTTCTTCTTTGTTTAATAGTTCAACATACATCATGACTTTCATCCACGGGTAAGACTACAAACATTTTGACCTTTGAGAATCCACCATTGGTGGACTCAATCTGGTGGTTGCGTGAATTATTGTTATTGACACTACTTTATGCTAACACGAAGTGCTAATTCATACAACTGCGAGATTATTCAAATCTAAGAGTAGGTGATCTTAGTGGAAAACGAAAACATCTCACTAACCATATTCAGGTTCTTTCTGAGAATTTAGACAAGAACTTAGTATTCAGAATTTGAGATAGATAAAAAACGGATGCACCCATCACTTCAATGAATGCGAATCCCATTTGAATCAAAAGGTAAGATAGCAACATCTGGAAGATAATATGTGTATAAAAAAGATACTTCAGAACCGTGACTCTGTAAGAAAATACGTGTAAAAGATACGATACTTCAGAACGGTGACTAATATACCTGCTGATTTGATAGTAGAGCAGAGGCTCCAAGTGCGGCTGTAACAGCACCAACCATGAGAGTGTCCTTACTTAAACTTTTGGATTTAGCCTCAGCTCTGTCATCTTCGTCAAGAGCATTCAATGCAACACTTCCCTCATCTTTTCTCAAACTCTTCTCTGGATTAAGATCATCATCAATTCCATCAATAGGAAGCTGAATGACCACCTCTTCTGGAAGTTGGTCCTCAGGCTTCAAGACACTAATGTGATCTTGATCCAAGTCCAATAAACCAGCAGCACTATTATTGCAATATACAGAAGCCAAATCAAAGCAATTTCTCAAAGCAGCCAAAGTAGAGCCTACGATAACACCAATAGGCAACACTTTTTTCAGGTAGCTGCTATTTTGAACTGCCTCAGTAATCGCTTCTATGATACGGTTCCCATTAAGCCTGCTCCATTCTTGAAAATCAGGGTCAAAGCCAGAAAACAAGAGCTTCTGATTCTGCTCTTCATCATGTTGAACTGCCAGATAGACAGCATCTGCCACTCCTTCCATATCTGCTGCAAGAGCAGCTTCCATGTCTTCCATGTCCAGTGCATTAAGCCTACGGCTAACTTCAACTTTCAGAGAATTAAGTAAAGTGCTCTTAACAAAAGATTTTGACTTGTCCAAATGATTATCATTGCTCACAGGTTTGTCATGCAATTTCTCCACTAGCTCTTCACCTTGTTCCTCCTGTTCCTTGTCTAAAATGACATAGGATGGCTCAATAACACTATCCGTAACATTATCTTTCGGTAGTAGTTTGGAGTGCTTCTTTCTTTCGTTGTTGTTTAATACAGCAACATGTAAGCCACCAGGTTGTTTTAGCAGAAGATAGTTCCCAACTTCTGGAATATAATCAAGAAACGGAGGGGTGGTTGAATCCCTGTCGGCATATTTCACTTTCTGGATCTCTGCGAGGATGTATTTCAGGAAGGATTCTTTGATTATTGCATTTACATTTGGATCTAATGTCATGTAAAAAGAGTTTTTACTAATGTTCATCATTCCATCAACATTTGTTGCTTCTGGTTTATTGGCGATCAGGTTAAGCTTCCCAATATTCTTTTCTTTGCCAGCAGCTATAATTGAACTACTTTCTGTACTACTGTTGCTATCCTGTCCATTGCCTACTTCCATGTCCAGAGGAACTTTATCTTCCTTATCTTCCACTGCATCAAGCTCTGAATCCTGTATATTCTTTTCTTTCCCAATATTCTTTTCTTTGCCAGCAGCTATAATTGAACTACTTTCCGTACTCCTGTTGCTATGCTGTCCATTGCCTACTTCCATGTCCAGAGGAACTGTATCTTCCTTATCTTCCACTGCATCAAGCTGTGAATCAGTAAGAAAACCACAGAAACTACACAGGAAGATTTTACGAGTCAGCAAACAATTGAACTTTAATCTCACCATCTGTTTGTTTTTCTAGTTGGAGCTCATTGCTAGTGCAATTCTTCTCAATAACTGAACCATTCACAGCATCCTTGTTCTCACTCCCCTGATTGACTATGCTTTCTCTGTTTTTCTCCTCCAGCTGAGCAATCATATCTTCAAGGACACTAAAAACACTATTGACAGCCACCTGTGTTGAGTCATCCATCCCTGTCAAAGCATCTAAAGCTTGAGAAACACTGAAATCGGTGCTTGTGGAAGCTCTGTTCTGATCAGCTGGAGGTTGAACAATTTCACCCTTGATTTTATCATCATCGTCTCTTTTTTCTGACACTTGGCTGTCAGACATAGGAGATGCTGTTGCTTCATTTGAATCAGCCGGTCTACTATCAGCAGCTGAGCTTGGGCTAATTTGCTGGTCAGACAAATCCTTGGGCTCCCCAACTTTTCCAGGGATGCTGCTCTCTTTCTGGTTTGTTTCATCATCTTGGGACCTACTACTCTGCATAACTTCTCCGTCGTCGGTGCCACCAGCACTATTGCTAGATGAGTTCATTTTGGCAGCACTCTCAGACCCATCTTCATTAGATTCAGAAAGCTGGTTTACCTTCTTGGCAGAAGCCTCATTGTCAAGTTTTTCGTCGATATTCTGAGATTCACTCAAACCTTTTGTCAAGCCCGTGTTATCGTCACTGTTCACTGCTTTAGACTCCGAAATATCAGATCTGACAGATGTTTTTGGCGGCTGAGCCCTACTATCTTCACTACCAAGCTTTTCCGCATCAACTTGATCATTATCATTTCCTTCTGTTCTAGTATCTTCTGAAGCTTTGATATCTGAAGGAGGAACATTACTATCAGTTTTGGAGTCGGTATGCAAGTTCGCATTGTTCTTTGACTTCAAACCAGATACAGCATAAGCTCTACGGTTGATGCTCAGTAGTTTATCAAAATTCAAACTCTTCCCTTGTGCTTGGAGAATGTCAGAAACAGAAGTCGTAAGTTTGCCACGGACATCCTCCGGGACAGCATCCTGTAAAGCCTTAATAAGCGTCTCACCTTGATCAACAGCTGCTAGGACCTACAAATCGAAGATGATTGATCATAATGAATAATGAAGAAAGCTAGTCCTCCACTGTATTTTCCAGTTAAACAATGAAATCAAGTATTTTCCAATGTAATAAAAGCTCAGTGCACGTTCTACAAGGTGCAGCCAAATGTGAGCCACAGAGACCTCAGATATTATTTTACATCAAAATTTATAATGACTACATGTGAAGGTCATTAGCTATAACTGATATAAAAAGCAGAAAGCAAATCAGGGTTGTGAATTGGTAGAAAATGCATACATTGCTTGATATATAGTACACTAAGAACCTTGCTAAATTTGATCTCCTTGATCTTGGTTGACCTGTAGGGTGCAGGTTTTCGCACTTCACGTACTTAAATGAAATAAAAGTATTTTGACAAAATAGCAACAGCAATTGCTCTCTTCACGTTTCAAGGAATCGTATGACAAACCTACCATGGCATCAAAACCTTCTGGTTCCCCCCTTGTCCAAAACAAATACCCGACAAGAAGTTCAGCAAGGGTGTTCCAGAGTGCTATTAACTATACAAGTTGATCATATTAGTCAACTTCTGCACAATACTTTTGGGATGACTAGTGAGAATCAAACTAGTGATGAAAACCTGCATAGAACTGCTTTGACGCACACCACTCTAAACTAACAAAAGTGGCGATTTGGTGATCTTTCAATGCTCTAAACCCTCAAATCAGGAGGCAGCCAATAAAAATATAAACCTCTGTCCTCAATAGAGGATACATGGTTGAGTTAGCTTGCTCTTGAGCAGATATCAATTGGAGGCAGTTTTGTTGATCCTATCACATCCCATCATTTAAAAATTTGCCAATAGAAGGCAAATCAGCCCTAGAATATTCTGTTTCCAATAGAGTTGCAAATGTTACAAATAGGCAACTTATATCAATTTAGACTAGAACAAACAAATAAATGTTTATCTAAACTGTCCTTTGCTTCTTTTTCAATGTACTAATTACATTAAGACCAATCAACTGTCTGCTGCATCAAAGATAGAATGGGAGCAACCTCTTTAAAATTGTAGTAGGATATGTTCTACATATTATATCTATGTTAAACCTGCTGCCCCACTCGATGCAGAAGCCTCGCTAAAGGCATTAGGGTAATGGTACAGTGTGATGCTCTTTTATCTTTTACATGAGAAACAATAGAAAATAATTCTCATTAGCACTCATATATTAAAAAAAGAAAAGAAAAATCAGCATCACCGCAATATTCAAGTTCAAACAGTTCAATCTTAAAAAAATTACCTTCTTCTTATCTTCTTCTTTTAGAGTCCCAGGCATAGTCACATCAAGCATATTCATAACAACCTGTGCTGTCGGCACCACTTGGCCTGCATCACTCTCCACTTGACTGGTTCCCGTGTCTTTAGTGGAATCTTCATCTTTCAAGGTGCCATCTGGGAAAGCACCATTTGTTTCACTCAGAATGTGCTCACCAGGAGCCTGATTTCTCAATGACTTCTGATTGAATCTTGGATTAGTACTGGCTATAGCATCAGTGCCTGTAAGCATTTCCTTCATAGGATCCACATATGCATCTGAATTATCTAATTTGCCTAAATCCAAGACACTGTCAAGCCTGCCACTTGTATCAGATGTTCTTCCTCCCATAAGAGCTAAACCTTTTGAAGGATTGATAGTAACATCTATATCTTGAAGAAGTGGGTGGCGACCCTTTAGAAGTCCAAGCTCCACTGCAGTGAGCCACTTCATAATATATTCGAATGAGATATATAGACAAAAAGAAAAGTAAACATGAATTTACGTAAACAAAATATTTCTAAAAACAAATAGATTCGAACTACCAACAAAGCAGAAAACCACGCTGGGCAGCATAGAACATGCGATCTTTATAATGACAGCATAAGATATTGTCATATTCAGTTTACACCACAAAAATAAGTATTTCCATCTCTAATGCCCTGTGGATCTCGAACCTTCTAATTAAACATAGCATAGAGGAAGACAACTGAGATATAATATTCTATGAACTTGTAGTTAAAGCTGCGGATCTTATTACCATAAGTCTGTAACTAATAACTATACCCCTTTTCAGATGCTATATCACCGGTCCATCATCCATTTTCCACCTCCATTTTTTTACAAATAGGAAGTAAAGCTTATGCACAATAGCGTGAACTATGCAGAGGTCTAATGCTATAATCAATTAGGCGGCAGAGCAAAACATCTTAATGACTTTCATGAAGGTGGACCTAGTAATACACAAAAGGTCAAAGAAAGAAAACAGTTTAAAGTGAGCAGATATTACTGGAGTATGGAATAATTGCAATGTTCTATTATTTTCTTTTTTATTTCTTTTTTTTGTTGGGGGGGGGGGTAGCTGAGACTTGAGAGTTTGGCCAACCTCTGATTTTAACAGACCTTGGTCCAAATGACACAGGTCAACTCTTGACAATCGTGTACAGCAGTGTGAAGTATTATATCAAGCGAGCAACAAGTCATATTTGATGATAAACTTCCAGTCAAATTTAAATAAGCTTTAACGATGGAGTGAGCTATTCAGCTTTATTCATTTAATGAAAGAACATTTTTTACCCTATTTAGCAGACGTGGCAAAATTGACCCGACCCGAGAGTGGAACCTGATTTGAACCCGCAAACAAAGACTTTCAAGGAAACTTAAAATCTGATATGACCCAAACACGACCCCAATCAGCTAGGACCGAGATCTACCCGATCCAAAATAGATCTAACCCAAAATTGACTTGACCGTGAAATTGACCTGGCTGAAACTGACACCAACATTGATGACACTCAAAACATTAATACAAAATTTTAATTTCAATCCTATTACTTTTTTTTATTTCTTTGATCTTAAACTTAAAAGTAATTTCTAAACCATAATTTATGAAGTAACAAATTTAAATATAAAATTATTATTCTTTTATTTATTTCACTTTAAAACTCTATTAGTCTATTCCTAGTAATTTTATTTGACATCTTAATTTTACAATATTGCCCAGACATGAAATTTTTCTGACCCGACCCGGACATCTTAGATCCGATATAAACAAAACCCAAACTGACCCATTCCAACAACTTCATCCACGTTTGAATGTACCACACTAGATCCAAAAATAAGGTATACCCGAAACAACCCAAACTCGAACCCGGTCCGAACAACCGATTGCTTCCTCTTCTATTTAGTGAGCCAAGCTGATTTCTGAGAAATGCTTTATTGAATTTACAAACAAGAAGAGTGAAAAGGAGACAATCCTTTTAAAGGAATATTAGATACCCATAACACACTATTTTCTAGGTCTACTACAAATTATTATCTAATCAGATTGCTTGTGTAGAACAATTGTCAGAGCAAATACGTTGAAAATTTCCAACAAATTGAATAAGTCTAAGGTGCAAATGTGCAATGATTCAACGTAAGTTTACACTGAACTAGCCAACTAAACCAAAAGTCTCACTAAATTGTCATCTGCTTAAACAGTTAAATGTAGTAGATCAGCCAATCTCCTTTGAATCAAGGGTCCAATTATACAACGGATGCAAACTAAAGAGTGGAAGTGTCTGCCTCATCTTTTAGAAACACACATCCTTGCATGCAAAGTACAATAAAAACTACTTCAGATTAAAAAAAGACATGATCAAAGAGGGCAAAGTACAACCCCCACTTACGTAAGAGAAAACGATAACATCATGAAATTAGGTTAAAGAAGCAATGCCATCCACAAAGCAGAAGATAAGCTTTACCTCAATTGCCACTTTCTGGTACCATGAGATGGCAGCAACATTAGATGGTAAACAAGAACACAGAAGCAAGCTGGTAAATGGATTTTCAGCAATCGGCCCACGGGGAATAGAGAACAGAGGCACAGTCCCATTGTCATTCTAGAAGGGGAACAGGTACAAGTGAGTCAATCACATTAACAAAATATACGCAGTATAAAAGACAAGAAAGAATTATTATGTAATAGTAAAAACAACATAATTTAAAAAAAAAAAAACATAGGCCACTATAAAAAATTATATTTCCTTTTCTCATTTCTAAACATGATAAACAATAGTGGATAGAAAAGTACTTATATTAAAGAATTTCTATACTCATCAAGAAATGGGGAATCTTTATTAAAAAAAATCATTTGGTAATGCAACTAATCGAATTTAAAGGGAGGGCACCATTGGCATTGCATAATTACTTAGATAGAAGTAGTTTGATGAAGGAAGTAAGTTAGTTGAGGAGAAAGGTGGGGGGGGAACTAGTATTCTGTAAATAAAGAAGAGTACAGAGAGAGGGGATCATCATAATAACTACTGAGAATTCATTAGATATTATTATATTTAGCTCTTGGGAAAGAACAAGCTTCTCAAATGCTTGTGTTTATCTCTAAAATTCTGTAGTTCCCATATTATCAACCAAAATCATCCTCTTCATCCATTAATTTTTGATCCCAGAGTTCAGTTTATAACAGGTAATTGGCCATCTAGTAAATAGGAAAACAGGGATAAATAAAGATATTAGAATGCAGGTTTCTTCTGCATAAGCGGACAGAGGATGATGATCTTTCGTTCCTGGCCTCCCTTTAGTTCGTGAATGATACCTTGATGACATCCTTCTAATACGATTGCTCCTCACTGTCATTACTATCAACTAAGATCCATTCGGTATGAATGGAGGGCACAAAAAATACATCCAAAAAGCATTGCCAGCTAAGAAGTCTATCACAATTCACAAGAGTTGTAAACAAGAAACTGTTCACTAATAAAGCAACTGAAGTCAGCAAGCCATATCATCATCTCCTGAAAAAGATATATTCTTATACACGTATATCAAAGAGCTAAGGCTATTAAACAGTTTCATTGGCATACTTAATTTCTTCCTACTTGCGGCAGTAGTAGATGAAGTTAATAGGATATTCACCACATTGTGGTGTACTTTTTTTGCGGACAGTGTTATTTGGGTGGAAGACACAAGAAAAGACAATGATGAATAGTCAGAACTTCACACAGATTCAGTCAATGGGCTGAGGACACTGAAACCTCTTGCAGATTTTTGGGATAATAGAAAATGTCTAAATTAGGAAAGATAAGTACCTTTCAGAAAGAAAAGGGGAATATAACAAAATCGAAGCGGCGACACACCAATAAAAAAACCACTATAAAACAATTAAAGAAAATTAGCTTTAAATAGCTTTGGTCAAGTATTCAAGTGAATGACAATAACGATGAAGATGTTGCATGCCACATTAACCTTAAATGGCTAAAATGGAGGAGGTTGCAATGCAGCAAAATCTGCCACCCTAGCTCAAAATAACACCTGGTGAATGATATAGCACCAGGTCTTCTCATCTTAAGAGGTGACATGTGGGCCAATCAAGAAAGACAATATCATTAGCTAATGATGAGGGAGATAAGCACATATTTGTCAACTGAGCAACTTTGTGAGGAGAGAGAAACCAACAATGAAGAAAATTACTACAATAAGGAGAATCAGAGATAGATGTTACTAGAAGCATCCATATGCTCCAGTGAGGAAACGCAGGAAAATCATAAGGGGATAGTAAGAGAATAAGATAAACACTAAAGAAAAATTGTGGAAAGTGATGAGGACTCTGTCCATGTTGGGACTAGAAAAGGCATAGCCTTCATCAGGAAACTGTGGGCCTGTGGCACCCAGGAATTTATGTACTTGTTACTGTTACTGTTGTGAATCTAGTTTTCTGAAGTGTACATCTCATTTGCGCTTCTTACCAATTACCATTCTCACTTTGTTGCTTTGCGCTACGGCATGAATGATCATATTTCACAGAGTGCGAGGTACTTGGACACTTAAGTTATGTGGTAACAGAGGATGTTTACAATCCATTTTATTGCAATACCAGAAGAGAACACACCTGCACAAAAAGTACAGGAATTTTCAGATCCCCCACCAACAATCTTGTGCTAGAGCTTGAGTAGAACTCTTCTATTGTATCAAATCCATATGGAACCATGGATATTGCCTTTTCAAAGTCACGAAGAGATTCAGCTGCCAAAGCCTTATCCACATCAAAACCTTTCCTCCTACCTTGAAAAAGTTCCTGAAACATAAGTTTGATGCTTGCAGATAAATTATGGGAAAGATACAAGAATACATCATCATAACATTCTCAATATAAAACTCCTACACTAGTAAACTGGCCAAACAAAATTAATACCGTACAAGTTATTAGCAAATTGATGTTTGTGAGTCTACCTTGTTAGACTTTAAGATATCTATCAAGCCTCCCTTCAGCTTATTATCAATGGTAGTGGAGTAAGGAGAAGTCCTGGTGGCCTCATCTAAGTCAAAGGGATTGTCAATGCACGTAACAGCTGTCAGAGGGGTTTTCTCCCCAGCCTCAGCAAGGTACTTTGTCAGCATGTTCGCACCATAACCCCAGCCGACTCCTGTCAATGTAGACCATGGCCTTGCTCTGGTGACAAACTGTATAGCCGAGCAAATGTCATCACTGTCAGCAGCTGTAAATAACCTAGATTTGAAGCAGGTTGTAACAATGCATCATCAGCTTTGAGACAGAAAGATCACAAGAACGGCAGCAATTCACTTTCACAAACTCACTTACAGGATTATGAAAATTTTAAATATGTAGAATTATCACAATTGAGATTCACAGAAAACAGCAGTATCATAGGAAACATAAATTCACAGTCAAAAGAAGAAGAAAAGATTAGGAAATTTTCGTCATGCACCTCTCCACTATCCATATTAATATCCAAATATGGCAGCAAACAAGGTCAGACTTCTTTACGCATAAGATACTCAATACAACTTGCCTAAAGCTTCTCAACAGATAACAAATTATCCAACTATCCAATACCTTAAATAAATATCCATAGTTGGGTAATATCCTTGGAAAAGGATACACAAATCCAAAAAAGTTTGAAACATCCAAATCACCTGCTGCTAAGTTTGAACGACTCTTATAGTGCTGAAGAGAGTGAGTACCTCAAATTCAGAAAATAGAGTACGGGAACTGTGAATGTTGAGTATAAAAGTATTTTAACTCAGTAGGAAATACATAGTTACAAACATAAGTAAATGGCTAACAGAATATGTTGGCAGGTTCATTTTCCTTTGCACTTACAATATCCCCCTAACCATTCTATGGAGCTACACAAATCCACTATCTAATACCATGATCAACAAGCAGCTGGAAAGCCTACCAACAAGGCAACACTATACTATCCTATACTTCCTCCGTTCTTTCTCTATTGCAGCATATGAGTTTTCATGCTTGCAAATACAAAACTTCAATCATTAATATTACTAAAAGAAATTGTAAGAGGTTCCTGATCCCTAACTTCTTACTTAAAATGTCCTAATATTACCACCAAGCTAAAGCTCAACAAATTCCAACGTTAAATACTACCTCCATTTTTTCTTGCAACATATGGTTTGGGAGGGAATACATTTTAAAGAAATTCTAAAGGTAGTGGCGTTTGGCAAAAAGAACCCATGTGATTGATTGGTAGACAATTAACTATTGATTTAGGTAGACTTAATAAGGATAATGTAGTCCAATTGGATAACTTTTGTTACCAAATAATAGATATGAAAATACCAAAAGAGGTATGTTGCAAAAGAAAAATAATGAACAAAGTATATCCTTTTGCCTTTTTTATTGTTTTTTATCATGAAATCGACCAATAAGTCTAATTGAATTGACAACAAGCTTCACAAATTGTAGTTTCAATACCTTCAATATTTTAATCTTAGTAATGAGATGATTTCAAACTGAAAAAATGAACAAACAAATTTGTAACAAATTGGATTCCTCTAGGAAATTGAATTCCACGTCGTTCTAAGATCTTTTGGAAAACAAAACTCAGTTTGGAAATAGGAAACTATATTAAAAACTTTAATTTGATGATATTTTAAATTGTTTCAAAAGGTACCCAGAGACATTTGGGAAACTTTCTCACAAAGGAACTTTTTATTCGCCAACATGTCATTATATTTAACACTATAGATATATAAATACTAATTCTGTAGGGGAAAAAACACCTAATGCAATGAGCACAACCTAAACATAAACACAAAAGAACTTTTTATACGACAACAAGTCATTATATTTGACAATAGATATATAAATACTACTTTTGTAGGGGGGAGAAAACCTAATGCAATGAGCAAACCCTAAACATAAACACAAGTCACAACCAAGGCCGAAACAACTAGCTTAATAGAAACATAAGCACCATTGATGTCTCGAACTTATGAAATGTAGCACACCAAAATAACATGGGGCATCATAAAGTAAAGTAATTTGACAAATTGTGAACATAACGCCCACCATACGACTAGGGGAATTAGGTATTGAAAATAACTATTGCAATTAGCATTCCCTAAACAGAAAGAAAAGCGACAACGAAAGGCAAAACAAAATGCCTAATGGACACAAATTACATATGACATCTTGAACTACAAAAATGTAACAAAAAGAAATATCCCAAATCCCAAGGCATGGCCCGGACCCAAAAACTAGTTTGCCAACAAAGATCTGTGCAGCCTAGCTAGTAGCTACCACCATTGTATCCCCTACACTTTCTGTTTCAAATTCGTATCATATTGCTCATTTGCCCATAATTTTTCAATCAGGAAAAAATTTCCACCTATCTTATTTTCACACAACCAGAAACAGTTGCTACCTTTCCTATATTAGTAATAAATTATGATTAAATTTTCTAAAAAGCCCCTCTTTACATTGGGTCAAAAGGGGTGTGAAGACGACCCACGAATAACAAAGGCTCCTATAGTGAAGTCTTGTTATATGCTCAAATACAAAGTGGTATGTATAGATGAAGCCACCAAAAATTTACCTCTAACAAGTCACAAGGCTCCTAATCATCAAAATCTAGCAACATTTCCGCGTCAAAAATGATTGTTTCTTCTAATTCTAAATCGTCAATAAGTCGAAAACACTATTCATTACCATTATACACATCCACATCAAATAACTAGCAACAAATTCACTATGAACATAAAACCATACACTTGCAACAACCACAATTAACATAACATTGAACAGAACTCAATCAAGTACTCACCTAGCAGTAGTCAAAGGAGAACCGGCACACCCACGAGGGTTCATAACAACCGGAAACAACCCTCTCCTCAAACATTCCGCCACAAAAGACCTCACATTATCATCCATACTACCTTCCGCCGTACCCGGCACCAACAAAACAGTAGTATCCAATCCCCTCTCTTCACTCAAATCCAAATTTGAAGGCCAATCCAAAGATATCACTCCACCATCATCAGTCCCAACACACACCCTTTGATACTCAACCGACACGCTATCTCTCTCCTCCAACTCATCACCATCACCATCATTCTTCACCTGAATCCTCCCACTGTCTAACCTCACATAATGCTTCTCCTCCTTCACTAATTTCTCACTCACATCCTCCAAATACTCCCCTCCTCCTTCAAACGAAATCGAACCGCATCGTAGAAAAACGAACCGATTAAACGGAGTAGGGCTAGAGAAGAGTATCCATTCTCCGATATCGGAAACCCTAGAATTGGGATTTAATTTGGGACTTTTGGGTTTTTGATTGGAGAGAGAGAGTGCGAGAGCTGAAGCAAACCCTAGAGCAGCTGGTGGGACCCAATTGAGGGGGATATGAGAGAGAAAATCGAAGGAAGAAGATGAAGAAGGTTCTAGAGAGTTTCGGAGAGTAAAAAAGAGTTTGGGTTTGCGCTTGAAACGGCGTTTCTTCCATAGACGAAACTCGAGGTTTCGAAACGAGGAGTGGAGGTGAAGTGAGGTTGAAGGTGGGATAGTAGTAATGGTGGAATTAGGGTTGATTTGGGGAGAAGTGAAGGACGCCATTGAAGAAGAGAGAGTGAGAAAATGAGAGGAAAGTTCGAGAGAGAAATATGGCGGGGATTTAGAGAGATCTGGGGGGAGAGAGTAGATAGTGACGTGTAGGAGTGTGGGCGGTTTGGAGTTTCAAAGGTTGAGGTGGAAGGTAATTAGCGGCTAACAGTGGCGATTGGTGGGTCCCATTGCTACAACCTTCTCAACGGTCCATGAATTTATGGATTAATTACGAAAAGACGGTTTGTGGTGTTTTATATAGGGTATGTTTGACAAAACTAGCTATTAGCTGTGAACCGTGAGATTTTGATTGTGGAGGTAATTGATAGGTTTAGATCATGTTTGGTAAATGGAACTTTTTTTTATTTGCTTTTGGGCTTGATTTTTTTAATTTTAGGCAAACAAAGATTGTTTGGTTATTTAGCTTTTGGTTGAAGGTGAAAAACGGTGTAAAAAAAATGAAAAAGTCTTGCTAGAGTAACTTTTTGGATAGTATTTTTTTGTTTACCAAAACTCTCTAATAAAATGTACCAAGCCACAATTAATTTCAGAAACTTTGCAACTTTTTGCAAGTTTGGTTTAAACGTTAACTTAAGAAAAATACATACGTATCTTCATATTAATGCTCAAGTCCAAACAAAGCAAATAAAAACAAATTTAAGAATGGCAATAAAATTGATCAGTGCAACAACCCCTTTAAAGCGTGAAACTAGCTGTCTAAAGTAGATATTTTTCGGTACTAATTGTTGTTGGACAAAATTTTAATGTGTCAATAATTTGTAAGAATGGTAACTTTTGGTAAAAGCTACTCAAAAGATAATAAGCTTACCTTTTGGTAAAAGCTACTCAAAAGCTTAATAATCTTATCTTTTGGCAAAAGGTACTCAAAAGCTAATACTATTAACTTTTGCCAAAAGCTAATAATTTTAACTTTTGGCAAAAGCTACTCAAAAGCTAAAACCTAAAAGCTACCTCCAAAAGCCAATTCGGCGAGCACTAAAATAATTTTTTTAAAAGCTAAAAGTTACTTAAAAGCTACTTCAAAAGCTGTGTTGAATACGCCCTATGGTGAAGTTCGTTGTAGTCATTGAGCCTGTTCGGCAAAAGTAGTTGTTGCGGTAGTTGTTAGCTGTAGAAGTAGACGTCAGCTGTAGTTGTTAGAGTTTGACTGTGAAAATAGCTTTTATGATAATTAGTGTTCGGTAAAACTAGCTATTAGTTTAAATAAATAACAAAAATAAACTATATTTAATCTTCAAAAGCTACATCTATCCCATAAGCTAATATTTATAGCTTTTCCAAAACACTAGTTCAAACACCAAAAACTATTCCCAAATACTACATGAATAGTATGAGGCCTTTTGGGAAGGAGCCCAAAAATAAATCCGTGCGGGCTAGGCCCAAAGCGGACAATAGCATACTAATGGTGAGCTGTAAGTGAACTCATGGGCCCTACAAATGGTATCAGAGCATCCCAATACCCAATAATCTCCCACTTGGAGATTGATCGGTATAAGTGAAGACAATCTCATCAAATATAAACATTATCGATATTACTCTAAGATTAGAGAGAGCGCTTTAGGAGAGATCCTTGAGAGCTTGTTTTCACCATTACTTTAAGATTAGAGAGAGTGCTTTAGGAGAGATCATTTGATTCCTAGTGCATATTCTTGGGTTTTCTCCCGGTTCTCGGGTTTCCACGTTAAAATCACCAAAAACAACTTTTCACCATTATTAAAGTTTTAACTTAGTCCAAATACTAAAAGCTACCTCAAAAGCTATTGCTGAACACCCCCATTAATTAATTCCATGCTTATTACTCTTATGGACGGAAAATGATTATTGGACTCAAGTGTGATATTTACTATTAAGTATTAATTAGGTTAAAAGTGATATTTAGATTAATCTAAGGTGCCTAACATTGAAATTCAAAAGTTATCAGTATATAATTAAAATATGAATTTAGTGAGTTGTTCATCAACTTCATCAGAAAATAGTCTCGTGTATATTATACAATAGAAAGAAAAAGAGAAAAAATTACATGAACAATTTGAATAAATAATTCCATATATGATAAATCATCTTACTTTCTATCTCCTAAGATCCTAATCGTGACAATAATATCCTTAATTAATTATGTCACATATATTAATTTTATTAAGCAAAGATAAGAACAAACTTGGTTTTGATTTTATAAAGAGAAAAGAGAAAGGAGAAAAGAGAGATTGTTTAACCCACAGAAAAGCACATTCACTATTCTTGAATGACCCAATTAATCACCAATCTGTAGATTTTGTACTGTATTATGGGTTCAAAAAAGTGGCTGACTATTGAGTATTGAAGTCCTAGTTGTACGAGCATGACACTGCTTAAACTCTAACTAGTGTGTTGGCCCGGGCGTTGCCCGGGTGTTACCTTTTTTCTTCTTCACAATTGATATGTATTTTTTCCACTCTTGTAAAAATTAATTTAAAAAAAATCTAACATTTAATTTACTTTATGTTTGCAATGAATATATAACATTATGTGGATTTATGAAACACTAAAAAAGTTGGTTGAGATGGTAAGGACAAACTTCTCTTTGCAAGAGGTCGCATGTTCAAATCTAGTGGCAAACAAAATTTATTTTGTAAGATGACGTAACGATCTACATGGCACATAAAATGACGTGGCGAAGCTACGTGGCGCATATATAGTGAATAGTGCCGCGTGGCTAAGACGTTCCTTTGATAGGAACACCTTTTAATATATAGTATAGATTTGATTGGTTTATTGACCAAAACTAGCATGTATATCTCCAATGGCCCATTGGGTTTAGACAGAGTGGAGCTTAGCAGGCCATATTCAATTAATCAATAAGTATATCCATTGCGATCCTCTAGGCTCTAATCAATGTATCGTGAGATTTGCGATACTTGATGCACGTCTACTTCAAGTCTTCAAACCAAATGCTTGTGAATAAAATGATGGACTAATTACTTAAGCTAAACTTTTCTTTTTAGATAGGTAAGATAAAAGATCCTATTTTTGGACCGTGGCACCTCTTACATGTATAATTTGATAGAAATTTGAGGGTGCACGCGAAAGTTTTGATAGACCTGAATAATATAACAAAATTGCATTTTCATTTATTACATTGATAAGAATTGTACAATATATCTGTGAGAGCTCACATCTCTCATTTATCTATTTGGTAGAAGTCTTGTTTCTACCCTTCAAAATATTTTGTGGGAGCTCTCTTGATTAGCTCACCTTTCAACTCATGCACATACAACATATTTATAATTGTTGTATCCTAGTTTCTAGATTTCTCTACACTTGTCTAATATTACATATCATATATCTTAATTTTTACAAGATATTTCGAGATACATCATCACTTGATTTTTCCACTTAACGTAAGATTTTTCTAGACTACATACACTATATTTTTCATTACACATCTAGATTTTTCTAGATTAACCTCTAATATAATCTGCCAGATTTGCAGATCAATTTCCTCAGGAGGGAGGGGGGATGATAAGGAAAATTTTCCTTCCAAATAGCCTCTAGTGAGTTTTGATCGCATGACCTCGAAATCATGAAGTCAAACTTTTGCCGCTAGGCCAAGCCTTACTTGGTATACTTAAGCTAATATGCTTTTAAAAAATTTAACGCTTCTTTAGATAATATCTTTTTTCCATATAGGAAATTATATGAGATAACCCTTATGTATAGACCAGATATAGTTTAACCCTTACATTTGCACGTCTGTCTCATGTAATCATTGTTAGAAATAGAAGGAGAGCAATTTGCACGTTTTGTCTAACTTTTGAACTTCCTCCTTCATTTGTCCCCCAAAGTGAAGTGAGTAAATAAAAAAAATAGAGGAAGTAATAAGTAAGGTAAAGTGGTGGAAAAATTCTCTTTCATCTATACATGATCTTTTTTTTGGGGGACCCCCCATTGAGGACCCCATGGTAAGATGAAGGGCCCTGCCAGACCGGAACCTCTCGCAGGTTAACCCGACCTGGGTTTGCGGGCCGACACTTTGAGAGTGTGGGATGTTAAGGGGAAACCACTCCTAAAGTGCCCATAGTGAGGATCGAACCCCCAACCTTGAGGTTCGAAGGTTCTTTCCTTATCATTAGGCCAAGCTTAGCTTGGTTCTATACATGATCTTGTGGGATTGAATTGTTTGTATACATTTTTTTGTCGTATACTCGTATGGGGAAAGTGTCATGCTTTGGCGGACTGTAATCAATCTTGCTCACGCTTTGTAATGATAATAGTATGGAGTATTACATTTCACTAAAGTAGTAGAAATTGTTGGAACTTAACATATAAGGTGTTAGAACTTATTCAAAATCATCTGAACTTATTTTGAAGTAGCATTTAGATTTTGACAAGATTGAAATCCAAATCATTATGTATATAGTTTATTTTTTCATCATTTTGTCAGCTGAATCTATATATTATATCTAACTACAATTAAGGCTAAATCTAAATCTGTAATACCCCCATTATTGCTTTAAAAAGGATTTAATGTAATAATACTCATACTAACAAGATGCATACATTTTTCTTTTAGGGAGCACATCTCCTAAGTTACTCCAAAGTTAAGCGTATTGACAATTGTTGGCCCTAGATACGTATTGATGATGAATGGCTCCACTCCATCAGAGGTCGGAGTGTTACAAAATCATTTTCACAAATGCACAATTCTAAACTAAAAAATGACAAATTTCATTGAGTTTTTAGTGTCATACAATACCATTATATTTGTTTCAAAAATCTGATTCAAAGATTTTACTTTTATTTTACATTATAAAAATCTAAAAAGTATATGAATTGTACCTTTGCATTGATAAGAAAACTATTTTACTCTCAACTTAGTAACCTTGTGATATTGTAAATATTATGTTTAAGATGATTTTGATATATTTAAAAAAAAAAATCTTTGGAATACTGAGATTTGATATCAAAAGAAGTATATCCATTCCAAATTATATGAAACACTTGATTTGAAATTTTTTTCAAGATATTAGAGCAATATGGAAAAAGAATAAAATTTTTGCTTTTGATGAGGAAAGGATATATATGACCCATATGCAAAAAAAAGAGTATTACATTAACTTTAAAATAACTAGAAACTAGATTATGCCCATGCATTAGCGTGGGTTTTTATAAGAAAATAAGTTAAAGATGAAAAAAATGCCAATATAATTAATGGCATAGTATTATACTTTTATAGGTCATTTTTTTACCCTATTTAAAGTAAAAATACGATGTAAAACATCAATATAAAATAATTATGTTGGTTTGTATCTTCTTTCTAACTAACAAAGTAACTTCTTCAAATCTTTAACTTGAAAATTCCAGAAAAAACATAAAGCATTAAATTTTGATATATATATATATATATAATAACCTAAATAATTAAATTTTTTAGGTTATAATTGAGCTTAGGAGGAAGAATTCTCCAAACAATCCCATTGAAGGCCACATTGAAGATTGCTTCAGCTTTGTGATTCAGGGGAGATAGTTGAGATAAGGTAAGATATAAAAAAAGAGCTTGATTTCAGGAGGGAATCTAATGGTTGACATACGATCAAAAGACGGTCAAGCAATAACGTTCATTGCATGACATTTCTAGAATGGCCTTTTGCTCCATCCTCGTGCCATATGAACTCTTCTTTTTTTTTTTGAAGGGAGTGCCATATGAACTTTTAAATAATAATATTAAAATGGAAAAATGGATCGGAATACCCCCAACTTTGGCCCATCCACTTTTAATACCCCCAACTATAAGTTATTTTTAAATACCCCTAACTATTGGGTCGCACCACCAAAAATACTCCAGTTACCTGCTATGACCGGACTAACAGGTGAAAGTTTGCACGTGCCTAACTTGTGACCTTCTTTTATGTTTACTCTTATTTTCTCCCTCTTTCATGCGTGCAATTTCTTGATTTCTTTTCTGATTTTTTTTCTTGCTCTACTTGGTAATTGATATTTATCCTTTGTCTGCTCAAGTTTGCTGGTCCAATGTCATAGCTTTCGCTGTTTATATATGCATTTTAACTTAGTTCTTCTTCAGTTAAATGAAGTGTGGTGCTCTTTGTACATCATACTCTCAGGCTAAATTCAGTATTTTAAAGAAAATTCATGCCACGATAATTTTGTTTAATCTGTTCTTTTTGCCTATAGCAAGATTATCTGGGTTCTTATATCAATGGTTCACTGAAAGATGGATTACAAATTTCTCTAAATTTCATATAAATAAGATTGGCCAAGACAGAAATGGGGTTTCTTATTGGTATTAGATTTTTTGTACCTTAACAACAAGTAATTATATATTTATATGCATTAATTTTTTTCGATTACATTTTCTTTATTTTACTATTGGTTGGTATGTTGGGATTTGGTTATTGGTATTTGGTCATAGACTGTATAGGAAAGTAAACAATGGCCCATTGAAGCAGAAGCATAGGAGAGAAAACTGTCTTGATCTGCAAAACACCAATTTAGAGAGTGGAGGATCCTGTAAACAATGTTGACGATTTCATAAAGATTCAGTGTGTGTAATTGGGACTAATGCTTGTGCTTGCCATCACAATATATCTTTTCAGCTGTACTTGTAACCTATCTAACGTCAATTTCAATTATTTGCAGGAAAAATTATCATCTGGAGTTGAGGTAGCAATGCACGAGAGTCGAGACTGTAGAAACTGAAGTATATCCTGTACTAGAGAAAATGCAAAAGGTAAAATTATCATCTGGAGTTGAGGTAGCAATGCACGAGCCTTCTCATTCTATATCTCTATGATTCAACTAGCGCACAGTACTTCCAATGTTCACTTAGTATGTGAGTGTTTTCTTGTTAATTGTTTGATAATGGGAGCTTCGTTCTTCAAAAAGAGGGGCATTGATGGGGGTTAATGAGGGTGGGTGAGGGATGATAGGAAAGCAAATGGATAGGAGAAGATGTTTTACCGGATCAATAGGTTACAAGTAATACTGGAGTATTTTTGGTGGTGCGACCCAATAGTTGGGGGTATTTAAAAATAAGGAAAAATTGATAAAGGCGGTCCCAACTATGACCGGTTCGTCATAAAAGGTCCCAACTATGGACTATTCCATAGCAGGCCCAACTATTACTTCAGTTTGACACGCGTGGGCCTTGTTGACTGGTAACCGGATGTCTACGTTGGTAAATGATTTCACCATTTTTTTATTTCTTTCTCTGTTACAATCTCCCTCCAAAATTTTCTTTGTCAACCCATTCACTGACACCGGCCATTAATACTCCCCCTGTACCAAATGGCTGTTTGAATTCTTCCCCATTGATTCAAATTTTTCATCTTTTCTTCCTTCAATCACGCAATCTCACTTAGTCTGACTCATCTTCTTCTTTTCTGTTGGTGAAAATCTTCTGAGAGGGTTTAATTGCAGTTTGCGAAGTTGTTGTTGCCACTTTTGGGGAATTCACA
This sequence comes from Beta corolliflora, assembly GCA_947648045.1. Classification (NCBI taxonomy): domain Eukaryota; kingdom Viridiplantae; phylum Streptophyta; class Magnoliopsida; order Caryophyllales; family Amaranthaceae; genus Beta; species Beta corolliflora. The sequence continues at coordinate 68,841 of CANSZD010001531.1, forward strand.
ATCTGGGTAAGTCTTCTTTTGAATAATTGTTGCATTTTGGTAAAAAGGAAATTTTTACTGCTGCCCTGAATTTAATTGCGTTTTTGGTCCTTCAAATTGTTGTATTTTTGTAGTTTGATGAACATTGGTAAAAAGTAGATTTCTTTTCGATTCTAGGGTTTAGGGTAAATGTTGTGCTTGTTAATTGAATGTTTTGTGGTTGTTAGCTGTAATTGTGGTTTTGTTGTGTTAAAATTTGAACTTTGAAGTTGAAATTTTTCTTGCTTCGGGAATTAGGTGTTAATGGATGTAATAGTGACTTTGCGTTTTCATCATGGAGGGTCTTTTAGGAAGAATAAATTGGGTTCTTTAGAGTATGTTGATGGGGGAATTAGGACCTTCCCAGTTGACCCTGATGAACTGTGCTGGTGGTATTTGGTTGAATTGGTGAAAAAATGTGGGGGGTATAATGCAGTGGACCAAATATACTACTTACTGCCAGGTAAGAAGCTTGACAATGGTTTACTTAAAGTGTACAATGATCAGGAGGTGTTGGAGATGGGTGCAATAGCCATAAAAGAGAGATGTGTTGATCTTTTTGTGAAACATTGTGTTGATGAGCCCTGAAGTAATAACATTTCTTGAAGGAAGCGCCACCCAATGAGGAGGGGACTATAAATGGGGAGGGGACTGAAAAAGGGGAGCCAAAGGAGAGGGACAGTGAAAATGGGGAGCCAAAGGAGAGTGGAACTGAAACTGGGGAGCCCAAGGAAAGTGGGAGTGAATCAGCTGGCCAGCCCAAGGAATGTGGGAGTAAATCAGATGGGTTGAGTCAAACCAAAAAAGCCCATGGCCCCCCCAAAAAATTGACCCCACGTAGAAAAGTGACAAACCCTAAGACTAGGGTCCCACCACCCCCACTTAGATTCAGTCCTAGAAAGTTGGGACAAAAAACAACCTCAGTTAGTCCTCCCCTAGAAGACCCTGAAGTCTCATTGATTCCCCCTACTGACTTTTATGCCAAAACACCAACAATCCCAACTAACCCTTCTGCACAACCAACCCCACCCAGTCCTTCAGAAACATCACAACCAATTCCACCCCCCACTTCACAAACAGCAAAACCAATCCCACCACCTACTTCACAAACAGAACAACCAATCCCACCCCCCACTTCACAAACAGAACAACCAATCCCACCCCCACTTCACAAACAGAACAACCAATCCCACCCCCCACTTCACAAACCGAACAACCAATTACAACCCAACCCAACATAGCGCCTAGTGACTTCTTTGAGTGGTATGACAAACGCACCCGAGAGTCCTATCCCTTATGATGAGCTATTTGCGGATGATGAAGAAGAGGAAAGTGGTGGATCGATGGTTTGTATGAACCGGAGTAGTGATGAAGATGATGTTGACTTAGATACTCTAGGGTTAGAGGAGGAGGTGCTTGATGCTGATGTGGAATTGAGGGATGGTGAGGATAATAGTATACCTGATTTGGATCAGGAACTAGGAGAGAGTACAGATGATGAATTGAGAGAAGCTAGAGAAAGGGTGAAGGGGTGCAACAACAAGTTATTTGAACTTGCACAACAGCTGCAAAAGGAAGCAGCAGAGGGTAGAGGTGTGGGATCTACTTCTCAGAGGCCTGATCTGGGACATACTTCAAGCTACTTTGTAGAAACTAACATCCGTGTTAGTGATTATGAAGACAAAGTGATGAAGATGAATTGACACCGGGGAGATAGTGAAGAAGAAGATTTCAGTGGGAGAATTAGAAGACAAAGGAGGGTTATAGTGAGTGAACACACTGACTTCACCAGATTTGAGTGGAAGGTTGGTTTTAGGTTTCCCAACAGAGAAGCCTTTAGACAATCAGTTGCTAAGTATGCTGTTGTGCAAGGTAAAAATCTAGCATTTGTATCTAGCAACAAAAATAGGCAACAAAGAATGGAGGTTAAATGTTGCACTAGTTGTCCTTTTAGGTTGTATGGTTCATGGGATAGTAGGAGAGCTTGTTTTGTCCTTAAATGCGTGGATGGAGCTCACACTTGCACAAGGGACATGGAAAGAAATAGACAATTGAAGTCTACATGGATGGCTAGGCAGTTTCTTGAAATTTTCAAAACCAGGCCACATTGGCCAGCAAAAGAGATAATGGAAACAGTTAGGAGGGCCTTTAGGGTGATCATTAAGAAAGACCTTGCTTATAAGGTCAAGTACCATGCTCATAGGATGTTGCATGGGTCCATGAGAGAGCATTACATGAAATTGGGAAGGTACATTGCAGCTCTGAAAGATGGAGATCAAGATACTGAAATCACATTGGTGACAAATCCAATCCAGAGGGGTCCAACACCAGTTTTCCAAAGAATGTTTGTGTGCTTTGATGGCATAAAGAGGGGATGGATGGAAGGATGCGGGAAATTGCTTTGCATTGATTCATGTTTTCTAAAAACATTCCTTGGAGGGCAACTCCTTGCTGCAATAGGTAGGGATGGAAACGAGCGAGATGTTTCCGCTTGCCTGGCGATTGTAGAAGGAGAAAATAATGACTCCTGGAGCTGGTTTATTGCCGAGTTGCGCAGAAGCTTGAATCCGGGGATGGCACGGCCCGGCACCGATATCGGATGAGCATCGGTGAGGTATTTTTACATTGTTCTATTTTTTTCATATATTAGATCACTTAGTGCATTATTGATTGTGTATATGTTTTTCTTTCATGTGTAGTCTATTTTAGCTTCTGTTGGTGAGTTGTTGCCTAGTGCCGAGCAATGCACATTGTGCCGAGACACATTTTTGCACACCGGCACAAGGATTATAAAGGTGATGAGATGAAGATGATCTTTTGGAAGGCTGCAAAGGCGTACAACATGGTTGAGTACAATGAGGCTTTGGAGGAGATGGGGGCTCAAAATCCATTTCTGTTGAGGCTTTCAGGAGCTACAACCCAAAAGTGTTCTGCAGAGCATACATGGATACTAGCACTAAGATTGATGTAATTGTGAATAATCTAGCAGAGACATTCAATGGGTACATCATTCAAGCAAGAACAAAACACCTCATCTACATGCTTGAAGAAATCAGAACTGCCCTAATGCAGAGGCTAGTCCTAAAAAGACAAGAGATGGAGAAGAATGTGGCTCAAGTCTGCCCCAGGGTGCAGGCTAAACTGGAGAAAGCCAAAGAACAAGCTGCCATGTGTAACCCAATTCCTTCCACTGCAACTGTCTTTCAGGTGAGCCATCAAATGGACACTTATTGTGTTGACCTTGATGTCAGGTCATGCACCTGTAGAAAATGGGATTTGACTGGCATCCCTTGCTGCCATGCAATTGCTTGTCTGTTCTTGTATCATTACAAAGCAGAGGACTTTGTTTCAGATTGGTACAAGAGAGACACCTACCTAAAGAGTTACAACAACTCAATCCCTCCTTGTGTTGGTGAGAGGCATTGGCCAAAGGTTGATGCTCCACTGCAGCCACCACCAATCAAAGTAGGGCCAGGGAGGCCAAGAAAGAACAGAAAAAAGGACCCTCATGAAAACCCCAAAAAACCTGGGAGGCTAACAAAACATGGGGTCCAAATGCACTGTAGTGTATGCAAGTCTCGCCAAACCACAATAAAAGGAAATGTCCTAGCAAGGGACAAGTGCATCTGCACCTCCTCCAAAAAGGCAAAACACTTCCACATCTGAAACTACAGTCCCACCTCCTGGCCCATCCATACAACAGGCTGATGTAAGTGCCCAGCCAACGCAAATAGGAAGAAATGGGAGGGCAATCAGAGGAGGTAGAGGTGGGAGAGGCTTAAGAGGTGGGGGAAATTCTGTGGGAGGCAGAGGTTCTGCAAATGCAGGGAGGGGACCAGGAACATCAGATGGCAGCAGAGGCAGAGGTTCAAGAGGGGGAGGAAGAGGTTCTAGGGGAGGAAGAGGTGTTAACAAAGGCAAGGGAAAAGCTCAGGTTCCCCATGGTGTTGGAGTGTTTCAGAGCCCTGATGGAACAACTTATGTAAATGTAAGGAACTTCACTTCATTTGGTTTGCATTTTTTTGTGTTTTGTTATTGTTATTGGTTTAATCTTTCTTTCCTACACAGGGAAGACAATGACGTAAGGTGCACAATGTTCAACATCACACACAGCTCTTGAATTGGGAAGTCAGGCATCAACATCCAATTTCCCTTGATGTCATTTGTTGTTAATTTTCCATTGATGACATCAACAGTTTATGATTGGTTGTTTTGTTGGATTGTAATGTAAACAGTTAAGGGATGGTAGTTTGTTGGATTGTAATGTAAACAGTTTAGGGTTGGTTGTTCATGTACTAACTTATAAATAGCCATTGTGGGTTTTTGCTACACTATTGAATCTAGTTTCTACTTAACAAATTTCTAACATTTTGAGATTTTGCACATTTAATTTGGACTTACAGTTTTATCAAAACAAAGGCCAATACTATTTCATTCATTAATTGCAAAATACAGCCCTAAGCTCTGCACATATGCAAGAGCAACCAATATCCTAACAACATTACTAACACTACTAACATCATTCCTTAGTTCATCAATATAGCAACAATTATAAACAACATCCATGATAATCCTAAGGCAGCTATCGCATACTTCTCCCCCCTTTGCATTCTTCACCTCTTCAACTCGAGTTTTAAGCATTTCAGTCCTCATTTCAAGCATTGCCTCTTCCATTTTTTGCTTCTTCAATTTCAGCTTCTTAAACTTCTCCTCAACTACCTTAAATTGCATCTCCAATTCTGATACATGTGTAAACTGCTCCATTAACTGGGTTTGCAAATGCGCACACTCTTTGCATGACTTATCCCCATCTTCAATCTCCCATTTAAAGAAACCACAATCAGATTGTCCCTGAATTGACACACCCAACAAGATGCGCTTAAACCACAAAAACCCTAATTGAAAAGCAAATTAATTGACCAAATTCAGAGGCACTAACAAATTATTTTCGCAAAATAAGTGCATAAAGGAAAAAAAATTAACTCACTGGCCACATAGAACACCCATAAAACCTTCTTCCAAAATTCGCCCCTCGCGTGCGGTTCTAATTACAAACGAGGTTGTTGTGGTCGCACTTGTAAGGAATATCACCTGAATTTGTTCTTGAATTCATGGACCCAGACCCAGCTGATGCTTGCGCTGCCATTTGGAGAAGAAATTAGACAGAAAATTGGAGATTTGGGAAGTAGAAATTGCAGAAGGAAATTGTAGATTGGAGAAGAAGAACTGAAATGGAAGATTTTTCGAGAAGAAGAACTAAAATGGAAGAACAAGGGAGATGGGGGTTTTAAATAACCAAACACGTGCTTCAACGGTAATAATCACGTGAGGGTTCTACCGGTGAGTAACCTGGAAGGACCACGCGTGTCAAACTGAAGTAACAGTTGGGCCTGCTATGGAATAGTCCACAGTTGGGACCTTTTATGGCGGACCGGTCATAGTTGGGACCGCCTTTATCAATTTTTCCTAAAAATAACTTATAGTTGGGGGTATTAAAAGTGGATGGGCCAAAGTTGGGGGTATTCTGATCCATTTTTCCTATTAAAATTAAGATAGCACATGTAGCATATATTTACTGAGTACATATACATATGTTGAAAAGGAACAACTAGCATAGTGAGAGAATTTGTTGGGTACATATAGATATATTGAAAAAGAAAATTAGCATCACTATCCCAATTATTCCCAATATGTGCATTCAGCATAGAAGGTCATAAGTACTACCTTTTAATTAACTTGAAACAATCCCACCTATAAGGAGATGTTCTCAGCACAATTCGGGCTTTCTACATTAATCAGAAATACGGACCTTTTAAACTAGACCAACCATAATTAGGACTGATTATATTGATTTCCTTTTAAATTAACTTGTACTTCTATCTAGTCAAAACTAATGTCGGAGACTACCCCAAAATAATTTCCCTATAAGCTACTCCGTAATTGCTACAAGAAGTATATTAATGAACTAATGACAATCGCATGCAGAGATCATTGGCTACTAATATGGCAAGCACATGCTAGCGGCCTAATGTCAAAAGTGGTGAAACAATCTACTATATATATATATTTTTGGCCCCACTGGAGATCCCATGGTAAGATGAAGGGTCCTGTCAGACCAGAACTTCTCGCAGGTTAACCCGGTCTGACTTTGCGGGCATACACTTTGAGAGTGGGGGTTGGTAAGGGGAATCCCTCTCCCAAAGTGCCCCTATAGTGGGAATCGAACCCCTAACCTTGAGGTTGGAAGGTTCTTTCCTTACCACTAGACCAATCTACCATATATGATTTTCATTTTGACATGTTATAAAGCCGCCAACTCATGATTCTAATCTAATACTTGTTATGATTAGGAATTAATGATGCTAGAAAATCCAAACACCATCCAACAATTTAAAACTCAGATCTATGGTATTATGGTAACCGTTGATCTAGTATGTTTGTTTGCCATTATTTTCTAGGTTCAAGATTACCTAAGTATATTACCCTATTTCAAAAATTAAACTAAAATGTCTAAACTAAATTCCCCTAACCACCAAACCTATATTGTACATCCAAGTCTATTATTTTTGCTCATTGCTCGCTTATTGCTCATTTACAACTCTTGTGAGTAATGAGCAAATATATAACTTTGAGTATACTATACATCCGAGTGTATGACTTAAGTTGCACCAGACTGTATATGTATTAGAAGTACTTTTTTAATGGGGATATTAAAAGTACTTAGTATTAACTCTTAATTGAACATCATAGTGGAGTTTGTCTTGTTGATAAAGTTTTTGAATGTTACTCATGGTATGAGATCAAACTTCGTCTACAATATTACCCTTTTATGATTTTCTTTGGGAAAAATTATCACTACACTTAAGCATTGAAATATATTGTCATAATATAAATCACCAAGATTTTTTTTTCCCGAGGAGCTATTCGTCTTATTTGATTTTCACCAAAACTATTATTATTACTAATTCAAGCTGATTGAGTTTGATGTTTACTAATTAAATCTTATTTCTATTGATTAAAACTTTGAAGTATAATTTAAAACTAATTTTAACTTAATATTCTTATCTAAGTTCAGGGGACCGTGCCTAACTCTAGCAACTGGTGGTCTACTTTGCAAGGTATCCCAATGAAGATCGATGGACTGAGTACTGACAATCAGATTTTATATGCATGGTAATAAGACAAAGATGATAAAATTATGGAAGGCAGCTACCATACTATTCTTCAGAGAAAACTTTTAATTTGTGTTCTGTTTGTCAACCAATCATTCAGTTTAAAAGCATCAAATAGAGTATATATTTGTTTGTCTATAATAAGATCTTTAGCTTTTCGAATATAAGCATGATTTATTTGTCAATGAGCAGATTAATCAATCTTGGTTAATAGTCAAATTAATGGTGGTGGACTAATGGTGGATAGACAGATAGTGTTAAAACAAGTATAGATGGACTAGCTAAGGTAAGGTCTGCGCACTTCATCATTAAGTTTATTAAATTTTGATTTACTTAAATCACTTTGCCACATTTCTAATTTTTTTACTTAGGTCTTGTTCTCTAATTAATTACTTGAACTTGAATAAGATTATTTCTTTAACAACAAGCCTTTTGTAAGGTTGGCCACACGATTAACAATTATGTGGTCAGTGGCCGCGCAAGTGAAGGAAAAGCAAACTTTATTAAGATATTTTCCCTCCACCCCTTAATAGACTTTCCATTCTAATTTTGTCACTATTCATAAGCAAACAAAATCTTTCAATTTTTTTTCCAGTATATAAGAAAAACATAGTCTTGCATTGTGTGATCTTGTTTAATTCGTTTCATTGAGTACATTACCAAAATCATACTCTTATAATTTTTTACTAATACTTCCTCCGTTTCTTTATACTTGCAACCAAAGGGTTTGCACAATTTTTAAGAAACAAGAGAGAGAAAGTAAAAGGGACATGTTGATCTCTTAATTAAGTAAAGATAATTACCCATCTCAACCTCTAACCTCATCCCTAACAATAAATAAACCACCACCCGTCCCACCACTATTACCAGAAAAATGAGCACCGCTCCCACCGCCACCACACTATCGCCACCACAGCCGCCACCACTAATTACAATTTTGTGCCTTGACTTACCTTATCCATTGCCTACCTACACCCACATTACACAAACTCGGCCTAATCACCACCAGTTACCACCACCCGACCACGACGACCACCAACAAATTCAAATTCACAATCCAAAAGAGTGGAAAGAGAGAGAAAACATTTACAACACATTTTTGAAAGAGACGAAGGAAATCGAGGGAAATTCATTGAAATCGATTGTCTTCGATCTAGGCATGATAATTCTTTCTCGATGTTCTTCAAAGCATGCAAATTCGTCAGCGATAGAGGAAGGAGAGAGAAAGAAATTATCGGTAACGATAAATTTGACCACTCACGTAGCATCAGTGGTCGAATTCCACCATAAAAGTTCCAGATTTAGAGCTTTAATGGCGGAATTCGACAGAGAATGCTTACCGGCGATGTTGAAGACCTTGAGCACGTAAAAATGCAAGCCGCCGGTAAATAGAGGGTCAAAAAATGAAGGGGAATGCTTTGCTGGAAAACTAGGGGTGGTGATGGAGGTTGTTGGTGGGGAGTGGTGGTTTGGGTTGGGGTTGGGAGATGGCGAGGGGTTTGAGGGGGGTGGGGTGCATGGGGGGTGAGGAGAGAGAGTTACAACTAAGGACTTAGGAGGGGGGTGGGGTATATGATGGGTGATTAAATGTTAGGATTAGTTAACTAAGTAAGGGTAAATATGACATTTTGTTACATAATAGTTTCCATTTTGGGTTTGGTTGCAAGTATTGTGACATTTCCCAAAAAGGAAAGTGATGCAAGTAAAAAGAAACGGAGGAAGTATGTGATTAGAGATAGTAAATAATTAATGATACAAAAGATGCATTGGCAAACGTAAAAAGGAGAAATGGAAAGTCTATTGGGGGGACGGAGGGAGTGGATAACTACCCCTTCAATTCACACCCGAAAAATTATAAGTAACCTCTAGTATATTAATAAGCAACCTCTAAAACAAGTAACCCTGTTACATAAGTAACTCCAACAATTACAGTAACTCCAATAATTATGAGTTACTCCTAGTATATTAATTAGCAAGCTCAAAATACAATAATTAACCTTATATCATTATATGTGGATTAGATGCATATAAAACTTACACAAATGATTAGAATAGGCGGTTTAATTTTAACATAAAATTAGACAAATCCAAGCCTACATTCTCCTAACAAGCCCATTCCATCCCACTATAACCTAATACTATTCTTAGACATTTCGCACCAACCTAGTCTCCTTTCTCTTCTTCTATGCTTCCCTTTCAATCTCGAACTACAACAGACAATTATAAAAATAACCATGCAGTCTTACCGAATGGATTAAACTAGTCACTAAATGGATTAAAAAATGTGATTACTGAATGAATTAAACTGGTCACTGAATAGATTAAACTGGTATTACCATGGGTAATGACATAAGATTTTCTTTACAAATTAATTTATACTATAATGCATTACCATCACCACCATTTATGACCACTAACAAAACGAGTCGTTAGTGAATGTGAAAAAAGATATCGAATTGAGCTTGGGTTACACTTCAATTTTAAACTCTTCATTTTTTAGCTTGGAAATTTATAACCGCTAGACTAAGTGAAACTCTCTGATTGGAGTAATTGCCATTGATCAATATTTATAGGTTACAAGCTAATGATGATAGTCCTAATTGTATTAGAAAACCTATCCAAGATAAGTTATCTATTTACAAAATATATCCACATAATATTTTACTCTATCACACCCCCGCAATCATAGTGGGAGGAGGACGAACGCTAAGACTCGATTTGAACTCCAAAACTAACTGTCGCGGAAGACCTTTAAGAAATATGTCAGCAAACTTGTACATCGTAGAAACATGCAAAACTCGTATGTGACCCAAAGCAACCTTTTTACGAATTGTTGTATGGGACAAACTTAAGGGGATTTTTCAAAATAACAAAGCCACTCGAGTAGTCTACCTGTAAAATTAGTTTAATGCTCTTCACTTGTCCAATTTTTCTGATGTCTCCTCTTATTGTCAAAAATTGAAGAATATTAAACTTAACCTTGCTAATTCTGATCATCCCGCATGTGAACAAAAGCTCATTTTACGCCTTGTTCCTGACCTTTCGAACATAGATTTTGATGTTGTTGCCACTATGATACAACAGACGGAGCCATTACCTTCGTTTGAATCCGCACGATCTCGCCTGATTCTTGAGGAAACAAGACGCACCAACGACCAAAGCCTGCAAGGCTTCGCTTTTCTCGTGCAACAACCCACTCTGCCACCCAATCATCCTACTGGGCTGATGTCTCAACCATCTCCTCAGGCCCAACAATAACTCCGGCAATAGTGGTCGCGGCTGCGGGTCTTCGCAACATCAAAACTGGGATTCCCAGCAACAATTCCAGCCACTCTTACTTGGCTGGCCCATCTCCTTCCGCCTGACAACCTTCATCACAGTGGGCTCCTTCGCACTGGCAGCCCCTTTTACCATACCCCCAACAACCATATCCTCTCTCTTTTAGCAACGCGCATTTGCCCCAAGCTCGTTTGGGCCCAGTTCCCCCCAGCGCATGAGCCCCACCGAGTTGGCAAATTCATTTGCTACGATGACTTTGCCCGCGGATAATTCTTGGTACACAGATTTGGGTGCTACCGCTCATAGGACCAACTCCTTAGGTAATCTTAAGCCTTTATTTAATTTGAGCACTCAAAATCATATTCTTGTTGGCAATGGTACTCGAATTCCTGTTAAGGGATTTAGTCATTCTACCCTCCTCTCCCATAAATCTCCTTAAGCCCTCCGTGATGTTTTACTTGCTCCTCAAACAATTAAGAACCTTATTTCAGTTCATAAATTCACCACTGATAATAATGTTCTAATGAATTTTACCCATAATGGCTTTGACATTCAAATTAATTTGAGCACTCAAAATCATATTCTTGTTGGTAATGGATTTTGGTTAAAGTCTTCCGCTGCAAGTTATTTTGTTAGTTAGTAGTTAGTTGCCGAAAGCGTGATAGTCACGTGGCAATAATACTTATAAATTACTCAAATATTATTTATCTATTATATATTTTAAAGTGAGTAATTTGGGGTGTTACAAAAGCTATAGATATTGTTTAGTTTTATTAGATGATCTTACTCAATTTGTGTGGACTGTACCTCTTAAATTCAAATATGAATATTGACAATCTTTCCTGAATATTCGACAATATATTCATACTTAATTTGAACGTCCTACTAAAGCATTTCAATGTGATCATGGGTATGAATTGATGATCTCTTTAAATTACTCTATGTAAAGCATGGTATAGTTTTCCGCTTTTCTTGTCCTCACATATCATCTCAAAATGGCAAAGTTGAATGCATGATTCGAAATTTGAATAATATATCTCATAATCTACTTTGTCATGCTTCGGTTCCTCCCTAATATCAGGTAGAATCTCTTGAAATAACCACCTATCTTGTCAATATCGTACCCACCAAGACACTTTATAACATCACTTCTGATGAAGTCATGTTTAAACAAACCCCCTCTTATGATCATCATTGGGTTTTAGGTGTCTTTGTTTTCCTAATCTTTCCGCTACTACTCCTCACAAATTGGCTCCTAGGTCCATCGCATGTGTTTTTCTAAGCTATTTATCTAATCATAATGGATATCGATGTCAGATGTGACCACAAAGATAATTATTTCCCGTAACTTCACTTTTGACTAAACCAGTTTGCCTTTCATCAATTCAAGTCAACACGGGGATGCAGATTATACATTCTTATAGGATTCATGGCCTAGCCAATTACTTTCCCCTCTTTGGAAGACACGCATGACTCATTGGCCTATCCCAACTATCCCGGCCCTATCCTCCCATAGTCTGTAAACCTCTACAACCTCAATCAGCAGCCCACAACCCACCCTCTACCTCACTATCCCCTCCACATGTGCTTCCAAATCCAAGCCCACATCCGCATACCCCCCCTTCTAACCTGCAGACCTAGGCCTAAATAATCCTGCTAAACCAATACATCCCTCCTCCCCTTCGAGGCATACCACCAATCCGCCCACCCAGCCCACCTCTACTCACCCCTCATCTTATGCAAACTAGATCAAAAGTCGCCATCACCAAACCCAATCCTAAATTTGGTTTGACTATCCTCCCCACCACCCCTCCTCTACATCGTTCACCCATTCCAAAAGTCCCACAAATTAGCTTTAACTGACCCTAATGGGAATGCGGTGATACAATATGAATTTAATGAGTGCTTTATTTAATACAGGACCATGGGAATTAGTGCCTAGACCTACTACGGGGATGAATATTGCGAATTGCATGTGGATTTTTACTCACAAAGAAAATGACAAAGGTGACCTTAAAAGGCACAAAACTCGTATTGTTTATGATGGCAGGTCACAAGAGATAGATGTTGATTGTGATGAGACTTTTAGCGCGGTTGTCAGACCGACTACTATATGTACTGTTGTGGGTTTGGCAATGGCTCAGAATTGGTCTATTCATCAGCTTGATGTCAAAAATGCCTTTTTACATGGTGACTTACATGAAACGGTTTATGTGCATCAATCCCCAGGTTTTGTTGATTGTCATTTTCCTCATTATGTTTATCGCCTCCGTAAGGCACTTTATAGTCTCAAACAAGCCCCCCGTGTTAAGTAACATCGATTTGCTCATTATTTTTTGTTTAGATGGGTTTTGTTATTGCTTAGAGTGACAAATCCTTAATTTACTTTTCGCTATGTACTGATATGGGTTATCTTCTTCTATATGTTGACGATATTATTATGTGTACCTCATCTGATACTTTGTGGGACCTCCTTATTGCTAATCCGAAAACTGAATTCCCTATGTCTGATTTGGGGCCTCTCAATTATTTTTTGGTTATTTCAGTTACTCGTAGTCTCGTACTTCTTTCTACATGCTTCTTTCTGAGAGGAAATATGCTCAGGAATATTGGAGGGTGCATTCATGAAGACTTGTAAGCCTACAGCCGCTTTTGTTGACACTAATTCTAAACTTAGTACAGATTCGGGTCCCATCCAACTCACTACCGCAGTCTGGTTGGTGCTCTTCGGTTAATTCCTCAATTTCTCTCGCCCATATATTGCTTATGCGGTACAAAATGTTTGCCTTTTTATGTATGATCCCGAAGAGCATCATTACAATGCATTGAAACGCATTGTGCGTTATACTTAGGAAACTTATCCAAGATAAGATATCTATTTACAAAATAGATCCACATAATATTCTATTCTATCAATAACTTATACTTCTACTAGTGTAATTTTTATTTGGGATATTATCTCAGATAACCCTGACTTATAGGCCTTTTTCCAATATAACCCTGACTTTGGCAGCCCTGTCTCCGATAACCCTGAACTTGGTTTTTGTCATTAAACTGGACGGAATTTGTAACGCCGTTAACTAGGTTTGCCTTTTGCTATATTCATCTCTTTCTCTCTCTTGTTCTTCATCTCTTCTCTCTCTTGTTCTTCATCTCTTCATCAATTTTTCCCAAACTCATAACAAAATCCAGATTTTTCCCAAACCTATTTACCCAAAATCATAACAAAATCCAGATTTCCTCCAATGGGTGTTCTTAGAAAAAAAAAATTGTACCCCTGTCCTGTTCTTCATCTTCTGTTACATATCTTCATCAATTAAACCCAGAAATTTCCCCTCAAAATACATCAAACCCAGAAATTTTCTTATTTCAATATCATCTTGTCTTATCTCAAGTAGCAGCGGCAAGTAGCAAGTAGCAAGTAGCAGCGGCAGAACACGGTTCGACCTCCTGTTCTGGGCAAGTCGCAGCGGCAAGTCGCAGCGGCAAGTCGCCAGAGAAGAAGAATAAGAAATGGTTTCGGACTCCATTCTCTCTTCGACCTCCTGTTGTGGGCAGCAACCCAACAAAATTTCGGATCGACCTCCATTCTCTCTTCGACCTCCATTCTTCCACCATAGCCGACACCCACTGCACTACCACCATAGCCGGCACCTTCGAAATTCCAGCAACGTGAAAACAGAAGCAAGGGAAGGGGAGGCGAGCTCCGGGCAGCAGCGACAACGTCTTGTGGCGGGAGTCAAGGGCAGCAACGAAGCAGAGGAGGAGAAACTCGGGACTGCAGCAATGTGGTGGTGGTGCAGCAGGTGTACGATGATGTTAGGAGGAGTGGTGGTTGGTGATGAATCCATCTCTTTCCCCATTTTTGCCTTTTCTCTTCTCTAATTTCTCATTTCTTAAATTTGATTTTGTGGCTTTTTGTTTTGTGATTTCTTGGATTTCTTGAATTTGTGGCGTAATTAAGTGATTTCTTGAATTTGATTTTGTGGTTTTTTCTTTTGTTTTGGATTAAAGTTTTGATTTGGAGAATTGATTGAGAAAAAAAGAAGAGAATGATAGGCTTGAGAAGAGATGAAGAACAAGAGAGAGAAAAGATGAAGAACAAGAGAGAGAAAGAGATGAATTTAGCAAAAGTCAAACAAAATTAGAGAGTACTTAACGCCGTCTCTAATTCCGTCCAATTTAATGACAAAAACCAAGTTCAGGGTTATCGGAGATAGGGCTGTCAAAGTCGGGGTTATATTGGAAAAAGGCCTATATGTCAGGGTTACCTGAGATAATATCCCTTTTTATTTTGATACCTCAAAAATATATATGAAGATACTATATAATTCTTAAACACAAATCTATTGTAAGGCGCAATTATGAGAAATTATCATAACATCGAAGTAACTAACTGTTTCAAGGGGTGAATTATTACTAATTAATTTTAATATATTTCATAAGTTATTGTATTTAAATCCGCTTCACCTAAAACTTGTTGATTTATAAAAGTCTGCAACTTAATTATGGTAACTTTTCAAAGAACAATAGAAAGAAGATGCGATAAACTTTAAGACATTAAAATATAGAGATATCATGTCATACAAATTAATATAATAACTGAATTCGAACAAGGCGAGGTAGTATATTACTCTAGATACAAATGCATTTTATTTGAAAATTTAACTATTACATCCATCCTGTAGAAAATCAATATAATACTTGAATGACCATATGAAAATAATAATATAAAAATACAAATACCATAATTTTTAAGTTGGCGATTTACCTTTAAAAAAGTTACTTTAACTATACCATGTACCAAGCATTTCTTGCACTTAGCTCTTCAAACTAGGTCGAATGAAAACATTCGTTTCTTATTCCATTATCCCTATTAGTTAGCTAACATCACATTATTATTATTATTTTTTAAAAGCTTGTTGGAACATTTATAGTATAATAGGTTTTTTAAGGTCATATGGTTCTATACTAGAAGAGGAGGAGGTCTAGTATGCAAAGATTAGAGGAAGCAAAATAACACGGGATCAGGAATATGGCCGCGGGTCGCTACATCCTTCGCGGGTCGCGACATGGGTGCTGTCGTGGCTCCCGATCTGTTTCGTGGGTCGCGACGTACTTCCTGATTCGGAGCGTGAATTTTTGCGTGAACGGTTTATATCCATTGTATTGTGTACGTTTAATAATGACGCTTGGTAAGTTAATCTGTAGAGAATAGAATTAGGGTTGAAAGCTTGAGTTTCTCATTGATTATCTCAGAATATATATGATACACATATTAGGAAACCTAATCAATATACATCTCTAACTTTAGGCAACTTCCTATAGTACTTATCTCCACACCCTCCCTCAAGTTGGAGCATTGTAGGATCGAAAATGCCCAACTTGGACAATACAAAATCAAACTGTGTCTTGCTAGAGCCTTCTTAAAAATATCGGCCAATTGAGCTTTTGTAGAGACATAAGAGGGCTCAATCAGTCCATCAAGAATAGCATAGCGCACAACAAAATGACAATCAACTTCAATATGCTTTGTGGGCTCATGAAAAATGGGATTCTGAGTTAAGTGAAGCGCAAAATGACTGTCACAAAACAAGGGAATGTATTTGGGATGATGAACTCCCATACTGAGTAACACACCCTTCAACCACTTCAACTCACAAGTGATAGCGACCATAGAGCGATATTCTGCTTCAGCAGATGAACGAGAAACAATGTGTTGCTTTTTAGTCTTCCAAGAAATAGGAGACTGCCCCAAGAAAACAATCCAACCTGTCAAGGAACGACGAGGAACGGGACAGACAGCCGAATCAGAATTACACCAACCTTGAAGGGACAAAGCACTATCGGCACGCAGAAGAATGCCGTTGCCCGACGAGCCTTTCAAATACCTAACCACACGTAATGCAGCTTCCCAATGTTCCTGAAGGGGCTCCTGCATAAACTGAGAGAGAACATGAACAAAATATGCAAGATCAGGCCTAGCGACAGCCAAGTATATCAATCGGCCACAAACGGCGATAAGTAGCCGCATCCACAAGAGGAGGCCCCGTAGCATGAGCTAAGCGATGATTTTGCTCAATAGGAAAACCACAAGGCTTAGCACCCAAATAACCAACCTCAGAAACAATATCAAGAGTATATTTCCTTTGACATAAAAACAGACTAGCAGAACTACGAGCTACTTCAATGCCAAGGAAATACTTAAGAGGACCAAGATCTTTCATCTTAAAACAATCACTCAAATAAGCTTTCAAAGTAGACAGAGCAGCGGAATTATTCCCAGAAATAATGAGATCATCAACATAAACCAACACATTAATCTGAGTCGAGCCATGAGTGAAAGTGAAGAGAGAGTAGTCAGAGTAAGATTGCAAGAAACCACACCCTTTCAATTTTCAAAGCAGACACAAGCTTAGCAAACCAGCATCTAGGAGCTTGCTTAAGACCATAAAGAGACTTGCGAAGCCTACAAACCAGCTTAGGATTAGAACACTCAAAACCAGGAGGAAGTTTCATGTAAAATTCTTCAGTAAGATCACCATGAAGGAATGCATTGTGAACGTCCATCTGATGAAGCTGCCAATTTTTAGAAGCAGCAATAGCCAGAAAAGCACGAATGGTGGTCATTTTGGTAACGGGAGCAAATGTTTCATTGTAGTCGACTCTAGCCTCCTGATGATTACCCAAGACAACAAGACGAGATTTCAAACGTGCAATCTCACCATTTGATAAATACTTGGTCCTGTAGACCCACTGACTCCCCAGAGCCCGCTTGCCAGGCGGCAATTCTTCCAATGTCCAAGTGCCATTATCCTCCAAGGCACGAATCTCATCCTGTAGAGAATCCTTCCAACTAGGATCTTTCATGGCCTCCTTAAAAGACCTGGGTTCAGTAATAGAAACAACAGCAGCAAGAAACTTTCGAAAATTCACAGAAAAGTTTGTGTAATTTATATAGTGAGCTATGGGATAAGGAGTACCTGAAGGAGACGATGGAGACGGAGTAGACGGAGATGGACTAGGAGCAATAACCAAGTGAGTCACAAACTCACATAACAAAATGGAGGGAGTTTTATCCCTCTTACCGCGGCCTAGCTCAGGAGGAACTGGATGCAGCGTGTCTGTGGGCTGAACCGGAGGGTCCAAAGAAGAGAGAGGTGAAGCGGGGTTGGAGGATATGGGCTGAGGTGCTGAAGACCGAAGAAATCGGCCCAGCAGAGGGAGAGAGAGAATTTGATGGAGCTGAGGGCTGAAATAAAACGGACGGAACAGGCCCATCCGAAGCCGGCCCAACAAAGGTAGGGGAAGGAAGGGGGATATTTGTGGGCTCAGGAATATTTGTGTTCTGGGCGGGGAGAATTGTGGGCTGGGCAAGAATATTTATGGGGGCAAAATTAGGCGCAGGATGTGAGGGAGAATTTTATGAGAGATTGGGCTCAGTGGATGGGCCAAAAGATGGATTGGAGGATTCGGGAAGAAATTCAGCAAAATCATAATCAATTGGCACATCACTCATAGGCACAAGAGTAGTAGGAACAATGTTAACTTCCTCAGGAGTCACAAATGGAAAAATATCCTCAAAAAATTTCACATCCCGAGAGACAAAGAAGTCTTTGGTGTCAAGATCAAAAAGACGCCAACCCTTCTTACCAAAAGGATACCCAACAAACATGCACTTACGACTTCTACTTGCAAACTTATCCCCTTTAGTTTTATGATTGTGAGCAAAGCATAAACACCCAAATATGCGAATAGCTTCATAAGCAGGGGGAAAATTGAAAAGAATTTCAAATGGAGATTTGTTATTCAATATTGGAGAAGGCGTGCGATTTATGAGATGAGCGGCAGCAATAACACTTTCCCCCCAAAAATAAATAGGTAAATTAGCTTGAAAGCACAAAGCCCTCCCTACATTCAATATATGTTTATGTTTTCTCTCTACCCTCCCATTTTGTTGAGGAGTGGCCACACATGAAGTTTGAAAGATAATACCAGAAGCAGAAAAGTAGTCAAGTAAACAATTACCATTGTCACTTTGAACAACTTTAATAGTTTGAGAGAATTGACGATTAACCATAGCAACAAAAGTCATGAACATAGGAAAGACCTTAGTTTTATCTTCCATTAAATAAACTCAAACATCACATGAAAAATCATCAACAATAGTCAAGAAATATCTGGCACCACAAGAAGAGGCATGTCTATAAGGTCCCCATAAATCACGATGAATCTTTTCAAAAATTCTACTAACTCTATTCTCACTAATAGGAAATCTATCTCGAGGATGTTTAGCACGAAAACAAATTTCACATGCTTTGTGCCTTATGACCACAGATGGGAGGAAGTAACTTCACTACTTTCTCAAAGGGATGTCCCATACGCCTATGCCAAAGATCCAAGTCCGAAGATGCAGCATTAACAGAAACAGTGCGCACCAAATCACCTCCAATGAAATAGTAATGTTCATTCCGTCTATGTCTAGTTCCAATCAGCTCCTTCATATGGTCCTGGATAGCACACATAGAGGAGTTAAATTGCACAATACAATTCATATCATGAGATAATTGTGAAACCGAAAGCAAATTACAACTGAAAGTAGAAACAAAGAGAACATCATGAAGAGTAATAGTAGTAGAAAGACGAACATAGCCTTTTTGAGTAGCAAAAACAGTAGCACCATTAGGCAAACCCACAGGACAAGAAGAAATATCAACTAAATCATGGAACCAATGCTTGGCACCACTGACATGGTGAGTGGCACTAGTGTCAATGATCCAGGAATCAGAAGCAAACGTACCATTCAAACAATCATCTGAGATTTTAGAATTACCAAAGAGGCATGCAAGAGCCTTCCATTGATCAGCCAAAAAAAGCTGAGAAGATGATGATGAACCAACCACAGGATGATCAGATGCCGAGGGAAGAGAAGAAGCAGCAACATTGGCTTTACCAAGACACGCCCACGCCCTTTAGAGCTCCCCTTAGAAGAGTCATCTCTGTCCGGATACCCCACCAATTCAAAGCATTTATCAATTGCGTGACCATGCTTTTTACAGTGACTACAAACCAAGAGAGACCAACACTTCGCGACGTCATGACGCATCTTATGACAATGAGAACAAACAATCCTCCCACGCCCACGACCCGCGCTGACCGCAAAGCCCAGCACGTCTGGCGCTTTGTCTTCGGCAGGGGTACGAGCCAGACGAACTCGTTCGTCTTGGGCCACTAATTGGAAGGCTCGATCCAGTGATGGCAAGGGGTCGATGGAAAGAATAGTGGTGCGAAGAGGGCCACAAAAATCAGCATACAATCTCATCAAGAAGTCATGTAACTTATTAGTGTCACGACGTTTAGCATGTAATTCTCCGGCCGTACAAGATTTAAAACAAGAGCATGAAATAAGGGGTTCATGTTTATGTAATTCTTCCCACAAACAATGTAATTTGCCATAATAAGTTCAAACCGACATAGTCTTAGTTTGTTCACATCTAGCTATGGCGGATTTTATTTGTTGAAAACGTGGACCATTAAGCGTAGAAAATCTAGTCTTAAGATGATTCCACAGTTGAGAAGCCTCACGAAATTTTGATAAAGTACTCCTTAGCTTACCTCCGGATCAATAGTATTAGTGATCCATGAAATTAACATCGCGTTGATAGTCGTCCAGTCGACCATGGTGTAGGGTGGTTTGGGTCCAGCGAGAGTGCCATCAAGGAAGACAAACTTCCGGCGCGCCTCGAGAGCAGTTTGAATATCCGAGGCCCAGTCATCATAGTTGTTATGGCGCAACCTGGTAGGGGTTATGAAGTCCCCTGGGCGGTCGCAGGGGCCAAGGTAGAATGGTGAGTTTATGTTGATGGTAGAAGAAGGCGGCGGTGGTGGTGTGGACTCATCTTTGTCCCCCATCACAGCCGAAAAATAAATTCTGTTAAGAGAGATGCTCCGATACCATATAGAGAATAGAATTAGGGTTGAAAGCTTGAGTTTCTCATTAATTATCTCATAATATATATGATACACATATTAGGAAACCTAATCAATATACATCTCTAACTTTAGGCAACTTCCTATTATACTTATCTCCACATAATCAGAGAATTAGATGGATATTCAGGCAATAACTACTCTAATCTAAAAAGGTTATATATACAACCTTTGACATTCATATGAGGGGTTAGAAAATTCAGTTTTTATATATCACAAACTTGCTTTTCTTGAGATAAACTTCTGTACTTTTCTCTCAAATGTTCTTCACAAGCAACAAACACAAAGTTCTTGTTGATTCACTTAAAAGATCATCTTTGTGAATTGTTGCTCCATTGTATCTCATTGGTTATTTCGTGTTAACTCGTTGATCCTAGAGAGACCAAATTAAACTAATAAGAAAGTGTAGTTTCCGTGCCTTGAAGTGGTATATCCAGTTCCCTTGTTGATTATACATACTAACAAAGCTAACATCACATAAGTCGTTTATGGTAATATACATGCAATTGCAACATAATTGACCGCAAAAATTGATCAAATTAAGTAGTACATTGTACATAAGCTAGTTAGGTATCAATCAATTTGACTGAACCCTTGTACATATATAAACTTCTTGCATTTAAAGTTCCACATGGGAAGGTATGGAGCACATCACAAAAACCCTCAAATCAGAAGAGTTTATGTTTGTTTGAATGTTCATTTTGTCCTAGACTTTTTCATATTCTTTTCCGCTTGGTTTTCCCTCTTTTGTTGTGTAGTTAGTTGTTGATATATACTTCCAATATTCAAGTGTTCTGCGCCGCCAATGTGATTTTATTTGTAAATTAATTTAGTAATATATTGCAGAAGTTCAACTTGTGTGAGGGAGTGGGATACCCATGTGCTCTAAGGTATGTCTGTCCTCATATCTTATTGCTTGTGTGTGCCATTTTTTCAGCCATGTTAATTGGTTATAGCCATGTAAATAGAACGAAAGTCACCATTTTCTTTGGATATATTATCGAAATACTAGTTTTAAAACCATAAGATATCCATACATGACATTATTATTGTTCCCTAGAGTCTACTTCCCTAAATTTTAAGTATTTTTCTATATACTCGTATATAGGGGTACCTTCTACATCATATGTGTAATTGATGTTATAGAGGAGATAGATTATTTAGTTTCCTTATTGTAATTAATTCCCTTAATTTCTTATTTTGTACATATGTTTTTTGATGCTATAATATCAGTAGCTTACTTTTTTCTTAGTTAAGTAAGGATCGGAGGACAACTCTACCAAACTAATACCTTTGTATAAGCATATATATTCAGCTAGCTTTGTGAGCAGTAGGTGATAGCCTAGTGGTGTTGGTATCACCTTCGATCTCATCGAGTCTCACCCCTTGCAAGGAGAGATCCCTAATTTCCCCCCTTCTTACAAGAGACTTCATCTTACCTTAAAAAAAATCCAGCTAACTTTGCACGTCAAACCCATTGGGAGTGAGGAGAAATGGTAAGGAAAACTTCATCCCCAAGGAGCCGCAAGTAGTGTTCGATCACATGACTTTCAAGCCATAAGGCCAAACTTTTACCACTAGATCAATCCTTGATTGGTTCTTAAGCACATTTTATCTCATGTATATATACTAGATGTTAATATTTGATATACAAGTGTGAAAAATTATTTCTCTCAAATTTTACTCCCTCGTCTTTTTAGAGTTGTTCAGCTTTGACTTTCACATTTGCACAAATATACCCATTAATATATTTAATAATCAATTAGTAAAATTACTTCATTAATATATTTAATAATCAATTAGTAAAAATTGCTTCCTTCATTTTTTAAAGGAAGAAATTAAACATTTTGACTAACATACTTGTCAACACAAAACTTTGACTATCAATATTTTAATTATGTATTAGTATAAATTATAGAAATTCAATATTTTTTTAATTATACATTAAGATAAATCCAACTACATCTTACATTTTTATTTATGTTGAGTCAATTGGTGCATAAATAAAAGTCAAAATATTGTAACCTTTTAAAAAAACAGAGGAAATATAAAAATTAATATTATAGAAATTTACATTGAGTTTAAGTTCACCCACCTAATTTTATCTGAAAATTAAGAAAAGATAACCCATTAAAACCAGCATGACAGTAACACGATAAAATTCTCAATCAAATCCTTTGCGATCATATGTTGAAGCATGCAGCATGCCTTAATACTCCCCCCCCCCCAAGCTAAGGGTTCTCCTATTTGTTTGCATTTGATTAGAAAATAGTTGTTGAAAAGGACATGCATGTGCTAGAGGGATTTAAATGGTATCCATATTATCCAAAGCGTAATACTTAATTTTAAATTCAACAACAAAATCTTTAATAAAGTGCTCCTTTTTTTTTTGATAGCACGGGTAAACAGTACAAACAACAAACAAGTTAACCCATGATTTTAGACGAGTACTGACTCATCATTACATGGGTCGACAAAGGAAACCTACTACAAACTTTATCAAAAACCACATTAGTACAAGATTTCTTAAAAGGGGGAGGGGATACATCACAAGGGATAGAACTCCTTGACTGACGCTTACAACGAACACGATGATGAAGACAAGGTAAACCCGCACACCGGTAACGACTAACCGTTGGCTTTCTTTGACGGGCCGTTGAAGGATCTCACATTAGCACTAGGCAATGACTTCCTCAAATGGCACTGGACAATCTGCGAGCGCTCTCATCCTAGCTTCCTTTCTTTGCTTTCCTCTTTACCAATGAGTCATGACCCTTCGCATTGAACCCGCAATTAGATTGGCCGCATAACATGTTTGTTGTGCCACTTCCTGATGGGAACATCTTCCGGCCTATCTATACAATCCTCGCGATAACGTGAGTGATTCTTGGAGCACGGCTCCGGGGTAACATTCTCCACCGAAGTCACTGCATGAGAGACCTCTGCTTCCCTCAAATTGTGTTTGCGGGGGGCCTCCTTCTTGATAGATTTTTTATGATTTGAGGTACGAATGGACATCGACCTCAAATGAGACTGGTAGAAGTGCAACACTTTTCCTTGTTGCAACTTTTCCATATCTTCCCGTGATATGTTAAGGTACGAGGAAGATCTATGCTTATTAGAATAAGTCACATGATCACACGAGCACTGAGACTTTGAGCTTACCTGTTTTGGAGGGCAGACATACTTAGAGCTTACCTCATTTGGAGGACATGGAGACTTAGAGCTTACATTTTGCTTCATATGAAGTACCGGAGATTCATACGCAACCTTCTTTTTTAGAGGGGGAAGGCCTGGGCCAAGGCCAATAGGATTACAGTCAAAATAGTCAAAGGGCTCAAACACCTTCGAAGAACTAGCACCGTCTCTTTTCCCGTTTGATTCACTATGTCTCATGACAATGTCCTTTGATTCATGTAAAGGGAGATTATCACCTAAAGTCCTGGCCATCTCCATACCACAAATATCCATTGGACTTTCTCTTCCCTGACTATCACCCAAACCTTTCAAAGACATGCAATCAAGGACATCTAACTCCTTTAGGATCTCCCTATTCTTTGGTTCTAAGTCGCGTGCTCTAAGTAAATCAAAACTTGCATCCTCAAATTTTCCTATCCTAGCAAAAGCAATTCCTCTCTGAGCAGGGGCCTTGACATTTCTACACTCAACATCTAAGACAAACGAACGATTACCACAATGACTTTTTTTAACTTGTTCAATTTCAAGGCACAGGGACCAAATTCAAATGTAAAGAGACAACCATATTCTCAATGACTCTATCACCATCAACACAATGAGTCATAATAACACACAGAAATTTGACAGCCTTGTTGTACACAGAAAAAGCTTTAAGAAATTCACCAAGCTTAAACAGGGAATTACCTTCCTCCTTAAGTGAAGCAGCAAAGGGGAAGGCTTCAAGGGGACCGTTGAAATTCTCAAACAATTCTTCCAAGTCTTTATCATCATCAGAGACTTTGCTTAGATGAAACAAACTAATTTTATCCATACTAGAAGGCAAACTCAAGGAATCCAACAATTCCAAGACTCAAAACAACAACAAGACACCACTAAAATCTATAGCCTATGGGCAACTAGAAAGAAATTAGACTAAGTGGACCAAAAACGAAACTAGGAATTAAACTATAGATTAAGAAACAGGAAGAAATCACCACTCACAACTAGTAAAACCTCACTGCTGCCGGTAGGAATGAAAACTTGGGCGCATAACAAATTTAGGAGGTACCAGCGAACCAAAACGAAACAGGAAGCTCGCCAAAGGCCGACGATGAGTAGCCCAGGAATTCCAGCCACCGGCGAGCTCCGCTGATGGATTAGAACGACTGCCGAGGGTAGGAGACGAGCACCGCTTGGTTTGTTCTAGGTCGGCGCTAGAGAGAAAATAATAAAGTGCTCCTTATTAAAATTTATACATGTAACAAGAATAAGGAAGAAGTAGGAGTATTAGTAATTGTATATACATTGTGGAGATCAGATACATTTATTTTCATATTCGACCAATTTTAGTTGAAACGAATAATCGGCGCAAAATTTGCTTAATTATGTTTATCTTAAATTAATTAGTCAATTTATCAACATAAGGACTTAGGAGGTAATATTATAGTATTACAGCCACAATTTTTTTGTTTGTTGGTGACAAGATATCCTTTTGCTTTAGAGATCATACTACTATTAAAATTAATTAAGGTATAATTTGGAATAAGGTTTCAGTTTGGGTTGAGTTGATTACATATACTAATTTATTATGGAATATTAGAGATTACGCCTAGATTAACTCACTTCTTAAATTGTAGCTCCCATCCTAGAGTAAAGTTACGTTCTCCTTGCCTAGAACAAAAAACTCAATTTGGTAGAAATAGATTTAAATTATTTTCAACAAGTTTCAATAATGAACTTAATAAATTTTGATATGTTATGATAAGGGCTATTCAAATTTAATTCACAATTACAATAAGTTAGATTAGTTCTGATAACTTGAATTTAGGTAAATAAAAGTAATCAAAGTTATTGTCGGTCATTTTCATCGAATGGCTATATATATTTTAGCCTTTGAAATAGATGGAATCCATGTTTTGGAGGTCAAATTTTGATCCAGAGCTTCTAGCATAGTATAAACTATAGTTTCCATTACATAAACTATTAATTAGATTTCCATGTCAATCTAATTATGCTTTTTTTTAATTACTATGAATTTATACCATCTATTTGAAAATAATTAACAATCAAAATTAATATTTATTAGAAAAGATCAAACTTAAATGTATTCACTTTGCCAACTCATTAGCATCCTCCCTCAGTATATATTGTTAGTTTTGGTAAAACTCCCTTGATTGAAGTGAATCCATTGATCACAATATATAGTGTACAACCTAAAGGTAATCCTAACAATATTAGGAAACCTAACAAGAGTAGAAGTTTAATTCTATAAACTATATCCAAATATAAAATATTATCCTAATATATTTTATATTCTATCACACCCCCGTAGTCATAGCGGGAGGAGGACGAACGCTGAGACTGGACTTGAATTCCAAAAATAATTGTCGTGGTAGCCCTTTGGTGAATATGTCAGCAAACTGATATCGAGTAGGAACATGTAAAACACGTACTTGACCAATAGCAACCTTTTCCCGAACAAAATGAATATCCATCTCAACATGTTTGGTGCGTTGGTGTTGTATGGGATTGTGAGAAAGATAAATGGCACTGGCATTATCACAATACACAAGGGTTGCCTGTCGAAGAGGACAATGTAATTCCAAAAGAAGATTACGCAACCAAGAAGCTTCGGCAACAACATTTGCGATGCCTCGATACTCGACCTCGGCACTAGATCTAGATAAGGTGGGTTGTCTCTTAGACTGCCAGGAAATTAAGTTGTCACCAAGAAAACAACAATAACCTGAAGTGGAACGACGAGTATCTGGACAACCACCCCAATCTGCATCAGTATAAGTGATCAAGCGCAAGTGAGTAATAGGATATAGGTGTAACCCGTGATCAATGGTGCCCTGAATGTAACGAAGGATGCGTTTCAATGCATTGTAATGAGGTTCTCGTGGATCATGCATGAATAAGCAAACCTGCTGCACTGCATATGCTATATCAGGATGAGTGAAGGTAAGATACTGTAAGGCACCAGCTAAACTGCGATAATGAGTAGGTTCAGAAACGGGAGGACCCGAGTCAGCACTGAGTTTAGAATTGGTGTCGGCAGGAGTCGCTGCCGGGTTACAGGAGCTCATGCCGGCACGCTCCAATATTTCCTGTGCATATTTCCGCTGAGATAAGAGCATGTAGGAAGGAGTACGAGTAACAGATATTCACAAGAAATAGCTGAGTGGGCCCAAATCAGACATGGGGAATTCAGTTTGAAGAGTGTGAATCAGGCGATCTCGCAGAGAGTCAGAGAAAGTGCACAGAATGATATCATCAACATACAGTAAAAGATTGGCCATATCAAAACCATGCTTGTAAGTGAACAGAGAGGTGTCACTTGTTGCAATAACAAACCCAATCTACAGGAGAAAATTAGCAAAACGCTGATACCAAGCACGAGGTGCCTGTTTAAGACCATACAACGCCTTGCGGAGTCGACAAACATAGTTAGGAAATCTTTTGTCAATAAATCCAGGAGGTTGATGCATAAATACCGTTTCCTGCAGATCTCCATGTAAGAATGTATTTTTTACATCAAGTTGATGAATAGACCATTGGCGAGCCATAGCCAAGCCCAAGACTGTGCGAATGGTAGCTGGGCGAACAACCGGACTGAAAGTTTCATCACAGTCAACCCCTGGCTCCTGTGACCTGCCATCACAAACTAAACGAGCTTTGTGCCTTTCAAGTTCACCATTAGATTTTTCTTTATGTCGAAAAAGCCACATACAATTTACAACATTCACCCCCGTAGGCCTAGGCACCAAATCCCATGTCCCTGTTTTTATTAAAGCACTAAATTCATCTTTCATGGCCGCATTCCAATTAGGGTCAGACAAAGCTAGTTTGTGATTTTTTGGAAGGGGGGAGCGAGAAAGAGGGGATGGTGCAAGCATGGCGTAGCGAGGGTTGGGTTTGCGTATGCCATGACGGGCTCTAGTGGCCATTTGAGGAGAAAGTGGTGGATGGGTCGGATAGGCCGTATGAGGGCTGCGGTGATGGGGAGGTGTGTAGCGCGGGACTGGGCTGGCAGTGGGAGTCAAGGGGGGAACGTGGGCCTGGGCTAGTAGGCGTGGGAAAGGGAGAGGCGGGAGGGGTGTCACGAGCTGGGGGCGTGCCTCTCGCTGGGGTCAGGTCAGGCCCAGCTGGAGTAGGCGAAGGTCCAGCAGGGTGTGAGGCAGCTTGCTGGGTTGGCTGGGGAGGAGTGGTTTGGGCCGGGCCCAATAGAAGCTGCCGAAGAGCTGGGTTATGAAGAGGTGATGTATTTTCGTGGGTTTGAATAGTAGGAGGAGGTTGAGTGTTTTGAGTTTGATATGGGAAATTGGTCTCCACAAAATTAACATGTCGGGAAATTATCATTTTCTTTGTGGAAGGGTCAAAACATCTATAACCTCTATGATTTGGAGGGTAACCCAGAAAAATACATGGGGTGGACCGGGGAGCAAGTTTGTGAGGAGAGGTAGATGACAAATTAGGATAACACAAGCACCCAAAAACCCGTAAATGAGCATATGTCGGTATCTTCGAAAATAATGCCTGAAAAGGGGTGATGTTAGGGAGGGTTTTTGTTGGTAAGATATTGTGGAGGTAGGTAGCAGTTTCAATAGCATAATCCCAAAAGGTGAGGGGTAGGGAAGCATGATGTAGCATGGTTCTACTGATGTTATTTAGAGTGCAGATCATTCTTTCGGCTTTACCATTTTGGGATGAGGTGTGTGGGCATGAAAATCGAAAGACCATACCATGATTAATGCAGAATTATTTGAAGGGAATATTGTCAAATTCACGACCATGATCACTTTGAAAAGCTTTGATGGGACGTTCAAATTGTGTGTTAACATAGGCATGGTAATCAAGAAGTGATTGGTAAGCATGAGATTTATGGGAAAGGGGAACAGTCCACACATAATGAGTGAAATCATCAATAAGAACCAAATAATATTTATGTCCAGAACTACTACGAATAGGGGATGTCCACAAATCAGCATGTATAATATCAAAAGTACAAGTGGTAGTACTAATTGAATCATAAAACGGAAGTTTGTTGTGTTTTCCAATTTGACAAGAATGACAAAAACAAGAGTCATGGTCCTTAGTGCAAACTATAAATTTATTAATTCTGAGAAATTGAATGGCTTGAGCTCCTGGATGTCCTAGGCGATCATGCCATGTAGTAGAGGGAATAGCAGCTAAGGTAGTGGCAAGACACGTGGATGGTGGTGGTTGAGTGACTGGATATAGGTCCCCCGAACTCTCACATCTCGTTATAAGTCTCCCCGTGCGAAGGTC
This sequence comes from Beta corolliflora, assembly GCA_947648045.1. NCBI lineage: Eukaryota > Viridiplantae > Streptophyta > Magnoliopsida > Caryophyllales > Amaranthaceae > Beta > Beta corolliflora. The sequence continues at coordinate 97,769 of CANSZD010001531.1, forward strand.
CTTCACAGAAAACCCAGATGGATCAAATTCTATAGATACTGAATTGTCAGATGTTAATTTATGGGCTGAAATTAAGTTTTTGATGATTTGCGGGGCCAGGTAAACGTCACGGAGGACAAGGGGATGGTGGGACAATTTAGTATGGCCATAACCAGTAATTGGAATGCGATTGCCGTTTCCGACTAAAATATAATTTTTAGTGCTCAAATTAAACAAGGGCAAGAGATTACCTGAGGAGTGAGTCATGTGAGAGGTAGCTCCAGAGTCCATGTACCAAGCATCGTCGGGATGCGGTAAAGTCATGGTAGAAAACGCAGTGCCGAGCTCCGTAGGAGTCATTGGTGGGCCATATGAAACTGGGCCAGCAGGTCCTGCATGATATGCGTGTGGCTGGGCAGGTGAGGGAGCGCTGAAGTGGGCCGAATAATTAGAGCTATGCCTGCTGGGCTGCTGGCAGTTTGCGTGAGGATAGGACGCAGGAGGGGAGGCCCAAGGACGCTGCTGCTGGGCCCAGGCCTGATATGCGGCCCATTGGTTTGGCGTGGGAAGAGGGCCAGACCAATTTAAGGAATGTTGATTACCTGGGCTCGAAGTGTGTTGCTGGGAGTTATTATTGCGCTGCTGTCCTCCATGCCCGCGACCCCTGCCCTGTCTGCCGCAGCGACCACCACCGCGGCCCCTACCGCCTCCACAGCCACCACCGGAGCCACCATACCGTGGCTGATTTTGTTGGGCGGAAGATGGCGCCACTGTGGTGGTTGGATTCTCCGCTGTTTGAGCCACAAACGAGGAGGAGGAGGATGATGAATCATTGGCTTTGCGGGATTCTTCAAGAAGGAGACGGGACCGAGCCGTCTCAAAAGATGAGAGGGGTTCAGTCTGCTAAATCATGGAGGCAACAGTATCAAAGTCAGTATTGACAAGTCCCGCAACTAACCTCAACACCACTTTTTGTTCGGAAATATCTTGATCGACATTAGCAAGTTGATCACGAAGATTTTTCAGTTGTTGACAATAATAGGCAGTGATGTCAGTGAAATTGGTGAGATGCAATGAGTTGAATTGATTTTCAAGGTACACGGCACGAGTGTGTTTATTGTCTTGAAAAATCGCTTTTAATCTATTCCATGTTTCTTGGGCGGTGGAGCCACGATATAGAATAGTTTGCAAAAGGTCTGCTGAAATTGTGCCAAAAATCCACTTTTTAACCACGGAATCAAGACGGTTCCATAGTGTGTCAGAGATGTCAGAGGGACGAGGCACAGAAGGATCGATGTGATCCAAGACATCATAGGCGTGATAGTGGATTTCATAAAGTTCAACCCAATTTGAGTATTGAACCTTCTCACGATCAAGAATAAGTGGGATGTCATTCTTGATATTACTGACGGACAAAGTAGGGTGATAGTTCGGATTGTGCGTCGGTGTAGGAGGTGGGGTGGGCTGATTGAGGGGGGAGTCAGATTCACCGTCCTTAGTCATGCTGACTGGCGAGAGTATATGGCAGACTAGGAGGAGGGTGGGCGACTAAAGGCTAGGATCGAAGAAGCAGTAGATTAAAAAACGAAGCTTGAAAACAAAAAAAAACAAAGCTGAGGGACGAACCACAGAAGGAAAAAAAAACAAGTCTTGGATTTTTAATTTTGCTTAGGCTGTGATACCATGTTAGTTTTGGTAAAACTCCCTTGATTGGAGTGAATCCATTGATCACAATATATAATGTACAACCTAAAGGTAATCCTAACAATATTAGGAAACCTAACAAGAGTAGAAGTTTAATTCTATAAACTATATCCAAATATAAAATATTATCCTAATATATTTTATATTCTATCATATATATTACCTCCCTCCCCTCAGTCATATATATAATGTAGGAGAAATAAAAAAAACTAACAGTTAGATGCATCTATCATACATACGTATATAGTGTTTTTGTAGATATCATATTGTATTGATTGAGTTGATAATATATATAGTGTTCATAATTGTAAAGCAATAAATATATTTTATCAACATAAACACTACTACAGTCATATTTGTTTGATGCGTCTTACTATTAAATATTCTGAATATAGTAATATAACAACATATTTCATATACATTGTATGGGCTAAAAACTAGTTAAAAGAATATAGTAATATAACAACATATTTCATATACATTGTATATTTGTATGGGTTAAAAACTAGTTAAAATTCGAATTAAAATAATATCAATGGTTGGAGGAAATGCCCCCGCCAAAATCTTCTATCAGAAGTATGGAAAAAAAAAAGACAATGGTCCCACAATTTTTCCTTCAATTATCACACTTTGTATTCTTTTCATTTTTAATTTATTTCATAATTCATCTTCTCAAAATCATAATCCTTAAAATCTTAAGACTAGTAACATTATTCTATTTATCTCATGATCCAACACAATTTATATTTATAAATTTTGAATAACTACAAAACTATAAACTCCCACCCTCCTCCTATATATACTCCAAGAGCTCATTTCATCTCACCATCAACTCATCATACTTCATTGCCTCCCTTTTCTCCCTTTTCTCCCACTTAAGCAAAAAAAAAAAAAAAAAAAGAACTCTCAACTTCCCTAGTAGTCTAAAGCTTTAGCAAAAAATGGCAAAAGGAGGCAAACTAACAAAGTTGATGAAGAAGCTATCCTTTGGTAAATCCACTAGAACAAACACCATCTCCTCCTCCTCCTCCGACTCCATCTCCGCCTCGTCGAGCTCGTTACGATCCGATATCTCCGACTCGGCCTCCTCGGACACCTCGTCCGCCACCCTACACCCGGTTTACGTAGGGAAGTCGAGGCGGCGGTACCTCCTCTCTTCCGACGTAGTAGGCCACCCCCTCGTCCAACAGGTCGCTGGAAAATCCACCGGAGACGATGACATAATCGTTGTAGGGTGTGAAGTGGTGTTGTTTGAGCATTTGCTTTGGATGTTGGACAATGCTGATCCTATGCCTGAGTCCTTGGATGAGCTTGCTACTTTTTATGCTTGTTGAAAATATTGTATTTAGTGGGGGTAGTTTAGGAACTACTCTTGAAAAAAATTAAATAGCAATTTAGAATTCATATGGCTTACGTGGAGATTATATACATTAATCCCAAGAAGTCGACCTCTAAGAATTTCTTTCTTTTTGGGGACTATTTGTAAATGAATTATTCGCACAAATTTATTCTATTGAATTTCATGATTTGTTCAAGATTTGAGCATTCTAATTCATTCTAGAATTGATAATTGGTTAATCACATGTATTACAAAGTACAATTCACTATATGGTTTGTATATTGATGAGTTTATAATCCAATTCTTTTTCATGAATTAGTTACATGAGTGTTGAAGACTTTCAAAAGATAAAGAAGTATGGTTAATATTTTACCAAAAAAAAAAAAAGAAGTATGGTTAATTTCTTGAGGCTTGTTCCAAGTTCGAAGTACCATTTGTACAAATAAGAAAGAAGTGTAACGGGCGAAAACGATTAATAAAATCTTAATCTTTCTATTTTTATTTTTTATTCTTAAGGCTTATCTTTATTGCACTGGTAAGTTTCAATTTTGACTTGTGAGAGGATGCGATTGTCATCCATATCGTGTAACTATATTTGCATAACAAATTTGCTAAGAATATAACATCGGATCACTTCAAATTAGATCAGTCTTCTTTTCCGCAACGTTGTATCTATATTATATTGTGATCCTAGGTGCACCTAATAATTATGATGTATTTCTCGTTAAGTATAATTTACTTTTCAACTATTAGTCATTTATAGGATCTCTTCGTTTATTATGTAAGTCATTTTAGCAAACTAATGGAAATTCTACACTTGTCTTATTCTCAAACACAAAATTTATCTATTATTGGTATGTCATAACTTTAAATGAATTTTATCAACAAAAGGAGGGCGAGTTGATTTCTCTTATAATTTGACCTTCTTTTCACATATTCACATTGTCCTATAATTACATTTTTCACACATAGTTGTGCTTAGTTACTGTTAGGATAATATTTAGGTTTAGATATTATTATATGGTGATAAGGAGTGTTTCCTTAATTCTATCTTATCTTAGTCCTTGTTCTACTTTCTTTAGTTTTAGCGATGTAATATAAATATTCTCGATTTAATAATATTCTCAAGCTTTAAGCTCTTAACTCAAACTTTACAATTACATAATATAATAATATTGATGTGCCAAGAAGATAATAATGTAGTTTAAAGAAAGCTAGTTTTAAAAAGTGCAAGTGGTGTACTAGAGTGCTGTTTTCTTCTAGAAAGAGCAGGTATGCTTCTACTCCATTTCACAAAGAATCAGGGGCAAACTATATAGATATATATGATACATGAGGATTTATTAAACAAATTGAAACATGCTTAAAGGAAATACAAAACATATTCAATGAAGGGAAAGAAGACCACAACATATATATTGGATTGGCAAAGAACATACTTTGTGGGAAATAAGTCTTAAGTATACTAGAGAAGTGTCATTTAGTCCGTTTGTCAATTTTACATCACGTGGTTGTTAAAGTATACTATTTCACATTTTTCTTTTTTATAGGCTCCACACATTACGATACAAAGAGTAAGAGAGGAAAGAGATCTTAAAATTACATCAAAATTTTCTGAATTCAAGGATGTCTTGCATTTCTTCTACATCCAAAATTTATATACTTATATGCCATTCTAAAAATTTTATATGTCCAATACAGATAATGCTTATTTCAACAAATACTCCATCAATTCAAGTATAAAGCGGTTCATTTTAAAACAATTAACTCATCATAAGTCATTTCTAAAGTTTATCTCATATTTTGGTAACACCAATGACATCCATGATACATATTTTCGGATCACGGGTTTCTTTATGTACCTTTCCTTCATAAATTAGAAAGTGCCTTTCTTTTTGTAGGGAACTAGAAAGTACCTAAATAAATTGTAAAACGCCATAAATCTACATAAAGTTTTGAAGATATATGTTTTTTCAGAATTCTTATTTCTAACTTAATTTGCCATAATCAATATTGCATGATAATTTTACAATGTTGTATACTTGCATTGCAATGCCAAAACCTTCTAAGTTATGATACGTTATGCATCAATGAGAACAGGACCACGCACTAATTATTAAAAAAACCGGCCCATCTCTAAGTTAATTAATACTTGCATAGAATTTTGCTTAGATAGTGACAAAAATTTAAGCATTGGATGTTAAAATCAACATCATTAATGGAGCTAATTGCATGTGCTTAAGGCCTTTTTAAGATCTCACCAATAGTTTGAAAAGATTCTAACAGACATTGATTTTGATAAGCACATGCTATGTTAACAACCTAATTTTCACATTCCAATAAATTTGCTCAAACATATATTAAACACTGTATATACATCGCAAAAACAAATACTACACTATGCTGCTACAAGAGTAACATGCAACTTTGTTGGTTGATCGGGTATCACCCATTATAAATGGAGTCTCCTAACACAATAACAAAATCTTGTATCTATCAATTTTTGAGAATAATTATCAAAATATAATTATATATTTTCCTCATTATTATTTGAACCACAAATATTTTTTGTTTGTGACTAAAGAATATGACAAATGACTCTCTTTGCCCCTTTGTTCTTAGTTCACCTCCCTGAGAGCTATTTTTTTTTATTAATCTTGATATCTGCATGCATATTGTCGAAATTTCTGACACAAATTATATGATGAGGAAGATATTGTAATCTGGTCATGCTTGAATGTCTACACTAAACGATTAAACTTTAATTTGTTTTTTAGGGTTTTGGAAGTATTTATTTTTTCTGACCATGTCTGCAAATTAAAGTAAAAACGATCAATTCCATGCATTATTTACTAGATAGTGGGATATACTGTAGGGTTTTGCCGGTTGACCATGTACTTAAATTATTAGACACACAGGGAAAAAACATTTCTGTGGTCTTAAAGTTTTTGTCTAGCTCAAACATTTGATATACGTCCAATTGATTATTCTTCAAAAGGACGAAAACATTCATAATAATAGAATAGGAAAGAAAAAAAGAGGATCGGAAGATAGAAACAAAAGAGATAAGAAAGCAGAAGAGATATGCTAAGAAAAGAGCAGGTAGAAAAGTAATATTGATGAAGCCCTAGAGCTTAAAAGGGTAACTCGTACTTTAACAGCAAAATAACTACTCCCTCCATCTTTTAATTGTTGTTACATTTTACCATTTTAGGTGTGCCTCTTTGTTGCTCTACATTTACAAAAAAATACTACAAATGGTAAAAAGGGCTCACTCCTTTACAATCCACTCACTTAATTAAGCCCAAATAAAACCCAACACCCCCCCACCTAACCTCATTTAATACCCACCTCCCCCCTTAACTCAGCCAACTACCCTATTAATACTCCCTCCAAAACCCAAATCTCCCTTTCACCTCATTTCTCTCTCTCCCTCTGACGGCTTACTTCATCTTCTGACTCTCACTTTCCTCTCTCTTGTTCTTCCTGAAATCCTCAAATCTAGGGTTTCTTTCTTCAAATTTCTCAAAAAAAACTTGAGATTAATAATCTTTGCGTTCCTGCGATTATTCTGAAACCAATTTTAGGGTTTTTTTTTTTAGTTTGTTTAACTTTTGAGTCCCTTGCTCTTATGGGTTTTCCATGGACGAATTAACCCCAAACTCGAAGAAACGTCTCTCTGAGTTACTTGACGAGTTCGATTCTGAAGCAAAAAAGGCGAGGGTTGCAAAAAAGGAGCTCGACTTTGGGAATTTCTGTTGGTCTTGCGGTGCTCCTTCAAAAAAACCATAAGATCTGGTGTTTGGTGGTCCAAAAAAGCAACAAAAAATTAAAAAAAAATCAAGATTCCCACCTGAATGCTTCGATTCATGGCGATCTTATCTCTTCTGGTTTAAAAGCCATCAACAAATGGTTTTTGAGCGTCCCATAAACTTTGTTGCGGAAGATCGGTCCACTCCTTAACTTTATCCTCTGTTTTAATTTTTTTATTTTTTTGAATGAACTACTTGTGGGTTTGCGTTTTAGGTTGCATGTCTAGGGTTATGATTTCAGTTGATTTTATTCATGTTTACGGTTATGATTTAAGGTTATTTTGGATGATTTTAGTTGATTTCACTTGATTTAGGTTGATTTTGACTGAATTTAGGTGATTTTAGTTGAATTTTGGTTGATTTGAGTTGATTTAAGTTGATTTTAGATGATATTACTGGATTTTGGTTGCTTTTAGTTGGTTTTATTCATGTTTGCCTATGTTTGCCTCTATTTGTATGATTATTGTTGCCTTTGATTCGTGATTTGAGTTGATTTTGATTCATTTAGGCCTCTGTTTGTATGATTGATGCTCTTGTTCTATTCATTCATCTTATTCTTGTTCATGATGGTATTTATGTGATTCTTGTTGATTCAGATTTGAGTTTGTTTCATTTTATTAGGTATTTAAGTTGATTTCAGATGATATTACTGGATTTTGGTTGCTTTTAGTTTGTTTTATTCATGTTTGCCTATGTTTGTCTCTGTTTGTATGATTATTGCTGCCTTTGATTCATGATTTGAGTTAATTTTGCTTCATTTAGGCCTCTGTTTGTATGATTGATGCTCTTGTTCTATACATCCATCTTGTTCTTGTTCATGTTGATATTTATGTGATTCTTGCTGATTCAGATTTGAGTTTGTTTCATTTTATTAGGAATTTAATTTAATTTAAAAAGATTTCAGCTAATTTCAGTGGATTTTGGTTGCTTTTAGTTGGTTTTATTCATGTTTGCCTATGTTTGCCTCTGTTTGTATGATTATTGCTGCCTTTGATTCATGATTTGAGTTGATTTTGCTTCATTTAGGCCTCTGTTTGTATGATTATTTATGCTTTAGCTTCGGTTTGCCTCTGTTTGTATGATTCTTGATGCCTTTGATTCATGATTTCAGTTGATTTAACTTGATTTAAGCCTCTTGTTCTTGTTCATGTTGCTTTTGATTTCACTTGATTTTACTTGCTGAACAGGCTATCGCACACCTATCAAAAGTAAACCGACAACACCAACTAAAAATATAGCTAGGGAAGTAGGGATCGTATCCTCAGGGAAGCTATGCACTCTATTAGTTCTTAAAAGTCCGAATTGTATGAAAGGCCTTGGTTGAAATTATGATTAACTAGAAAACTAGCTATGAAAACTAAATAAAAACTTGATCAAATTAACTAAAACCTAGGGCAATGGTTCACCATGAACAAACAAATCAATTGAAAAGTGAAAACTAACAAGCTTCAAGAATTCATCAAATTAGGGCTCACTAATTCTCTCAAACTTAGTCTCCCTCAAAACTCCTCTAGCGGCTCTCGCTCTTGCCTAGATTCGTCGTGCCTACTATTCTTTGGTCTTTTGTGGTATTCTTACCTCTCGGCATCAAATTCAACAAATACCCAACACACAATTAAACTTGGCCAAAATTCAATTGCAAGCAATGAAAAGTCAATAATAGGAATTCAATTGTAATTCTTGAAACTAATCAATTGACAAATAACTTATTTCATTGAATTGTTCATGGATCCCCAAAGCCCTAGCAAGAAGACTATTCACTATTCATAGCAAAATCAATAACAAAATTTAACCTAGAATTCATGATTGAAAAGTAGAGAAATTGAAACTAACAAACAACAATAGTAGAAATTCAAGCAATTAACAAAACAAGTAAAGTAGAAATTGAAAGAGAATACCTTTAGAACTTGAATTAATGGAGAATAGTGAAAACTAGGGTTTCAATGTTGAAGAAGAAGAAGAAAAATCTATTCTAATTCAGAAAAATAAAAATGTATGAGAGAGAGAGTCAATATCTCTTTTAGTTTTCCTATTTATATTTTCTAAACAAACTCCCTAATTAAAGATTAAAAATAAAATAAAAACAAGGAGCAATGAAGAGGAGACTCTAAATCACACATGACAGCAGGTTGCTCGACCATTGGGCGCTGGACAGCCATTGGACGAGGCAGTAGCAGCCGTTGCAAAGCAACCAAAGTCATCGGGCGCTGGTTCGCTTCCTGAACCGCTGGGTCAACTTTGACGGGCCGTAACTTGAGCTACAGACATCGTATGGAGGCATATTACCTACCGTTGCGAAGCTCTCCGAGTCTAGTTTCCAATGCAACTTGAATCGCATTAATCCGATAAGTAAATCTCGAGATATGACCAAAATAGTGCAAGGTGGTCAAACTGATCTTTCGTAAACAATGTTATTTCTTCAATTCTAGCTCATATTAACCCCAATAAGCTATGCCATTACCCTTATGAATGTTAACTAAGCTTCATATGATGTTAATCTTCATATAGAACATCCATCATCACCATCTCTCCTTCTACAATCATCCACTTCGTGTCATCTTGCTCCGAAAGCTTCCAAATAGCTATAAAACTACTTGAAAAGTTAAGAAACACAAACGAAGTGTAATAGAGCACAAAATGGATAATTAGTGCAGTTAATGCCTAAAATGCAACTATATGGACTAATATGCAACTAAATATGCAACTAAAATATGCCTAAAAACTCTATATGAAAGTGACTCATCACTTGCTCTTGTTCATGTTGCTTTAGCTTAGGGTTTGCCTCCGTTTGCCTTTGTTTTGCCTCTGTTTATGTGTGTGTTGGTGTGAACCTCAATGATAATATGGGATGAAACATCCAATAATGCACTTCATGTTGCATTTATTCAGTATTAGGTTGACTAGGATTGAGTGTGAATTACTAATGAGGCATGTGAGTGTTATTTATGGTGTCATATAGCCTGTCCAAAGTGTATATATGAATTCAAATATGTTTACATGAGAGAATTAGTGTAATCCTCAATGATGAATGAGGTCTACTGATTTTTATCTTGGACATTAGGCAACTTCACACCATTGACCTCTAATTGCCACCAGTGAATTATGCTCTCCTTTTCAATGTGACAACTTGTTTGAATGCATGTGTTGAGTTAAATGGATGAGTGGGGACTCCCTTAGAGGAATCACCAACAAAAATTGATATGTTAATCATGCCTAACTGTTATGCAAATCTGATTTCTTGAGATTGTGACAACTTGTTTGATTCATTGTGTAATATGATTTTCAATCTGATTTCTTGAGATTGTGACAACTTGTTTGAATCATTGTGTAATCTGATTTCTTGAGATTGTGACAACTTGTTTGATTCAATGTTTTCTAATAAGTGCAAAGTTTACTTGTTATGCACAATAATGCCCATAATGTTTTCATATTATAAATGCAAAGTTACATACAAAATGTTTTCATGTACATATACAAAATGTTTAACCTATATGAGGTGTCTTTTACTTACAAAAAGTTTACTGATTTTGCAATCTAATGCCCAAAAAATGGCCTGATTTCTTATGTTTCATACTATGCCAATACCATCATCTGAATCTGATTCCCCACTTGTTGCATAGTTTGGTTCTTCATGCTGTTCTTCAAAATGGCCTTCCTCTGCCCATTGTTTGCTCTCTTGTACTAGTTGTGGACTAAGTGCTATGGTTGTTGGTAACTCCCCTCTCCTTTCTAGTGCTTTCTTGCCCATATGAGAGATGTGGTAGTTGTTCCTACCCCTCACTATTAGAGTCTCCTTCATGCATTGTTGTAGACTCAACCATATGTGATTGCATAGTTTTGGGTTATATTTGTCATAGGCTCTATTCACTGCCTTCACTAAGTGCTTGACACTTCTTGGAGCAATTATGTCTTTTAGTGTTTGAATTGCATTGAAAAAACCAAGATATAAGACATTCATATCAGGAGATTGTGCTGGTTGATTGATTAATCTTATGTCAAATCCCCCTTTTGTTGCCTCTAAGTTGAATTCAGGATCATCACTTGATATGTGTGGCCTTGCATTGTCTTCGACAATTCAGATTTGCTTGCATCCCCCCTCTGGCCATTTTTCTCTAATGGCTGGCAGTATGTGCTTTATGAGTTTCTCTCGATGCGAAGTAAAGGTTTAGTTTCCACCACACCTGCATCTCTGTTTACACTCCATCTTTTGGCTGCCACTTCTTCTATGAATGGGAAGATGCCTATCTTCCCATCAAATATGACCTCCCCATTAATTGATAAGATTGGTCTTGCTAATGCACCCATGAACATGACTTTCACTATGAATCTTTTGCTTTTACATCTTCTGTATGGCTCCGTTTGCCCTGGGGCTAGATAGTACCTCTGACTGATTTTGCTCATACAAAACCATTTCTCATCCACATGAACCACATTGTACATATTGCTGAATTTTGTTATTGTATGGATGGTGTTTGGTATGATAGAATCCAAACACTACAACACCCTAGCAACCTTGTGTGCTGGGGTCAGGTGAGGTTTTATGGCATTTGTGTGTTTCTTTATGGCCCCCCTTTTAACTAACCTGTGCAAAGTTCACCTGTGCATTCCTAATGCTGTTGTTGTTGCTCTTACACTTGTCCTCTTCCTTAGTGGATTTGACATTAATTGTTGAGGATCCAACTGAATTCTCTTTCTTCTAACTCTGCATGTTCTCTTATGATTGACCTCTATGTTTGCATTAGATTGGAGTTGTTATGCAACATTATTCCATATTCTAGCCAATGTCCACCTTGAAGTCTTGAAATCAATTGCTAATTTGTTGAGAGCTCCATGAGGTAATTTGTACTCCCCATACTGATTTTTTTGTACAAACTGTTGTAGCTTGTCTGCAACATTTGCTCTGCTATAATTATCCAATACATGGTTCTTCCTCTTCCCTAAGACTTCTTCTGGCTGTTGTTGTTGTTCATTGTCTGATTCACTATCTGCCCATTCATACTCTGTGACTTGGACATCCGAATCATTATCTAACCATTCAGCAACTAATTCATCATCTTCATCTCCTTGCATTTCAGTGAATATTTCATCTTGTTCTTCCTCTAGAGATGCATCTGTTGGGGGTCTGTTGAGATCAAAGACCTCTGGTTCTGGCAGTGGATCATTAAGATCAAATGTGGGCTGAATTTGTTGTATGGGTTGAGCAGCTGATGTTGAAGGTGTTGAGGCTTTATCAGTAGAACTGTCTAGGGGGGCCATATCAAAGGTATGGATGTCTTCAAGCTGAGAATGTTTCAACACCTTCCTCAAGTGAAGCTTAAGAAAAAGGTTAAACACTTACAATCACTCAATGATGTTGAACTGTGTAACACCCCCACCAACCCGAACCCTTTTTCATTAAATAAAACTCGAGATGGGGGAAAATCCACGAGGGTTCGACTCAACGGGCGTGCTACCGCCGCACTTATCTCCTTGGAAATAAATGCAAGGCTAGATTAAAGCATACTAAATTCAGATAAAATAATCCTTACAACCAAGTATATTGTTCATTAAATATTACTAATTACTTAAGTGTTTCAGAGTTCCAGCGGAAGCTAAATCATAAGCTAGGTGGATGACATCTCTAAGTGATCTCCCTTTGTTCCCCCGTCGATCACCCACCTGCACAAATACATTGAAAAGAAACAAGAGAGACAAGCTCCCAAAAATCAGAAAAACTGAGTAATTCCAACTCGATCCCGTAAAATACTTAAGTTGAAAATACTTTGTAAAATATTAGGTTAATAGGGTTGAGAAACATAGCACACATACACACATGTATATATATACAATGAATAATCACATACTTAATTTCAATTAATCCAATTATTTAAGGAGAGGAAAGAGAACGCCGCAAGTCGGGTCAATCCCCCTGTAACCACTTACTTCAACATTGTAGGCCGGGTCAATCCCCCCGTAACCACCTACGTATAACATAATGGCCATAATAACAGAGTCCCTAGTGTGCACACCCCTTCTACTTGGATCACAACAAGATAGAAGGAAGACAAGTAACAGAAAATCAGCATAGTAACCAGAGAACCTGTAGGGGCCGCTGAACCTCTCATATAGGGCAACCTGTTCATCATTTCCCTCCGATATTTCACTTTACGTGATTAACATCTTTTATATTTCAAGTCATCACATAAATCACATACACATTTACGTCATCTTGTTCAATCCAGTGTGAACATATTCAATCCATCATAATCTCAATCCATTCATAATCTCAATCCATTCATAGTGGTTTCAATAACTCATTTCATAAACACAACCGTCACTTGAGTTCATTTATCAGTTCAGATTCATAATCATTTCATTATCACAAGTTCATACCAATTTCAACTTTCATAAAGTCTCACTGTTAATAACAATAATAATATTCATGATAATCATAATGATATATAGTAATAATAATAACAATAATAATAATAATAATAATAATAATAATAAAAATAATAATAATAATAATAATAATAATAATAATAAAAATAATAATAATAATAATAATAATAATAATAATAATAATGATAATAATCATAACATTATTAAATGACATTAACCGATTTTAATAACGTTATAATAAACGTATTTGTCATATCGTATATCGTCCATAGTCATGATTCATAATCGAAATCGATAGTCGTCGTCCATTTTGTCATTCGTATTCATAATCCACATTAAGTCGATAATCCATAATTATAGTCCACACTTATATATTTTATAAGCACATAATAATCACATAATCAATTCGTTTTACACTAACAGGATCTATGTTTAGATGGACATCGGAGATTACCTCGTGACGCGTGCCCAAAAGTTAAGTTCACGAACGGATAACACTCTTGATATTCCTCGTCTACGCAATCGGAGTCTACAATAGAAGTTAACGATATCTAAGTTAGTTACTAAATAACCCCTTTTTATATATAAAACAATTTAAATAATTCAAACAACTTAAAGAAATTCTTAATTAATTTAAGAGAGTTTATAATTCAAAGTTTTATGGTTTTTAAATCATTTATGAAATCATTTTAAGTACTTAATAATTACTTCAACTTAACTTTCATTAACTTAAATAATTATTTTAAACATAAAAACTAACTTTATTATACTCACTTTATTTAAGAAATATTTTCAAGTTATAAAAGATTAACTTAAACTAAAATACAATTAAGTAGGCTAGTTTAGGAAATTATGGGTTTTAATTTAAAAAAATAAAATAAAATAAACAAATGAAACTAAAATAAAGTGGAAAGGGGGGGTTGTTTACTGATTCACAGAATCAGTTTCATTCACCCAAAAAAAAAAAAAAACAAAGGAAGGAAGGAAAAACAGGGGAGGGCGAAACAGAGGGAAGGAAGAAGGAAGGAAGGGAGGCTGGTGGCTGGCCGGAGTCAGGCGGGGTCGGGGTCTGACGGTTCGAGCAGCCGACTGGGCGCCAGTGCAGCAGTGGCGCGAAGCAGAGGTGTGCGAAGGAGAGGAGTTTGTGCCTGGCGATGGTGTGCAGGTGGCGTTAATGGTGGCGCGAGGTTCAGGTGGTCGGAGGTGGTGATTTCCGGTGGTGTGGTGGTTCAAAGGAACAGGAGTTGATAATGGTGGTTTGTATTTTCATTTTTAATTTCAAAATCAAAAATCAGAAATTACGGAAGAAGATTAAGGATTGAAGCAAACCTTTTGAGATTGTTTGCTTGAGCAATTGGGGTGAATAAAGTTCAGTATTTATAGAGGTTTTGGTCAGAATTTTTGAGCTTTGGGTCAAGCTCCATTAATGGTGGAGGTGAGGTGTGAGATTTTGTTTTCTGATTTTGGGGGATTTTGTGCAGAAGAAATGAGGTTATAGCGGATTTTGTGCTTGATTTTCAAAGTTCTCTGACAAGAGTTGATGAATTGTTGAAAAAATTTTCCCTTGGCTTGTTGATGTTCATATGTGAGGGTGAGGAGGGAGATGGTGATCTGATGATCACGTTTTTCTTTTCCTTTTTTTTGTTTTGTTTTGCTTTTGGCTTTTCCTTTTTCTTTTTGGCTAATCATGACACATGGGCTAATGACTTGGTATTTGGGTTTGGATTGCTAAAAATGGATGGACACATGTATAAAGATACCCACAACCAAAAATAAAGAGTTTAATTAATTAGAAATAATGAAATGAATAATAAAACAAGTAAATGATTTATTTTAAACTTGTTAAATAAATCAAAACTAAATGAAATCATTATTTTAATAAACATAGTTATCAAATAAAATTGCATTATCATAAAATAAATTTTAAGTGGAAATAATATTAAACCATATAAATAATAACATACGCTTTCAAAATTCGGGGTATTACAAACTGAGAGTGAATCAACCCCAAACCCCCCCCAAAGTTCTTTGGTTGTTGGTTGCTCTGTTTGATGAGTTGGGTGCTCAACTGACTTTAGGTGAAATGAGGCTTCTTGTTTTTTTGGGGCAAATTACAAGGCCCCTTGTATATATATTCCCCCTGTTGTATAAAATATTAAGGGGGAAATTTCAAATCCCCTTTCAGTTTGAATTTTGGGTGTACTAAATTTTTGGGGGGAAAATTTCAATCCCTCTTGTATGAAATGTCATTTGGGCGCTCTGAAATTTTGGAGGGAAAAAATTGAGTTCCCTGTTGTATGGAAATAAATGAAATTGAATAAAAAGTTGGTTTGGCTCTCTTGTTGAAATTTGATGAAGGACCCACATTTTCCCACCCAAAAATTCCACCAGTTTTGAAAATAGTGGGCCAACGCCCCTTTTTAGTGATAATTTGCTCAACTTTCCCCTATGTCATTAACACTCATCCTTTGCCCTTAATTTTGCCTCTGCACAGTGGGCCCCCACCAATTCCATGGTATGTGTGAAAAAGCAAATGTAGCAACAATTAAAAGACAGGGGGAGTAATTTATGCACGGGTGAGTTCAGGTGTACAATTGTGAAATTGTAAAAATCATATTTAAGGTAAAAAGCTCAATTTTATTATTATGAGATCAATCATATTTATAGTACAATGAGAAACCTAATGAAGGTAGAACTAGGAAATAAATATCCTAAACAAAATATATAATTTATGTATATATTATTTTTGTCTCTACACCCCCCTCAAGTTGGAGCAGGTGAATGAAAGACGCCCAAATTGGAAAGTAAAGTATCAAATTGTCGCTTTCCAAGAGCTTTAGTGAAGAAATCAGCTAATTGAGTTGTTGTGGTAACACATGAAGGATCAATTAGACCATCGTTGATGGCATCACGAACAAAATGACAATCGACATCTATATGCTTGGTGACGTCGTGAAACACCGGATTCTAAGCAATATGCAAAGCCGAATGACTGGAATAGACTTGGGACGATGAACACCCAAACTCAATAGCAAACCCTTCGAACATTTAAGTTCACAAGTAATAGCAACCCTGGAATGATACTCTGCGTCAGCAGAAGAGCGATATATTGTATACCGCTTCTTCATCTTCCAAGATATAGGAGAAGAGCTAAGAAAGACAACCCATTCAGTTAAAGAATGACGACCAATAGGACATGTGGCCCACTAAGAGTCACACCCACCGTGTAGAGGAAGATCCACTTACATCCACATGTTAAAATGGATGAGTTAAATTGGTCAATCCACTACAAATTATCCGATAATTGAGAAATCGAAAGTAAATTGCAATTCAAGTTAGGAAGATAAAGACCACATTGAAGAGTAATATGGCTCGATAAGCGAATCGAGCCTTCTTGAGTGGCAAGAATTGATTCACCATCGGGAGTCCCACGGTACAAGCATCGATATCACAAATATTAAACACCCACGAGTTATTGCTTGTTACGTGATGTGTGGCCCCCGTGTCGATTATCCAAAACTTGGGAGTAAACTCACCATTTAATCAATATTGGGAGAACATTTGTAGTGCCAAGAAGATCGATAGGGCCTTCCACTGTTTACGCTGAAAAGAGACGAACCATGCCCTTTGCTTGGACACGGCCCATTAGATGATTTGGGCCAGCTATAGTCAAAACAGTATTATCCCCATGAGAAGAGGGATGAAGGTGTTTAAGATCTTGGCTATTCTACATCAGAAGTTGAGGAGAACGAAGCCTTCTTTATATAGAGGTGGATACCTCAACCTAGTAGAGCCCTTTTGGGTAGGACTTCGGTCTTGCACCAAAGCAAATCCTTGCGGGCTAGGGCCCAAAGAGAACAATATCTACTAGTGGACTTCTGCACCCTAGGGGTGTTACATATGGTATCAGAGTCCGGGCCCATTATGGTGTCCTGTAGTGTCTACAGCGACGCAGGTTCTTTAAAGAAGGGGGGAAGGTGTAATACCCCTCATGATTGCTTTAAAGGGATTTAGCAGGCTACTCATTCCAACAAGATGCATCTTTCTTTTAGAGAGCTCATTTCCTTAGTTACTCCACAGTTAAGCGTGCTTGGCCGGGAGTAGTCCAGGGTTAGGTGACCTCCTGGGAAGTTTCTCAGGGTGTGCATGAGTGAGGACAAAATGCACCGAAAGAACTTGTGTTGGTTCTTGAGGACAGTTGTTGGCCCTGGATGCTCATTGGTGACGATATACTCGACTCCGGATGGCTCAGGTGTTACAAAAGAAAGATGCATCTTGTTGGAATGAGTAGCCTGCTAAATCCCTTTAAAGCAATCATGAGGGGTATTACAGAAGGTGCCTAAGAGCATGTACAATGGGATGGTTTTGGGTTGGTCTAGCAAAAAGTAAAGCTAGCTTTACTTGGCTTTACTATTAGGGCAATTGGCCCTTGGAGTTGGTTGGTCTAGATTTCCAGACCAGATGCACCTCGGATGGCGTTCATAGGAGGAGCAGTGTGTTGCCGCGTGTCCGTGGAAAGCTGGCCCATTTATTTAATTTTTTTAAAAAAATTTAGTGTCAAACGACACATGTACTGGTGAATAAATGGAAAAGAAGAGTGAAGCCCAGCGTTTTACTCTTGGCAACTGTAAACTTTGATCTTGTGATGTCACACGAAACTCACGCACCAACGGGTGATGTCCACGTGGCCTGCAGGTTATGCTTTTCAGTTTTAGGGGATTAATAACAGTGTTATTAACGTTACAAATATTTGTAACGTTAATATAAAAAATTCAGTTGATAATTTTTTTTCAAAAATTACAGTAATGACTATTAATTTTTTTAATCTATAAATATAGTCCAATTTCGACATATTTTACCACACTTTTTCCCAACCTACTTTTCTTTCTAATCATTAAAATGCATAAATAATGATTAGATTTATCACTAATTAAAATATCAATACAAATTATCTACTTCATTTAAAAAATGAGAACATTTTGGATAGGAGAGAGAGTATATGGTAGAATATAACAAAGTAAGAGAGATCAATAGAAAAACCAAGTAAGACTAACCCACCCATTGTGAGAAAAAAAAAGATGAGTTGGTGGGAGTTTAGTGGAATGTGAGGTGTAAGAAGGAGGGAAAGAGAGAATGACAAAAACTTAAAGACTAACAAAGACCAACCAACCCATTGGTGGTGCTCTAAGATCTTGGTTATCCCACATCGAAAGTTGAGGAGAACTAAGCCTTCTTTATATAGAGGTGGACATCTCAACCTAGTAGAGGCCTTTTGAGTAGGTTTTCGATTCTGCAGCAAAGCAAATCCTTGCGGCTAGGGCCCAAAGAGGACAATATCTACTAGTGGACTTCTGCACACCTAGGGATGTTACAATTACTCTATAATATATATAGTAATACAAGAGAAGTTTAAGGCTACAAAATCGTTGATCAAATCAAGAGCATATGACAACTTCTAAAAATAAAATATTATATACATACTTTACATATTCTAATATACCCCCTAGTCGAAACGGGAGAATGATGTACGTTGAGACTATCTCGAAAATCGTCAAAGAGTTGCAGCGGAAGCCCCTTAGTAATAACATCAGCAATTTGATAGCGTGAAGGGACATGAAGGACACGGACTTGGCCCGATCACTTTTTCACGTACAAAATGAATGTCCATCTCAATGTGCTTTGTGCATTGATCTTTGAACCTGGGTTGCCATAAAGGTATTCAACACTAACATTATCACAGTAGACCAAGATAGCTTTTGTAACAGGACAATGTAGCTCCAATAGTAAATTTCTAATCCAGCAAGATTCGGAAACGACATTAGCTACTCCACGGTATTCTACTTCAGCACTAGACTGAGATAAAGTAGGTTATCGTTTGGCAGACCAAGTGAGCAGGTTATCCCCAAGATAGACACAATACCCAAAAGTGGAACGTCTGGTGTCTGGACACCCACCCAAATCTGCATCGGTGTAGGAGATAAGCATGTTGACTGAAGAGGGATAAATATAAAGACTAAAATATAGTGTGTCTAGTATGTAGCGAATGATACGCTTTATAGCAGACATGTATTGTGTTCGGGGATCATGCATAAACAAACATACTTGCTGAACACCATAACATATATCTGGTATGGTAAAAGTTAAATATTAGAGGGCACCTGTAAGACTGCGATACTCAATAGGATCATGATAAGGATTTCCTGAGGATGCACTAAGTTTGGCTTTGGTATCGACTGGTGTAGGAGAGGGCTTGCAAAATGACATGTCGACTAGTTCAATGATTTCTTGAGCATATTTCTTTTGAGAGAGAAATAAACTATATGAACGGCGTTCAACAGAGATGCCCAAGAAATAGCTGAGAGACCCTAAGTCTTTCATGTCAAACTCAGAACCAAGCTTAGACATGATGGATTGTCGAAGAGCATATGAAGAAGTGGCAAGAATAATATCATCCACATAGAGAAGAATATAAGCCATACTAGTGCCCTGACAATAAATGAATAAAGAATGATCTGATATGTTGTGAGAGAAGCCTAATGTAGCTACATAATCAGCAAAACATTGGTACCAATCACGTGGAGCTTTCTTAAGTCCATAAAAGGACATCTTTAGCAAGTACACATAATCAAGGTGCTTAGGGTCGCGGAAACAGGGAGGTTGATGCATATAAACAGTCTCATTAAGGTTCCCATGTAGAAAAGCATTATTTACATCTAATTGATGAAGACACCAAGATTTAGAAAAAGATATGCTTAGTACCGTACAAATGGTTGTCGGTTTGACCACCGGACTGAAGGTCTCACCACAATCTATACCAGTTTGTTGACCTGCTCCATCACCCATAAGACGAGCCTTATGTCTCTCAAATGAACCATTAGATTTCTTCTTATGCCTGAAAATCCACAAACTTCGAATGACATTAGCATTAAACGGACGAGGAACTAAGTCCCACGTCTTATTTTCAATAAGAGCATCATATTTGTCTTTCATGGCAATTTTCCAATTATGATCATTCAAAGCATTGATGGGATTAGTGGGCAAGGGAGAAATGGATGGGTTAGATGAAGTATGGAGGTTAAAGAGCTTCTTTGGCTTAAAAATTCCATGTTGGGCTCGTGTTAACATTTGAGGGGAATGGAGTGTGGGGATTTCAATTGCAATAGGCTGAGCAGATATCATTTGTGGAGGGGTGGTAATCTGATTTGTGGTAGAAGGATGGGAAGTAAGCTGATTTGTGGTGGAAGAATGTGAAACGGGCGCTGACCCATCAAGAGATGGGTTGTTTGGCGAAGGAGAATGGCTCGCTGAAGCATCATGAGCTATGGGTCGAACAGGAGGAGAGAAATTTGAAGCTGCTGAGATTAATTTGTGGCTGGGCCGGTTGGCCTCAAGTGTGATGGACTAGTGTGGGAGCAGGTAGAGGAGTAGTTTGCTGATGGTCAACAGAGTCCATATTATGAGTGGAAGGTGAGGATGCATAAGGAGTGTTGGATATGGGCTGAGAAATAGGATAAAAGGGAGTAAAGCCATCATCCAAAAATTCATAAGTAGAAGAAAAGGGGGAATGCAAGTTAGAGAAGGGAAAATAATTCTCATAAAAAATGACATGTCAGGAAACAAATATTTTACGACTCGATAAATCATAACACATATAACCTCTATGATTCAATGGATACCCCAAAAACACACATGGTGTGGAACGAGCTTACAATTTATTTCTTGAAGTGGAAGGATAAGAGGATAACACAAGCAAAGACGCAAAGATGAAAGTTGGTAGGATCTTTATGATAGAGAATTTTTGTTGGCATTTGATAGGCAAGCTTTTTGTGGGGGAGTATGTTGAGGAGATAAGTAGCCATTTGTAGTGCATGATGCAAAAAAAAGGGTGGCACAGAAGCATGTGCTAGGAGAGTTCGCATGAGATTATTGATGGTACTCTTCTGGCTTTTCCATTTTGAGGAGATGTATAAGGGCAAGAGAAATGTAGAGTTATGGCATTGGAAAGACAAAAGTTATTAAGTGGTGCATTATCATATCCCCGATCATTATCACATTGCAAGCATTTAATATTTCTTTCAAACTACGTTTTAACTTGAGCATGGAAATTGAGAAATATGCACTGTAGTTGAGATTTGTGTGCAATGGGAAAAGTCCACAAAAAGTTTGTAAAATCATCAAGAAATAAAGCATAATATCGATGACCACCCGAACTAAGAATAGTCGATGTCCAAATATCGCTATGCACAATATCAAAAGGCAAAGAAGTGTACGATAAAGAGTTATAAAAAGGTAATTTAACTTGTTTCCTGAGAGGACAAGAATGACAAAAAAAATCATCCCGAACTTTATTTCATGAAATCAGATTGTTTTGGCGAAAAGAGCGTAAACACAAGAGCTCCCAGATGTCCTAAACGACTATCCCATAGTTCAGGAGATAAAGCAACAAAAGCAGATGGGAGAGAAGGTCCAATTTGAGGTCTTGTGATGATGGGATAAAAATCACCCAAACTGTTACACTTCATTAAATGCAACCCTGTCTGAAAATCCTTCACAGAAATATTGAAGGGGTGAAACTCAACAGAATCATTGTTGTCAATAGTAAACTTTCTCACATAAACAAGTTTTCTAATTAACTTAGGGGCATGCAAGACATTATTTAAAATGAGAGGGGGATGGGGTTGGGTAACCATTTTATTTCCCATTATATCCTCATTGATTCCACATAAACTCAGCCACACATTAATGATTTGGAACCTTTTGACTCTCTTACCTAGGCAATATTACCCGTTCACACCCATGTTCACATACCTATACCCCACTGCATTTACCCCATTTACCGTTACTTTCTCTCTCCTCTCTTCATTTTCTCTGTTCACACACCAAGATCACCCCCAAATTCTCTCTGTTCATATGGAAACCCTATTTTTTGCGTTTTCTCTCTCTAAAAATGCATGAATGTCTTCAATTCTGCTCTAGTTTTCGGTGCAATATTTCTTCATTTCTTGTTCAGATCTGTTTCAAGAAACTAAATTTGGGTGAGATATGAAGAATTCTCAACTTTTCGATGATCAAGTTGTCATCACCATTTCAGATACAGAGGTATGTTTGTTTTTACAAAAAAACGTTTTCAACCTTGTTTCGGATTCCAAACATATTTAAAGGCTACAAGATCTTTTTTTTTTCAGATCTGATTTTAGGGTTTCAACTTTTTTCAATTGAAATGTCTCAGATCTGATAACAATACTTCCATATTTTGGTTATCTAAAACAAAAACAATTTTTGTTGTTCACTCTTGAAATGAGTTACGGATTTTCACATACTTCCAAAGATGATGTCCCAAGTTAAGGTTTTTTTTTTGTTTCTCTCTGTTTTTTTTTCCTTTCCAAATTGGTGTATGAAATGAGTAGAGAGTGTTGGTTCTGTAGTTATAGTGGTTACAACCATTAGTCTCCAGTTTACAAAATTTAGAGGGAAAAACGAAATTTCTTTGCTGCCTTGTTTTTGGATTAATGGAGTAATCCATGTACTCTCAATTCTTGTAATCCTATTGGTTGCAAAAAAAAATGAAGCAATATCATTGGTCAGTTTATGTTTATTTGGATTCGTGCACAGTGTTAACCAAATTTTAGCCTATAATTATGCTGTATTAAAGTGAACCAGTTAAGAAAAAGAAGAAAGACTCTTCAAATTCTCGGCTGAACACATACATCAGCTATCTCCATTTCTTTTTCCTTTTTTTTTTAAACAAATGCATTAATACAGTTGCAATTAACTTCCCAATGCAAGAGTTCCATTACTACATATTCTATTCATCTTAAGAATTGCGCAACAATGGAATCAGGCACTATAATATGGGACGGAGGGAGTAACATAATTGTATATTGGCCCTTGGTACCCGACATGAACTTGAATGTCAGTAGGTCACAGCTGAAAATCTGCTCTTAACGTGGCATGGGTAATGATCTCTCTCGACAACATCTCTCTTAACTTGCATTGTTGCCAATTCTCAAAGCAAGTTTGCAATGCAATAACCTTAAACCTATATTATACCAAACAAAAGACAAATAATCCTAGGTGATAATGATATTATCCGACATTAATTGGTGAAAAGCTTGTTTGCATCTTGATAAATATTCCTCACAATTGCTGATGACCAAGAGTATATTTATTTTTTAAAAAATTGTGTTCCAAAAATACTATTCATGCATACTAGATGTGTTGTTAACTTTTCTTACTAAAAATACTTGGGAATCCGAGGGTACCAATTAATAAAAGGATAATGAGAGTGAGGGATAGCCTAGTGGTTAGAGCTTCCCTCCCGGTTCCAGGAGGTCCTGGGATCGATTCTCACCCTTGGCAAGTTGGGATCCCCTTTATTCCCCCCAACTTGTCAAGGTTTCTCCTTACCTTATAAAAAAAAAATAATTAATAAGAGGATAATATTTTAGTTGTAGATACGTGTTGCTGGTTTTTGGAGTTAATTTAATACATAAAGGTAGAAAGTACTCCCTCCGGTCTTTATTAGTTTACCCGTATTCCTTTTTGGGATGTCCCTTATTAGTTTACCCATTGTTTTTGTTTCTATTTTTGGAATGAGACCACTAACTTTCCATCACACATACATTCAACTTTAATATAAATTAATAGTTTCTCTTTCTTTCTATGTCCCACAACATTATTTCTCCTAAAACTCTGTGCAAAAGAAACGGGTAAACTAATAAAGACCGGAGGGAGTATATATGAGCCCCTTATATAAATTACGAAGTATAAGAGGTAAGCAGCTGCACCCAGAGCGTGCAAATTCGGATCTAACCCGGAATTCATACCAATTCCCGAGTCATGAAAACCACATATATTAATTAGGTGCGATCCAAATCCAGAGAATTTCGGCCCGAGCCGACGACCCAATTTCCTTAAAAAAATCAAATTTTATTAACCATTATTTATGTAAAAAAAAAACTTGCTTATGTATACTTTTTTTTATATTGAAAAATACTAAATTTTAATATGTATGTTTCATACAATATTGAACTTTATAATGTGTTTGTATTAGGTAATATGGATAGATCAACAATTTAATTTAAATAAAAATTACAAAAATTAATTTTTAAAGCTGTAAATCACGAACTAGTCCAAACAGTCCAATAGCGAACTGGACTTGAAAATTCAGGTCCAGTCCGGTCTTAAAACCTTTGAATTCCAGTCTGCCGGTCCAACGGTCTCGGTCCGATCTGGTCCAGTCCTGGACCGATGCACACCCTTGGACCGCACCAGTTTGAGTACGCTTAGCTCACATAAGGACGCCAAGATCTAGTTGGAGCTAGGAAGGTGTTGCACATCTACGAAAGGAGTGACACACGTCTTATATACTTTCAAATGCCACTTTTGTTCTTTTTAAGCATTGGATTTGTGATACGATATAATTCTTTCACTCAAAGAAACATTAACCTGGTTATGGATTGAAGGTAAAGATAACACTAATCTATTCTAATGATTGTGGTTTAAGTCATGACTTGCTATATTTTTTGAGAGACTTTAAACAATAAAAAGTACAAGACTGCACATGACATTATAAAAAACTAAATACATGTATATGGATTAAACCATTTGTGATGTGGATGTCGTACAAGCTTCGAAAGTATTGTGTTAGATAACACCTTCTAATTATATATTGAAGCATCCAATACTAATCCTACACTATCTATTCGAGCATAATTTTCACAATGGTATTAGAGCAATTAGAACTACTAAGAAATATCGAGTGAACTTTTTAACCAATCTTTTTTGTAGATTTTGGTTCAATAACTAGTTATAGTCTTAAGCCATAAGTCAAATGAGTGGTTATACTTGCTAGTTGCTTGTGTAGTGATATCAACTGATATGGGCCTCTGTCCACTAGTTTATGTTTCCTTAATTATGTGCTCATTTGCGAGTGTGCTTGCTAGAATTTGCGCTGCGCCGTTCATTGCCCATGTGTTTGGTTCGATTATCCCATGTGCCATAGAATGCGTCCAAACATGCAATACGGCTTCATCCATAATCCTCAGAATCCAAAATAATTGCATCATCATTTATTATGTTATCCAAGAATAATCAGTGTCATGCATGAAATTGAAGGCATTACGTCTACTAGTTGTTCTCAAAACTTCTACATCGTTCTAATTTCCAACTGTTGGCGGCTCTTTATTATGTAGGTTAAGCATGAGGGAGGCGTCAACCTTTATTTTAGACTGAGAATCAAAATGCTATTTTCCATTGTATCGCAGATGCATTGTACCAATTTATTTCTAATTCATCTTTAATTTTCAATGCGTATATCCTGAATTTCAAATAGTAAAGTGTGGACCAATGAATTTGATATTGATATTGATAATGACCAATTAAATACATGGCACATATATAATCAAATTAAATTGACTGATATAGATAGAAATTTTGAAATATTGAGATATTTACAACTTTAAGTTTCGATAGCTTTTAGTTACGTATATTTTATTCTTTATTTTTATCCCGTATATGACACAAATTTTTATGCTTATCTGATCATCTATATGAAAAAAATCTTTTAAAGAGTATACAAGATGGCACAAAGGCATACCATATCATATCATAATATAAATTTTGAAATTAGAAAATAGTGATTAAAATAGATATGCATGTCATGATTAGGATAAGAGGAAAACAAAGTTTGATTTTCAATAAACTAACTGAAAAACAACTAAAAGATTAAGTAATTAGTAAACATTTGCTACATACTTCAAACAATTATAGGAAAAATGATACCACATGTTCCAGCTATGGTCGGTTAGCTTTAAGAAGTCACAACTCCGAACTTTAGGAGGCATCATCGAATGCAAACATAAATTGACCTGCTAAATTGGTTAAACATGCTACTTGGCATGATTTGATTAGCCCTTTGGTTTTTTCTTATTTTTTGAAAAACTTTATCCCTCACTCTTTTTTGGGTGGTGGGGGTGGATTGAGAGGAATCACATGACCCAAACAATCTATATATATTCACCTTTTCTCATATGACTCACACAATCTTTATCCTTAGACTTTGAGGCAAACGAAAGAGGTAAACTAATAAAAGATGGAGGGAGTAGTAAATAATTTGGGAAGATTTTCAAATGGATACTTCTCACAGCACACTCAACATTTTAGAAAGATTCAAGTTAGAGATAAGAATTTGGCTCATAGTTTTCCAACGCCTGGTCAAAAACTCAATTCCAATGAAAAACGAGTGAGATATGACATTTTGAAAATAAGCCGCCGGAGCTCAGGCTCGCGCGACCACAAGATGTGGCCGCCCACATAGGAAACGCACTGGAAAGTAAAAGGTAGATAAAACTAAAAATGTGAGTAAAAATAAGAGAGAGATGGTAGGCCAACCTAGCTACGATATAAATACCTCTTGATGACAATATGTCCTAGTTTAAAATAATATGGAGAGAGCATAAAAATATACTCCCTCTGTCCCAGAAAGATCCCAACACTTGTTGGGACACGTAGTTTAATGTGATAAGTTGTAGTATGGTTATTAAAAGTTATTTTATTAAAAAAGTAGATGTGATAGGAGTTGGTGGAATATTTTTTTATGGGAGGAGAGAGAAAGTTGAGTAACTTTTTATTAATAAAGGTAGAGCGTAGGACAAAAAAAGAAGTATAAAGGAAATAATATGGTAATAATGGGATTAGCGGTGCTAATCGAGTTGAGCAGCTCGCGAGCTAATCGAACTCAACTCAGTCAAAGCTCGACTCGAGTTAGCTCGAGCTCACTCGATTGAGCTCAAAACTCGATAATCTTGAACGAAACTCAATTGTTTTCAATTAATTTCTCTTTGAAATAAAGAAATACATTAACACTCATTAAAAATAAATTGATCTAGTATAAAAGGAAAAAAATTGTAAAGAAAATAAGATATAATAATCAAATGCCTAGAATTCAAGGTGAACCGAAACTTTAAACGAGTTGTTCGCGACTCGTGAGCAACTCGATTCAACTCGAAATTTAGCGAGCACGAGTCGAGAAATAGAGCTGGCAATTATCCATGGATGAGTGGATTATCCATCCATTCGCCCCGAATAAAGGGCAAAAACCCGCAGTGAAGCGGGTGATTGGCAGGTGATGGGTGGATCGAGTCGGATATGGATGACATTTTTTGGCCCATCACCCGCTCCATCCATCCACCAATATATATATATATATATATATATATATATATATATATATATATATATATATATATATATATATATATATATGTGTGTGTGTGTGTGTGTGTGTGTGTGTGTGTGTGTGTGTGTGTATATATATACATATATATGTGTGTGTATATGTATATATATATATATATATGTGTATATATACACATATATATACACACACACACACACACACACATATATATATATATATATATACTTAGAAAAAAAGTTAAGAAACAAATCTTAAATTGTTTTTTACCGCCACATAAAAAGATTGATGTTATTAGTATTATTTTTCGGTGTGTAATAAGATTGTAATTAGTCGCTTTACTGTTAATCTATGACTAAGTTTTTCATATATTAATATTTTCAAAATTGGTAAGTCTTCAAAATATTTTTTCCTAGTATCACACGCGTCCCACCTGCTCCATCCGCCCCACCCGCGGACCGTGGATTGGATATGGGTGGAATTCTTGGCGGGTGATGGATTGTGTGGATGAGGATTTGGGTCGTGGGTGATGGGGAGGATTGAGGTCCACCCGACCCATCTCCAACCCATTGCCAGCCCTATCGAGCAGCCCTTTGCTCGTGATTGACTCGCTCGATTAGCACCCTTAAGTGGGACCATTTAAAAAATGGAAGTGTTCAAACAAATTTGAGACAAATATAATAGAAAAGTGTTCAGACTATTATAGAACGAAGGGACTATTATACTCCCTCCGTTTTTTTTAGATGTAACATATTGATTTTGGGCACTATTCATCCAATACATTTTGACCATTAATTGTTATTTATACATAAGAAAAAATATAGTCATGTGGGATCTTGTTTGATTCGTCGCGGTATACACTTTCCAAATATATATTTTTTATAATTTTTTACTTTTATACAATTAGAGATATTATTGGTCAAAGTTGAGTCTCGACAAATGTAAAAAGTCCAATGTTACATCTAAAAAAAGGAGGGAGTATATAATAAAAGTGAATTTTTTCCTTCAATAATGCTAAAATGGGTATTAATTCCTGAAATGTGCCGAAATTTTAATTAATTCCCTGGGTACCGTCCACGTAGGACGGCACGCGAGAATTTTGTTTTTTTAACAAAACCGCTACTCCAAGTAGCGGTTAATAAGTTGACCGCTACTTCAAATAGCGGTTATATGATGTCCCTAAGACAAGTTATAAAAGGCATGCATATAAACCGCTACTTGGAGTAGCGGTTAATACCAATAATGTAAAGTTGACCGCTACTTCAAATAGCGGTTATATGATGTCCCTGAGACAAGTTATAAAAGGGATGCATATAAACCGCTACTTGAAGTAGCGGTTTACTATGAAACAAAAAAAAAACAAAAAAAAAAATTTTTTTTTTTTTTTTTTTTGGTTGCATAGTAAACCGCTACTTGAAGTAGCGGTTTTGCCTAGTAAACCGCTACTTCAAGTAGCGGTTTTACCCCATATACTGTTTTCACATAACTTGAAGTTAACCGCTACTCGAGTAGCGGTTTCTTTAAAAAAACAAATTTACGGCGTGCCGTCCTACGTGGGCCGGTATCCAATGGAATTAATTTGAACTTGGGCACATTTCAGGAATTAATACTCATTTTAGCATTATTCAAGGAAAAAATTCTAATAAAAGTCTCTTCAATTTGGAGGGATGATGACTTCACATACATAATTTGAAAGTTAGTTACCACCGTTAGTTACCGCCGTCATTAAAGTGGGAATAACCTTGACCACATGATAGAAAATCTTGGTTTTCTCAATCTTTAAAGCAATAGATATGTATGTACCAGTACCGCTAAGATTAAGGATGCAAGGCCTTGATTAGTGTTTGTCAATGGGTATTAATCAATTGGATTGTACTAAATTTTGTTGTTGGGCCTATATTATTTTCTGTCCCTTAAAGAGTGGACTCTAACTGGCACCAAAGAGGCTAATGATAACGGTAGTTTGAGACCTCGAGTATTATTTTTTGTGGTTGACACGATTAACGAATTGGTGATGCACTTCTTAAATTTGTATTCTTTCTTTCAACTTGTATAAGTCCATGACAAATTGAAGGAAATATTCCTAAATTTTGACTTTTATATTATTTATATATATTCACAAAACAGAGAAAATATTTTTTGCAAGGCCACCAATACCATAATACTATGTTCAAGAGGCTATTAAAAGGTGTTCTTGCCGAATTTAGGTTGGGTAGTTATATTTTGCAAGAAGAACAAGTTGCATACCATAAACTTTAAGAGCAAAGTTAATGGTTAGACCGATTTTTCGGGTCATCAATTATTATATTACTTTCTCTTCCTCCATTTTATTTATACCCAGCTTACTCAAAAACTCTTATTTTTTTTACTCCTAGTGGCTAGATTAATTTCTTAGGGTCATCAAACTCTCTCTTATATTATTTACCATACCCAAAAAATTCAAAACTAAATTAGCTAGCCCAATTTGATCTTGCCACATGTCCACCACAATGTTTTGCAAAATAGCTTTGACTGTCAATTTTTTGGGATGTACGGGTCATCCCAATGACCAGTTGATATGTTTCTCTCTCCTCTTTATACTCTTTCTCCTTTTTTTAATATTTTTTTCCTCCCTTTTTTCATAAACCCCCCAAGAGTTCAACCATTGACTTCATTCGAAGATCGAAACTGAATATGATCCCCTAGTTTATGATATGATGATGTTTGAAGCGCCGAAAAATTCTTTTTACGGCCAAACTAAACACATGATGAGGAAAATTAGAGATTAAAAAAAAAAAGAAAATAAGAGCACACAAACTATATCTACCATAATTATTTACTACAAATAAAGATATTTCAATTATTCCCTATGCTTTTTAAAGATCTTTCCACTTTCCATTGAAGTATGTTTTACAAAGATCTTTCTACTCCTACTTTATTCGTTATTTGATAAATTTTTGTTCTCTTTTTACACTACCTTACCCCACTTGTTGAACCTATATAATTCTACACTCTCTCATAACCACATTCTCTCTCCTATTTGATTAAAAAAATAGTGATCCAGTTGCACACTCTATCTCTTTTTTACCTTGGTTTTTGTAGCTACACTAAGTTAGAGGATACTTAAAAAAACAGAAGTTCATTCATCATACATCCGGGTGTACCATGTGCATGGTACACCCAAGACTAATTTTTACTCATTTGCTCATTTGAAAATCTCCTTTTTATTATGTTTTGCTCATTTTGGATGATTTTAGATTAGCAATGAGCAAAAAAATAGCATTGTGTGTATCATGTTCACGAGACAAATGGGTGTATGATAATGTTTTTGAGGGAATGTCCCGTGATTAGGGTAAAGAAAGAACAATATGTACCTTGAGTTTTGAAGGTAGACCGTAGGATAAATGATGACACTTAACTAAATTTTTATTTTTTTACAACAATATTTTCAATTTACTTCCTCACTTGTTTTTTTTTCTATGTTTAAATAAAAAACTGACATCTAAGGGGTTGTTATAAGGATTTGAGCCACATGGCCCATTCCCAATTTTGAAGGATTTATAAACCCCATTCCTCATGAGCTTGAGGTATGGGGTTAAAAAAACTATTTCATATATAAATTATACACTGGGCGTGGATTCAGTCCATTCCTAACCTAACCTGACAAATGTTATAAACTAACAACCCCCTAATATCTAAGTCAGTAAGTCGCCTAGTGCAATCTCTCACTTGAAAGACCCTATTATCCACACTTGTCAAATCATAATTTACACAATTCTGTGAAAAACAAAGATTAGTTATTAATATAAAAATCATATGACATGTACAAATAAGATTGAACTTAAAGGAGCACGAGACTACTAAAGCGAAAAAATATCTTCTTCAATTAAAGCAAAAATTAAATAAAGTGAAATTGAAATCTTGTGACATCCTCTTCCACATCATTGTTTCATAATACAACCTTTCATGAGGGGGTTTGATATAATTTTGAGTAGAATGAGAATTGAATTCTTTGAATTGGTGTATTTGACTTCAACACGCGAATCAATGTATGTTGCAAAACTATGTAACAATCAGTTAAAGAGATGATCTTAAACTAAATATAAAATTCTCGACTCTCTCCTTAAAAAGAGAAAAACAAACCAATAGGTTTTAAGACTCTTCAAAAGAGAGGGTAACAAGATGTATGATTCAAAGTATAAACTTGTAAACAAAAAGAATAATGGGGTTTAATACCAGCCAAATTGCCGATGGTAATCCTTACAATGTAAATGAAAAACTAGAGGGGGGAAAAGAAGGGGTTGTGTATGTTTGGTTTTAATTTATACACAAATTAATTTCTTTCCATTACGGTTGTTTTTGTTATCAAAATAGAGGGAAAAGGAAAGATGAGAAGAGAAATTGTATATGATAAAATTGTCAGCTATTTTATTCAAGAGGAAAAATGAGCGGTTCATTTTTTCTTATTTTACGAATATTTTGCTTATTTCACAACGTTTTTACTCATTTTATGTCTTGCTTATTTTATAGGATAAATTTCATAAAACTACCTTTTATAATCAACTTTTTTCAAAAATCTGCCTTTTAAAAATTTTCTTTCAAAAAACTACCTTATATAACAAATTTCCTTTCAATATACTACCATTTTACCATTAATGGGGTTTAATCACTAATAATTGAGTCACCATAAATTGCTTTTCTTTCTTCCCCTCTCGTTTCTTTCCTCTTTTCTCGCTACGCCACCGGCAGCAATAACTACGACGATTGTCATTTATCGATTATTATTAAATATAAACGTAAAATGGTAGTATATTGAAATGAATTTGTTATATAAGGTAGTTTTTTGAAAGAAAAATTATAAAAGGTAGTTTTATGAAAAAAATTGATTATAAAAGGTAGTTTTTTTTGAAATTTTGCCTATTTTATATTTATGCTCATGTAATATTTTATACTCATTTCGCAACGTTTTTTGCTGATTTTACGTTTTTGCTCATTTAACTTTTTTATGCTCATATCACGTTTTTCTCATTTTACGTTTTTGCTCATTTTATATTTTCTACTCATTTTATGCTTTTGCTCATTTTATGAAGTTTTTGCTCATTTTAAGTGGTTCTCACCATGAAAGGGTTCTCAAGTAATATAACACTCAAGTTAATGGTATAATGAACATTCACAACAAATACATATATAGCACTCTCCCTTGAATGTCCATATCTAAAATAATAATACAACACCTCATATGCGAATAAAATGCTGCCTCATTAAAAACCTTGTCTGAAAAACCCCATGGGACCAAACCATGATCAAGGGAAAAAGAGCAAAATGTATCAATCCCCCTTACGTTTACATCACCTGAAATCTCCGAGTCGACGCATTCCAATCTTGTGATCAATCCGCACATCTCCGTAGAATCCGCACATCTCCATTCATGTGATAATATCATCTTGAATGCCAAATGTATTATAAGGAAACTCTTTATTTAAGTTCATATAACTTCTTTATGTGCTTATTATGTTGCCTCATTAAAACCTTGCATTTGTTTTTCCATCAATTAATTAACAATGGTGCTGATAACGTGTTATGAAAGTAGAGAGAAAAAAGGGAAGATAATTAAGAAGAGAAATTGTCTATGATAAAACAGTCAGTTATCTTATTCAAGAGGCAAAGGAATATATAGACACAAAAATTAAGGGTATAATGGACATTCACAACAAATATATTTATAACAGTTTTGGAATTTTTCCAGGTCAAATAAAAGTTGTTGTAGCACCATAAAGTACTACTTCCACAATTATTATTTTTTGACATCGAGAAAACGTACATTAATTAAAAGAGGAAGTACAACCTAATGCTAATACAACCCAAACTATAACAAACAAATAAACCAAAAGGAGCCTTAAGAGCTCGTACATTCCACCTAAGACAGAAATAAAGAAAAACGATACAATGTCGTGTAGAAAGGGGCGTGTCGTTGGTCAATGCCGATGATGGTAGATGCAAACCTCGGCTGGCTGATGGAATTGTTGGTTATACTTCCACAATTTTGAAGTTGAAACTTGACAGTTTTCTCAAGATATATTGATAAAGTTTACAATTTTCTATTCTTGGTGTATATTATAGTAAGTTTGTTAAGAATTTCCATCAAAACTCCTTACATTAAGACAAATTAATTATAAATGTTTTTCATCTATAAAAATGTGAGAGTCAAGGATTATGCTCTTCCTATATTCAATACATTGACGGACAAAATCAATGACGAAAAATTTGATTTCAGAAGAACCTTGGACTCCCTTGCACATGCCTATCGCTTTCACCGAACACTCTTCCATGTGAATTGCGAAAGGATTATACTGAAAATGAAAGTTTAACTAAGAAAATTCCCCCCAAACGAACAAAAGAAAATATAATCAAATTTGTTAAATTTGGTTAAAATTTGGACAGGAGTTGATGGTGACAGTGGCCTGCTTAAGCACCATGAAGATTTGATACTCGTTAAATTGTTGTTGCACTATCACTACCTGCCCAACAATCAGCATATATACGCTATTGACGTTAAGTAGTTTGTTCATTACAATAAATATTGCAAACTTTTAACAACTGGGTTTTCTTTTTACTCTTGATATTAAATAAGTGTTCTTGCAATTAAAAAGTGTTCTTGCATTTATTTATTTTTTCTAATAGCTAAGGTCTCTCTCTATTATTTTTCAACTAATATCATGTTGATTAATGATTTTGGTTAGGAATTTAGGATTACCACCTTATATATGGGATTAGTCAACTTTAAGAAGAAATATGATAATGTAAACAACATGATTAATTAGGAAAAATTATATTTAGTTAAATTTTAGTTAGCTAAACAATAGAAATAACGGGCTTCTCCACATTATGTAGTTATGAAAATGCTCCACTGAACTCATGTGACAAATATTTAACCAACTAAAATTTAGCCAAATAGCCTTACTCTTTATATATATATATATATATATATATATATATATATATATATATATATATATATATATATATATATATATATATATATATATATATACTTCCTCTGTTTTTTTAGTAGTATCCAAAGATCTTAATACGTTTGCCAATGCACAACTTTGACTAACGGTGGTAACTCTATTTATAATCATTAGTCACGTAATTCTACTTTACAAGCTCAAAATTGAATAGCTAAGCCTAGGGAGTGGAAAATTGACCGTTGAATTGTAGGATTGTTTGACGCTCCCTTTTCTGCCAAAATAATACGACGCTCCTCGCCACTTTGACGCATGATGTACGATATCTGGGCACAAACTTGAAGTGTAGACTGTAAGAGATTCAGAAAGGTGCAAGGATGACTTTCTAAGAAACTACATATAGAAATCAGATCAACCGCACTTTTGAAGAAAACTTAACGGAAATTAAACAGTTATAGCATTAAATTTTTATAAAGTGCTTACATATTGGAGTTCTACTTAAAGATTATGTTTCCCTAATCTTTTACATGAAGGAAGTGAAAGAAGTATTATGAGCATTACCGGCAAAATAACTCTTATGGAACTATGGTAGAAGTTAACGCTATTAAGTATTAACTAATAAGCGATTAGTTTTCTTTACATGAAGAATGTTAAACTAAATGTCTGACACACGCCTAACAACTGTGGAGATATAAAATAAGGTTTTTTTAAGAAGGTAAGATTAAATTCTTTCGGCTGTCCTTGCACAGAGCTCCTACCCCCAGAGGCCCATTACCAACCAAACGCCTCCCAACTCCCCCTCCCCCCTTAAATCCCAAGCAAATGCTTGGAGTAAGAATTGAACCCTAAAATTTGTTAGGGAAGATGGGAACGCTCACCACTTGATCAACCCCAATTCTTAAATAAGGGGTTTTCTATTGTTAGGGATTCCTATTTATTTATTGAAAATCTACGTTGTTTGACTTGTATCTTCACATTTTTTAAAGTCTTCCTAATATCCCCGTAGTTTGATAATTGTCTCCATGATGTTCGTACTGTTATCACTTAGTTATCAAATATCCTTTATAATGATGCTTTATTTGTTTAAACACATTTGGGATTTGAAATTCATTTAATTAGCTAAATTTCTTGTTTTTGGTGGGAAAAAGAATATGCTTATAACATGAAATATAACTCTCCTCCCCCCACCTTATAACAAAAAGTTTTTAACTAATTAAATTGTTTTATACATGTTGTGTACTCGTCAAGCTAATCTCAATTATACTCGTAGTTAACTATTTAGTTTGGCTCATGTTGGTAACAATGTAGGCTCATAAGATGCTTTATGCTGCGGCAAGCAAGATGTAGGCTCGGGGGAGTAGGGGTGTTATATCGGACGATAAGGGGAAAAAAATAGAGTTATCATGAGATGCTTCTAATTAAAACCATAGGGATACGAGGAGACTTTGGAAAATATAAGAGTACAATGTAGATTTTCAACAAATATACGAACATTCCATAAAACAACCCAATAAGGCAATAAATAAATAAAATTCTAATAACATGTAGTTCTCGTACTCTTTCTATAGAAGGCTAAGCTAGTTTTGGTACTCTTTGCAAAACAGTCTTGATCTAAAATCTGAAACTTGTTACTTTTTTTTAAGGCCGGACACTTTGTGAGTAAAGAGAAAGGTAAGGGGATCCCCTCCCTTAAATTGTGAAACTTGAGATTGAAAGTACAATTCTTACTACTAGACCAAGATTAGCTTGGTAACTATTGATCTAAAGTCTGAAACTTGTTAGTTGCCACTACTTTGCTGAAAATTGATGTTTGAGGTTACTAATGTTTTGACTTAATTAGGGCCTGTTCTCCCCGGCTTATTTTCGCCCGCTCGATTCAATTCGCCCGTCGGTTCGATTCGGTTTAGTTCCTAAATGATAATCATTACTATTAATTAGTTATAATATAATTCGCCGCCCGCCCGTTCGGTTCGGTTCAATTCGGTTCAATTCGGTTCGGCTCACTTCACCCGGTTTTTTATGCCGAAGAAAGCAGACCCTTAGAACCCTAAACATTACTTCAAAAGTCATTGTCCCAACCATCTTTTGAGTAATTAGATCACCCTTTTTATTCCTAGTTTCAAGCTTCTCGAAATAGATATATTCATTATAGGATGGTGTAAAATGAATAATATAATGACGGCCCAAAATTTAAAGAACTCTCATTTTATGTTCTAACTAATGATGACTATGAAGCACCCCCTTAACCATCCAACCAAAAGAATGAAGTACTTATCTTAATTAAAAACTAGTTTTCTAAGCACGTGATGCGTGCGACGACAATTTTTTAATTGTGATATTTCGTAATATCGGGTAGTTAGTTTTACATGCAGCGACAACTCATTATAGTAGTTGAAGTTGACAATTTTTTCAATAAAAGGCTCTGTTTTGTTCAACTTATTAGAAGTTATTTTCAGCAAAAATAAGTTAAAATCAGTTCATATAAGCAAAAATGGCACTATATGCACGTGATGCATGCGACAGTATATTAATATTAATAGTAACATCAAAATGTGTTAAAAACTAACTTAAGAGTGTAATATTTATGGTGAATATTGATGAGCGTTATGATTTTTTATTTGCATTGCTGTAGTGTAAAGAGTAATGTTTTCCAGAAATTTAAAGGACTATGTTGAGGTAGGACATGTTATCTTGTATTTGGTAGATAATTCAACAACTCTCCTTTTAAACAATGATCTATGTTATATTTTTTTATTTATTTTAAATACATATACTTTATAGGCGTATTTTATGAGTAGTAGTTCAATTTAATTTCACTGGGTAATTGAGGTTTTTAGGCATACTATGGTGAGTAGTGCTTCAATAAAAAAAATTATAAATTGGTATTATCTGATGATGTATGTTTATCTCTTTAATTATTTATATCCCAACTGATTGTGAACCCCAAAAAAATAAAATAAAAATGAATATTCTCTAAAGTTTCTTAATTTTTTATGGTTTGTTAATGCATGTTATTTGAAATTTTTATTGCAACTGAGAGTTTAGATAATAATAATCTCTGTAAATCTTTGCTTTTATAATTGTTTAAAAATTGATTTTAGTCATGTGTTTATATTTTCAATTGTGAGTTTCCTCTTGTTCCACTTTTTTATGTAATTCTTTTTGGTAATGTAGAACTTTCCTTATACCCATATTTGTAAATGAGGAAAGAATTAGAATTTTTTCCTTGAATAATGCAAAATAGGGTTTTAATTTCAAAAATATGTCGGAAGGGAAATTAATTCCCTGCGTACCGTCCACGTAGGACAGCACGCGAGAAAATGTTTTTTTTTATCCCAGATAAACCGCTACTTGAAGTAGCGGTTTATTTTAAATTAAACCGCTACTTGAAGTAGCGGTTTACACACATAAACCACTATCTCAAGTAGCGGTTTATGTATATAAACCGCTACTCAGAGTAGCGGTTTACTTGGTCAAGATCAAATCATACTCTACAATATGTAAACCGCTATTGCGAATAGCGGTTTATGAAAAAAAAAGGCCTCTCATTGCAGCTTCCCCATAACTGGTCAAAATGCCAGAAACATAAAAAAAAAAGCTATCCAACCTGCAATTCCAACACCAAATTCCATCCAACAACACCAAGTCTATGCATACATCAATCACCAAACACCAAGTACATCCACATTCACATTTATCCAATAATTTCTTAATTACGAAGTAAGATTAAGAAAATATGTCAATCACAAACAAAGTTTAATATTTAACATAGTGTTAACGAACTATACAAACAACAAATGAAAGTGCTAAGACCCCCTCTTCTTCTTTTGTGAAGGTTTAGATGAACTAGGTGTGGTCTCACTAGACTCTGCAATGGCGTCAAGACAAGATGGAGTGGTGGCAGAACGACGTCGGTAGGTCCTCCGACGAGGCTGGAGGCGAAAGCAAAGGTGCCGTGGTAGATGTATGGGCAGCAGACATAGAAGATGTAGAAGTCGAAGTATGTGCGGCAGAGGTAGGCACGCCCGTAAGATGTGGCAATGTCCGGCTCATTGCTAACAAAGATCAATACACAGTCCCTCATGGTCTCGCAATGTCACGTGCAAACAAGCGGCGCCCCATATCTCGGAGGCAATGACTCAAGAACCTCTAGTACAAGTCTTGCACCTATGAGCAACATCGGATAAAGTATGTGCTCGCATAGAAAGAAAAATACATATTATATAGTCGGATAAATAAATAAAAGTATAACTACAAATCATGGCACTTACCAAGACTACATCTCGCAGACGCAGCCGATAATGTGTAGAAGGAGGTCGCCTAAATGGATCTCGTCATGCGTAACCTCGTGATGCGACGATACCACACCATATACTCCTCAATGGCATGAGTACGACCAGTAAACGGAGTGCCCTGAACAACACGTCTCTCGCGCTCATCCCACTGCGCTATGTAAGGGCGATGTCTGAGCGGATAATTCTTGTTCATCGACCTCCGATCTATGCGATGAAGGGTCGTGCTTGTATCACAAGGTCTTTGGAATCCTCTCGCTCGAAGCCAAACCGGCGCATAACTCGATCAGGACAATGAAACTCCACAATGTCGAAACAAATAAGTGGAGCCAATGTGCGCCATACATGTCGATCAGCTCGACATATAGCAGGCAACAACTCTAGTCTCGCATCAGTATATGGCTGCCAAGTCATCTACAAATAAAGAATGTTGCAAATATTAGGCATGTGAGAGATGTCTACCAATGTATATAAGTTAGGCATGTGAGACTCTATGTACCTGCTCGTCCGTCTGATGGTCAAGTGCATCCCTGTAGTAAGATAGCCCACTTGCTAAGTGGGACCTACTAAGGTGTACCCGAAGCCAACTGAAAAGAAATACACATTCATATCCTTCTGAAAAATGAAACTAAATAATGTCAGCAAATGTGAGACACTGCATATTACCTGACAGCTAAGGGGTCAACTCACCTGGGCTAATGGACGGTTGTGCGGCGAGCTGTTGGTGGTGCGGCTGTGCGACGCCGCGAATCGCCTGGCGTCAGTTGTGCGGTGGGCGACGTTCTTCGTGGCTGAGCTCCGGTGATCGACGGTGGTGTAGCTCCGGTGATCGACGGTGGTGTTGTGTGGGTTGTGGGCGACGGTTAGTAAGAGAGAGAGGGAGACAAATTTGAGAGTGAATCGTTCGAATCTGAGAAATTGGGAAAGCTAGGGTGGGATTTGGGGATTATAGTAAACCGCTACCTGAAGTAGCGGTTTCCATTAATGAACCGCTACTTGAAGTAGCGGTTTACTTTAGTCAGCACCAACCATCAACTTGGGGGTCCAGGTACCAGTAAACCGCGACTTCAAGTCGCGGTCAAATAATATTAACCGCTACTTCAGGTAGCGGTTTACTTTTACTTAACCGCTACTTGAAGTAGCGACTTACAAAGATTAACCGCTACTTGAAGTAGCGGTTTTACTTAAGTACAAAAAAAAAAATTCTCGCGTGCCGTCCTACGTGGACGGTACGCAGGGAATTAATTTCCCTTCCGGCATATTTCTGGAATTAAAACCCTATTTTGCATTATTCAAGGAAAAAATTCGAAAGAATTAAGAAAATCTTTTCTTTATTATTTTGTGAGATTAAGGGTATACAAGTCTTTTCAAGAGGGGACACCATAGCTCCCTCTTGGCTTATATAATAGAGATATAAAAAATATTTGTAAAAAGTGCCAAAAACGCTCCGAAACGTCCAAAACCGTTGTTGGTTTCCAACCAATCAAAAATTGTCTTCCAATCTCTTCAAAAAAAATGGTCTTTCAAAAGAGGGTAGGTCCCCTCCTCCTTTGCTCCCTTCCTCCACCCACTTCTTTAAAAATAAATAAAACCACTTGACAAAAAGTCACTCTTTTACTTGTTCACTAATCCACAAATTAATAATTACTAATTAGGTACTAATGCTACCAATATAATTATATTATGAAAAATAAAATAAAATCCCATACCCCACAACTTGTTTTAAAAAAATTCATCTACCTTACCAAACACTTCCACCCCCTCCCTTGCTTTTTATAAATAACCCAAAACTCTCAATCCATATTTCCTCATCACCCCACATTATACTCTTCTCTCTTCAATAATCTTCAAACTCCATAATTTCATCAATTTTTTGTCCATTTTATTTTCTTCTTACTTTGTTTCCAAGAAATTATACATTATGACAAAAGCAGGAAAACTTGGAAAACTACTCAAAAAAATGCAATCCATAGGAAGAACATCATTTAACCGCGAAAATGATCATCATCATTCAAGTCTAAGCCGGAGAAGCTCCTCTTCATCATCAAATGACCAAATATCGTCGTCGTCGCCGGAGTCTTTCTCAACCAATACTGACCTTTGCCCGGTTTACGTCGGAAAATCTCGCCGGAGATACATGGTAAGCTCGGAAGTCCTAGACCACCCGCTTTTTCGAGAGCTCGTAGAGAGGTCATGCGGTGGCGGATATGGCGGCGTTGAGGAGATTTGTATAGGGTGTGAGGTGGTGTTGTTTGAGCATTTGCTTTGGATGCTTAATAATGCTGACCCTCAACCTGAGTCCTTGGATGAGCTTGTGGACTTTTATGCATGCTGATATAATTTAGTCGTGGAAGTTCATTAATAATTGTGAATTTTTGTTATTTTATTTTTTGAGGTAAATTGTGTTTACTCTTTTTTTTCTTATTTAAAATTTTTTAGACCTGTAAATTTTTCTCATCCTTAGGTACATTTGCTATTATATATGTACTTCTTTTAAAGCCGGGGAGTATATATATATATATTTAAGAAAATGTGAAAAACATGGGTGAATGGTGAAATTACAGGGTGAGTACGTATTTCATTAAATTGACATCAATTTTTATTTGCACTTGCTTGATATGGACTTCTTGTCCTTGGCATTGTAATTGTTTTTACATTTGTACGGTATAAGATATAAATTTTAGTTTAACTTTGTTGTTTACTCCCTCATTTCTATTTGTTCTTTTTATAGTGACTTTTGTCCTCGCTCCCTCAAAAGATTTTAAATAGGAAGAATAAATAGGATCGGAGGGAGTAGTTATTTTCATATATTCAAGTTTTTATATTATAGGTTAGCTAGTATAATTGAACCAAAAAAAAAAGGTTTTGGAGCACAAAAGCCCTGCCGCATCTCCCCTATTTGCTATTGTGCAACGTTATGATTTTGACATATATATATACGGTTTTTTCACCATATACCCCCGACAAATTGAAAAATTCACCATATACCCTCAATGTTTCAGAAATTCACCATATACCCCTGAGTTTTCAAAACTGTGCACCATGTACCCTTTTTGCTAACGGATGTTAACTCGCCGTTAGTTTTATTTACGATTTTACCACCATTATCCCCTAACCCTAACTTTAATCATAATCTAAATCCTAACCCTAAAATCTAAACTCTAATCCTTAACCCTAAGCCCATCCCCCCCCCAAACCCTAAGCCAAGCCCCCACCCCCTCCCCTCCACCGGCCCCCCACCCCCTCCCCCTCCCCCGTCGCAGGCCCCCACCCCTCCCCCCCACCCCCAAAGACCGCAGCCCACCATAACCCCCACCCCTCCCCTCCCCCCGTCGCGGCCCCCCCCCCCCCCCCCCCAAAGAGACCGACCCACCACAACCCCCCCCCCCCACGGGCCGCCAATTCCTCTTCTCCAACATTCTCTCTCCTCTCTCCACCCTAAACCTCCTCTCTGCCGCCGCCAATTCCTACCTAAACCCGTCATCCGACGACCCACTCAAGCTCCGAAGACACCGCACATGGCGTCTCCAAATTCCGTCAAATCCAACGCCAAGGCTGCGCACGCGAGCAAGCTCGAAGAAGAGGACTTCGAGAAGAACCGTTTCGTTTTTTCGACGCCATTAAAGACATCGAGGATAATGAACTAGAGCACGCGAAGAGGAATAATTTAGGGGTCGACAGGCTGGGGTTTCGATTCATTTTTTCGGCGTTTCGGATTAGGGATCGACGGGCCGGGGTTGGTGGTTAGGTCGGAAGAAGAAGAAGGGAGAAGGCTCGCGGCTAGGGCTCGTGTTGGGGGACGCGAAGAGGAAGGGGGGGGAGGGGGGGGTGGGGTGGGGTGGGGACGGGCGGTGGCGGTGGAGGAGGAGGAGGGGTGGGGGGGGGGGCGGTGGTGGGTGGTGGAGGGGAGGGGGGGGAGGGGGTGGGGTGGATGGGGAGGGGTGGTGGGGGTGGGTGGGTTAGGGTTTAGGGGAGGGGAGGATGGGTTAGGGTTTGGGTAGGGTTAGAATTAGGGTTAGTATTAGGATTAGAATTAAGAATTAGGGGTTAATGATGGCAATATTGTAAATAACATTAACGGCAACCTAACGCCTCTTTAGAAAAAGGGTGTTTGGTGAACATTTTCGTAAACTTAGGGGTATATGGTAAATTTTTGAAACATTGAGGGTATATGGTGAATTTCTTGATTTGCTAGGGGTATATGGTGATATAACCGATAATATATATATATATATATATATATATATATATATATATATATATATATATATATATATATATATATATATATATATATAGGGGCAAGATCACATGAGAATGTTCCTTACATGAGAAATGAAAATGAATCTCAACCACACGATTGGATTAGAGTTACAACACTTGTTCGTTA
The DNA here is from genome assembly GCA_947648045.1 of Beta corolliflora. Classification (NCBI taxonomy): domain Eukaryota; kingdom Viridiplantae; phylum Streptophyta; class Magnoliopsida; order Caryophyllales; family Amaranthaceae; genus Beta; species Beta corolliflora. Next base: position 140,810 of record CANSZD010001531.1, read on the forward strand.
GAGTTATACCCCTGAAAAAACTTTGAGCCCAATTTTTTTTTTTGTTTTTTTGAATTTTTTTTTCTAATATTCTTTTTTTGGAGTTACATCACTTTTTCATTAGAGTTACATCACTTGTTCATTAGAGTTATAGTGCGTAAAATCCATTTTTATTTCTCATGTAAGTATGCATTCTCATATGAACTCACTTCTATATATATATATATATATATATTACGTTGAATTTGATCGAAAAAAATCATATATTATTCAGTTTTATTAACACTTAGTTATTGCTTAAAATTTTCACTTTTATTTTCTTATATGCAGTCTTAAAAAGGTTGCACATATACTTTAAGTATCAAAATATGTGATGTCTATGAATGGCATATAGTAGTCTATTTTCCTTTAAGTTTATCAAAATTTCTTCTTCATTTTGTCTCTTTGTCTTTCTATGATTAGAAAATTTAGGCCATTTCATAATATGGATCCAGATTAGATATATTGACACATTTAACATTATTTTTTTATCTAAAATATTATTTTAAGAATGTCATATAACCATTTATTAATGATAATTTACTGGTTTTCCATCAAAGAAACTATATAGATATAAAATATGAGTAGTATTTTGTTTTCAAAATTAAATGATATACACATGAATGTACTTTTCGATTGTGATAACCAAGATATATATGCATCATTCTCACCAAAGGAGGTAATATGGAACCAGCAGAAAACTACCTAGCCTTCCCTTAGGCCATTCCTTCATGAGTCATGACTACTCAGGAGTCAAGACATATATCAACCTTTTATGGATTATAAAGCTATTTATTCTATTATTTAACATAAATTAGGGTGAAATTTTGTGGGAATACTTTTCTAATTTTATATGACTCTTTTTTTTAAAGGTTAGAAAACTAGCTAGCGAAACATCTGTTAATCATTTGATTAACTCCTTTTTAAAATACTCCCTCGCTCCCCCCACCCCCCATTTTTGATATTCTCATTTGTCTTTGTATAAGTCAAGTTAATAAATTTCTTTCCACTTATCGTAACCGAACTATACTTCATCCGTTTTGAATTACTTGCAACATTTTGACCAAGTTCTCACATTTTTTATTAAAGTGCTGCAAGTAATTGAAAACGGATGAAGTATATAGGAAAAAAACATTATCATACGAAATGTGTTAGATATAGAAAAGATGCATTATATATCATATGAGATGCGTTAAATCATCAATGTATATTTTCTAAATAACATTTGTTTCATATTCTTTTAAAAATACCTAATTAAATATATTAATGATGAAAATAGGGTAAGGACAAAAGAAATAACATGTGACGAAATAAAACAGGGAAGGAGGGGGGTTAGGGTTACTATCAGTACTTGGCTAGATTTGCTTAAATCCAAAATATGCTAGATTTTCAAGCTTTATCAGAATTTTCCATGTCAAATTTGAAGGTCAATCTATGACTGCATCTCCATATATATTAGCTAGAGAAGTGTAAGAAAAATGACTTCGTCATCATTATAAGGAAACTTATTAATTACTACCTACTTGAAATTGTTTCTGTGTGATAGCATTTTCCAAAAAAAAAAATGGTTTAAATTACTACATTTCTAACAATATATAATACATATATATACTATTGCTACCTCTAGCTTTTTTTTTGAGGGGAAAAAAAAGAAGAAGCTAGAGGTAGCAATAGTATACTATATATGTATCATATATTGTTACCTCTAGCTTGTTGAACTATCATTGTTGTTTTTGGGTTAAAACCATAATTTGGGTCCCAAAAATCAGTGGAATAACCTTCAATCATTTTAATATATGTTATGACTCGGAAAAAAGGCATTACTTAAATTCAAAAAGAGAACACACCCGAAAGTAATACAATAAATATATATACACATAAACCCTAATTTCCCCAGATGTTTACACCTGATTAGACCTCATAAGCCCCAATTGGACTTGATCAGACGTAAAACTTATTTTTTTAAGGTGAAGATAACACAATAAAAGAAATGTATAATGTTTGAAGATGTAGTAAGTTATAATTTTATAAAAGAACATATAAATCACAAAGAAATTTATATTGAATACTACTATTTATTAATCGACAAATTATCATTCATACAAATATACAATAATGCAATTTACAAAGCTTGCCGCCATTTTTTTAATTAGGTGGTGTGATTTTCTAGTATGATTTAGTATCTTAAGTTACCATCATCAATCCCTTGAGGTAATGCTATAAGTCCCTACATTTTATATGTAATTGAATTAAACTAGTCAAAGAGCATATTATGTATGAGACCAATGTTACCAAATGTAAATTCATATAATTTATAATAATAGATTTGCGAGTAAAATTTAGGAAGAAAAAATTAAACTTAAAAAACTAATTATTGAAAGAAAAAAACAAGGAAGGGAGCACAAGTCACTGTATATGAACTATTAGCTCATACCATTAATGTGGCCATTTTTATCAACTTGTCTTCATCCTTATTTTTCTCAGTTTGTCGACACAATTATATATTGTTTAGTTAGTACGACCACTCTAACATTATGCCAAGTTTCAAATTAACCTAATCCTAATTCACATTAACCATAAATCGGACAAGTGTCTTGGATATAGATTTGGAAAGATGCAAAGAACTTGAATCAAGTATCTACCATCCAACATAACTCCTTTTTTTATAATTAACTATGTAACTCGATTAGATTAAACAAACTATTTATTCTGACAAATATCAAAAGAAGTATTGTTTAGTTTAATATTCTTATGTAAAAAGGTGATTAATAAAGTGAGGCAGACAAATAAATGGACATAGTTTAAGTTTCCTAATGATTGGGTAGTTAGGGAGCTTGAAGATGCTTTTTGTTGATTCACACGCTTGTTTTTTTTGCAGTTGAACGTTTGTTATGTAAATATATACTACTATACTTTAATACAAGACTTTATTTGATTTGATTTATGTGTGTTATATATTATTTTGGATAAAGTGGAAGACACGAAAATTTGTGGCTTCATAAGATTATCTGTAACGCGGTTGCCAGGCTGCCATAATGCCATTGCCACCCATAAAGACGAGAGAGCTGTATTTGGTCCAGGCTTGCCAAGGCATAGGCAAAGGCAAAGTAAAGGGGCTTCAAGACATACATCTTTTTAAAGGTAATTGGAATCATGCACATATTTATCTCATCTATTGGGGATGTCCTATATATGATTCCACCCTAATAAAAAGAGATTCATCAGAATCATAAAAAGGCAAACATGATACTTTAAACAAGCTTGTCGTAAGATTTATCCCATTCAATCAAAAAATCTTTTGATTTAATAAAAATGATTGTAGGAATATCTACCTCACCCTAATATGGAACACTAGTGTTCAAACTATGACGTAAAACGCATCACCTAAACAATTCATGTGACTTGTAAGTGTCCTACATGGATGAAAGAAGAGAGATGAGTTTGCTACATATATAAGGCTAAGGGGCTACTCTGATTCCCTTATTGTCATATGGTTTTAAGGTGAAACCTCATTTGGTCTTGTAAAGTGGATTGTATCTCCAAATCCAGAGAAGTTGTCGGAGAGTGTTGGTTTAGATAGCGATGCCAATACCCTTTTATCTGCAAATGAGATGTTTATCAATGAAAAATCAGATTGTGATGATAGAAATAAGGTTTCATTTTGTGCTAATGGAAACGTTCGGAATGTAGTTTCCGTGGATGATGTTAGTAATGGTTCAATTTTGTCGTTTGAATCAAATTCGAGTAATGTTGTGCCAAGTTTTCCTTTTCAACGGACAAAGAAGAAAAATCAATGTCAATTACTTCGCCATTTAGGGCTCCATCATAACTTGGAGAAGAATGATCAATCTCAAATTCTTCATCATTCTGGGTTCCACTATAAAATGGAGAAGAGAAATGGGGTCCAAGTAGCAAAGAGAGGGTGTAGTGGTTAGTATGGTGTTCATATCATTGAAAATGTTTTAAGGGTTTTTTGAGCTTCTTAGGTGTTTTGTTTATGTTGTCCTGAGCTTCCTAGCTTTGTGGTTGCTGTTAATGTTGGGTGTTGTTGCTTGTGCATGAAATTGGTAGAAGTGTGTTGTTTATCTTGTTCTAGTGCTCATGTTGTTTCGGGGTTGTTGTCGTTTTTGGAATTGTTTGGTTGTAGAAGTTGGTTATCTTTGTCATGATGTTAGGAGTGTGTAGTCTTGGTGTTTTGATGTTGCTCATAACTCTAATTTGAGTTTTTATGAAATGAAATTATCAAAAAAGTGGATTGTATCTCCTACTGATGGGTGTGTCCCAGACCCATATTTAACAACTATTATTAATTTAAGGTAAACGATAAACAAACAAAATATTACGAAAAGGGGGACCCTAGAAAAATGACAAAAACAATTAACATAAAAAGAGGAGAGGATGCGTGCATCGAAAATTTGACTAATTTCCCGATATTCTTATGAAAGGTAATACTGAAGAAATGAATTGTCTTAAAAGGTTATGGACAAAAGAATTTTGAACAATACTTTTGAGTTAAGAATGTGTTTTAAAGGCCGTATTTCAAAACAATATTTCCTTACAAAAACCATTAGGTTATTTGATGCAAAAATGCAAACTAGTAAATGACACTCCATTGCTTAGGATGCAGGTTGCCCTGGATAATATATGCCCTTTGGGTTAATGACCTTTAAAATTAAGGAGTTCTAGCTAACTTACAAGCAATCTATTTAAAGAAAGATTAGCATATAAGGAATGAGAAACACTTTTACTTTTAGCAAGACAAAAACAACACTCAGAGGGATGAATTTACAAAACTAAAGCATTAGTAGCAAAGTCTAGTACAGCTTCTCATTGCATAGAAGAAAGGTACCTCCATTATAATGTGCAAGATTGGTACACACTTCGAACTTGGAAACTAACATGACAAACATGTCAGTTATGGGCTAAACTAGGTTAAGAAAACTAAGAGAAAAGATAAGTTATTTGAGTTGATGGTTCCAGGTCTTGCTGAATGATCAGTCCTTCTATTTAATTATATGATTTCTTATAGCCAATTGTGTCATATATAATAATAATTTACCGAGAGATTAATCCTACGAAGCTAAAATTACAAGAAAAGAAAAGGTATAAAAGAGAGTCAAAACGAGAAAATAGATTTCAATAGCTAGTTGTTCAAATTCATATGCATCAACTTTAGTATGTCTCGACTCAATAAGTCAATCGGGGGGTGTCATATTTAATCATATTTACCATGTCATTTCAAGTTCAGAAACTTTGAAGTTATAAAATAATGTTCAAAACCCAAAATCTTAAGGTAAATTTTAAAGTCGATTTTACTTTGATGAAAATTTTGTAATTGGTTTAGAGTTATAACTTTCAACCTAGTTGTGTATACATGCATTAATAATGTGTTTGAGAACCATATTTATGAGAGAATCTATGAAAAAGCAAATTCTCAGAATGTGTAGTAAACACACTATAGTACATACTAATTTTCTATTATTCGATTGTTTAATGAGCAAAATTATTGAAAAGTAAAAAAAATACCTCGTTTTAACTGCTTGGTCTATTTGATGAAAGAAATTATTAAAATTGTAAGTAGATCCTTGAGACTATTCTGGATTACTATAGTTTTTCACATTTTGTTTTTGAAGAGATTTTCACATTAACTATGAAAAAAAATCAAGTGGGGGGGGGGTATAACTATAAGATTTCAATACAATTAACCAGATTTACTTTTCCAATGTTTTCTCTCCCAACAAGCAAAAAAGGTAGTATTGAGTAATCCTGACATTTTCTCTTACTTTTTATTCTAAAATTGAGATGTTTAGTAGATGGATGCTAGGTGGCTTTTTTTTTTATCGTCTTTTAACTTTGTTATATAGTCAAACCATAAAAAATGGTGTTTGGTAAATTACTCTGAGGTAGCTAAAAAACCGGCTTTTGAATTAAAAGTAAAGAATCCGCTTTCATTATATTCTTGGCTTGCATTTTGCCTTTTGTCTTTTGCTTTCATTTCACGTTAAACAATAAACCTTACAGCTAATTTTATCAAACACATTTATAAATAGTCAATAGTCAAACAACTAACATAAATAGATGGTCAGACTAGCCAAATAAGACAATCAACAACTACTTGTTAAACACCCCAATATTAAGTTAGCAAATACACACCAAAACAGGGTGTTAATAAGGTGGCTTGTCTAGGGTTGGGATGTAGGTCTTTTGAGGACGACATGTTGGAGATTTAGAGTATAGAGTAAGGTTTAACTCATGATATGTTTGTTTGAATTGCTTGGTTATGGTGTCGTAATTCAAACAATGTATGAGATACGATATGCTATATGAGTCGTGGTATGTTTGCACGTTTGCCGATTGCAAGTTTTGTTGCACTACACGACTGAAGACACACACAGCCTCGCTCGCGAGCCATGTCGCACCTCGCGACGTAAGGGCCAGCAGTAGCAGGCCAGCTGAATTGACTATGTCAGTGGCTGGTGGCACCTCGCGACCTGGGTCGCACCTTGCGACCAGAGACCCGCAAGGAATGTCTCCCCTCGCGACATGTCTTCTGGTCGCGTATTTGTTCGCATTTTTTAGACGGTTACTCGAGGCTTTGTTTCGGTTTTATGAAGCAGTATAGTGTATCTATATATATATATATATATATATATATATATATATATATATATATATATATATATATATATATATATATATATATATATATATATATATATATATATATATATATATATATATATATATATATATATATATATATATATATATATATATATATATATATATATATATATATATATATATATATATATATATATATATGAAACTACTCATATGATGATGGAATGTTGAGAAACACTCTCTTTTATGTTTTGCACAAATCTCTCAAGAACAAATCTGAAATTCTTCATCATTTCAAATCTTTCACACACTTGTTTCCATTAGATAGTGTTCATAGTAAGTGTGACCACTATTGATTCTTCTTTGTATCTCGAAGGTGAATTCCGTGTAACTCGTGCATTACGAATAGGGTCAGAATATTACTTTTGGGAAAGTGCATCACGTCTAGAAGATTGTGTTCATCTTTTGACCCTTGATCTTCGTAGTTCTCCTAACAATCCAAAAGTAATATTTTCAAGATGGATACAATCTGCGAAATGTCTGCGAATTTTCACAAACTTGACAAGTTTGAAGGCGTTGGTTTTCGAAGAAGGCAAAGGAAGATGCATTTTCTCCTTACTTCATTGAGTGTAGCGTATGTTCTAAGTACTCCCAAGCCCGAGGAAGTGGAAATGGTAGATTCTAGGCCTTTGATGGAGCAATTCCATGAAATACAAAGAATCTTTGGGAGTTTTAAGCAACACCACATTGTAATGGATGAGACTTTTGTTGTTTCTTCTATAATTGACAAATTGCTACAAAGTTGGAAGGATGTTAGAAATTCATTAAAACATAAGAAGGATGATATGAATGTTGAACAATTAGGTGCTCATCTTCGGATTGAAGAGGGCATTTGGGTCCAAGATGGACAAAAGGATGTTAATCCTAATTCTTCCACCGTTAACATGGTGGAGGATGGTAAGTCAAAGGAGTCTTCTAATCCTAAGAAGAGGGCTAACAATTTCACCAAAGGCAACAATGGAAAGAAGCCTAAGGATGGTGGAGGTGCTCAACGAGGTTGTTGGGAATGTGGGATGTCCTGTCACTTCAAGAAGGATTGCACCATTTGGAAGAAGAGAATAATGAACAAAAAGAATGGTGGGAATGGCGAGTCTAGCCAAGCCCATGCCAAAAAAAAGTATGTTTACACAAGTTTCACTTAATTCAAATCTTAATTTTGTGTGTATGATTTCTGGCATCTTTTGTGTACAGGATGATTGTTCATAGTGGATCGATTTGGGAGTATCAAGACATGTATGCAAGGAGCGCTCTCTATTCAAGACCTTCAAGGAGGCTGATAATGGAGAAGTTCTTTACATGGGAAATGATTCTACAACAAAAGTTCTAGGCATAGGACAAGTAGAATTAGTTTTTATTTTTGGAAAGCCTCTTATTTTAAGAGATGTATTGTATGCTCCGAAACTTAGGAAAAATTTAGTCTCCGGTGCTACCTTGAATTGATTAGGTTTTAAAATGATGTTTGAAGCGGATAAATTTATATTGTCTAAGGGTGATGTATTTGTAGGACTTGGTTATCTTTGTAATGGTATGTTCAAACTTAGTATTTCTAATGCTTTGAAAGACATTTTGTTTGTTGTTAAAGATAATTCTTCTCTATGGCATAATAGACTTGGTTATGTTAACTATTGATTTGATTCCCTCTTTTAATCCAAGTATAAATAAGTGTAGAACATGCATGTTAACAAAGATAACAAGGAAATCTTTTCCAAATAATGTGGAAAAGGATACTTCATTGCTTGATATAGTGCACCGTGATTAAAGTGATTTCCATAGCACTCATTCCATAGGGAAAAAAGATATACATGATAACTTTTATTGATGATTATTCACGGTTTTGTTATGTATTCTTGTTATTTACTAAGGATGAAGCCCTTGATAAGTTTAAGATCTATAAAAATGAAGCTGAATTGCAACTAAATGACAAGGTTAGACGGTTTAGAACCGATAAAGGTGGTGAATACTATGACCCAAGTTATTCTCAATTTGTGGGCATTATACATGAAACAACAAAATGGTATAGCGGTAAGGAAAGAATATAACTTTGCAAGAAATGGTAAATTCTATGTTATCGGATTCGGGTTTGAGTGATGGTTTTTTGGGGAGAAGTTGTTTTGACGGCTTGTCATATTTTAAACCGAGTTCCAATGTTAAAGGACGAGGTTACCCCATATGAACTTTGGTATAAAAGAATACTAAACTTGAGTTATCACAAAGTTTGGGATGTAGGACAATTGTAAAAGTGTCAGATCCCAAACGTAAAAAGTTGGGGGAAAATGGGAGTTGAATGCATCTTTATAGGGTATACTCTTCATAGCAAATCTTGTAGACGTTTGGTCAATTCACACTATTGTGGAGTCAAGAGATGCAATATTTGATGAAAATAGATATTCATCAATCCCTAAACCAAAGGATATTACTACTAATACCAATGTTTAAGAAATTGATCAAACCAACATTGATCAAGAAGTTGATGAACAAACTCTTGATGAGAATGTTGCATCAACATCATCATCGCCTAGGAGAAGTAAAAGGGCGAGAAAAGAGAAATCTTTCGGCCCAGATTTTCATGTATATTTAGTTGAAGGATAAAGGAGTTCTATAATGACAAAGTTTCCATATATATTTAATGTGGAAGAGGTTCCTTTAACGTTCAATGAGGCTATGAGGTTTCAATATGCCGCTTTTTGGAAAGAGGCAATTGATGATGAGATGGATTCCATCATGGGAAATAACACTTGGTTTCTAGGTGATTTACCTCCTAAGTGTAAACCAATTGGGTGTAAATAGATTTTCAAAAAGAAAATGAAAGTGGATGGGACTATTGATAAGCTCAAAGCCCGTCTCGTGGCTCAAGGTTTCTCACAAAAACCAGGTATTGATTATTTCGATACATATGCACCAGTTGCTAGAATCTCCACCATAAGGTTATTAATAGCTCTTGCGGCTATTCATAAGCTTGTGATCCATCAAATGGATGTCAAGACGACTTTCTTGAATGGAGAACTAGAGGAAGAGGTTTACATGCGACAACCGGAAGGGTTTGTCGTGAAAGGTCAAGAGCATAAAGTATGTCAAGACGACTTTCTTGAATGGAGAACTAGAGGAAGAGGTTTACATGCGACAACCGGAAGGGTTTGTCGTGAAAGGTCAAAAGCATAAAGTATGCGAGTTGATTATATCTTTGTATGGGCTAAAACAAGCACCAAAGTAATGGCATCAAAAGTTTGATGAGGTTGTGTTGTCCAATGGTTTCAAATTGAATAATTCAGACAAGTGTGTATATAGCAAATTTGATGACAACGATAATGGTGTCATGATTTGTCTATATGTAGATGACATGGTGATTTTTGGAACGGACTTGTCACAAGTTGAGGGGACAAAATCTTTTCTATCTTCAAAATTCTCCATGAAAGTTAGGGGAGGCATATGTCATTCTAGGTATAAGAATTACGAGAGACAACGATTAGTTGATCTTATTACAATCTCATTACATCGAGAAAGTGCTCAAGAAGTTTAATGTTAGTGATTGCTCTCTTATTTTAACTCCTATGGACCCAAGTGAAAAATTGTTACCAAATAATGGTAATGTCGTGTCTCAACTAGAGTATGCGAGGGTTATAGGTTGTTTAATGTATGCTATGACGAGTACTAGGCCACATATCGCGTTTGCGGTGGGGACATCAAGTAGATATACTAGTAATCCTAGTATGGAACATTAGCAAGCAATTCGTCGAGTATTAAAGTATTTGAGTAAAACTATAGATTATGGTATGTCTTATAGTGGATATCCTTCGGTATTGGAAGGGTATTCGGATACAAGTTGGATCTCTAATAGAGAAGATCATTTCTCCACAAGTGGATTGGTATTCCTCCTAGGGGGAGGTGCTATATCTTGGGCTTCCAAGAAACAAACTTGCATTACAGATTCCTCAATGAAATTGGAGTTTATCGCTCTGTCATCGTTAAGCAAAGAAGCCGAGTGGTTAAAGAATCTCACGTTTGAGATACCTTTGTTGCCAAAACCAATATCACCTATTGTTATACATTGTGATAGTGATGCAGCATTGGCAAGAGCTTATAGTCAAGTGTATAATGGTTAATCAAGGCACATTGGTGTGAGACATAGTTATGTCCAAGGACTAATCAAATATAATGCTATTACTGTTGATTATGTGAGAACTAAGTATAATCTAGCGGATTGTTTTACAAAGGCATTAGCTAGAGATACGGTAAAAAGGATGGCAATCGGTTTAGGATTGGTGCCTGTTGATAATCACGAGTAGGGTAATCTTAACTTAACGCCCAATAAGACGTTGAGTCTTGAGTTCAATAAGATCAATTTCCTTATTTGATGATTGAAAGAACTTATATGAACATCCAAGGTAAAGTTCTTTATTTCTGTGATGGTTTAAGAGGTTGTTGATCTTAATAGGTCTATTGACATTATGCTTTATCAGAGAAGCATGTTTTCTTAGTGATCTATAAGTGCGAAATTTGGCCGCTTTAAGGAGCTAGTGGGGCATAACTTTGATGCACTTATGAATTGATATGGGCACATGGCTTCTAAGTGTCAAGTATATATTGGAAATAAGTAGTTAATCTTGTGTGTGTAATATCTTCAAGTTTTCATTGTGTGTTGCTTATGGTTAAATGGTTTATCGACACCATTTAGATACGAATGCTTGGAATGTGTATTATACTAATTGGAAGTTCAACTCTTTGTACACTTTCATTTATGCATGAGATTGTTTTGTTATGATGATGTTGTGCAATAAATCTTTTATATACTCTAAATGGGGGAAGATTGTTGGAGATTTAGAGTATAGAGTAAGGTTTAACTCATGATATGTTTGCATGAATTGCTTGGTTATGGTGTCGTAATTCAAACAACGTATGAGATACGATATGCTATATGAGTCGTGGTATGTTTGCACGTTTGCAGATTGGAAGTTTTGTTGCATTACATGACTGAAGTCACACCCAGCCTCGCTCGCACCCTGCGAGCCATGTCGCAACTCGCGACGTAAGGGCCAGCAGTAGCAGGCCAGCAGAAATGACTATGTCAGTGGCTGGTGGCACCCGTCGACCAGTGTCGCACCTCGCGACTCGCGACCCGCGAGGAATGTCACACCTCGCGACATGTCTTCTGTCGCGTTTTTGTTCGCGTTGTTTCGCGTTTTTCTGACGGTTACTCGAGGCATTGTTTCAGTTTTTGAAGCAATATAGTGTATCTATATATATGAAACTACACATATGACGATGGAATGTTGAGAAACACTTTCTCTTATGTTTTGCACAAATCTCTCAAGATCAAATATGAAATTCTTAATCATTTCAAATCTTTCACAAACTTGTTTCCATTAGATAGTGTTCATAGTAAGCGTGACCACTATTGATTCTTCTTTGTATCTCGAAGGTGAATTCCGTGTAACCCGTGCTTTACGAATAGGGTCGGAATATTACTTTTGGGAAATTGCATCACACCTAGAAGATTGTGTTTATCTTGTAACCCTTGATCTTCGTAGTTTTCCTAACATGACATCTATTTTTCTTTCAAGGTTTTTGCGATTCAAAAGTTACAAAGTTTTGACATTCCGTAGAGTTACAATTATCAATTTGTCTTCTTATATGCTTCAAAATAGTTTATCAGTCTCTTACTTTTTATTTTTCCAATTGCATTTTTAAGTCTAAGTTTAAAAACTTAGGCTACAATAAACGCTTTATTACTTTACATGTAATACTGTGATTTTATCAAATTTATTTCAATACATATATTTGGAATTTTAGAATTTCAATTTTTTTTTACTAATACACAATTAAAGACATTAATAGTCAAGTTCTTATTTGGATTAACATGAAGACCCAGTTGAGTAGTTGTGCAGGATCTTATACTACCCCTATTTTTTAATACATGGAAATCATGAAAATAACGTATGATCAAGGAGAAGGACAAAGAGTGAAACATATCACATGTGGTTAACAATAAAAAAAAAAAGTTTCCTTTGTATGATAACTTACAAAAAAAATGTTACATATACTGTGAAACATCATAAAATGGAATATATTACAAATATTTAAATATGAGGTAGTATATCAGGGTACAAGTACAACCATAAGCAGAGTATTTTAAGGCTGTAGTATTTGCTTATTTGGGTAACTTGAAATGAGTAGTGAAATTGCTTTAATTTGAGCACACCTATAGTCCTATAGGACCATAGGATATAGCTCTAAGCGTCTACTAAATAATGGACACTTTGAAATTAGTTGGGTCAAACACTCAAATGTAAAATTAATAGAGAAAAAGGACAAGCGCAAATTTCGGCTTTTTGATGAACGTTTTCAAGAGGATGATCCAAGCGTAATGTGATTGTCGCTTTGTTTGGTTTATGGACTCAACATCATTTTTTATGTAAGTCAAGAATAAGACCGTTCGGGCCTACAAGACCGGCCCACGTGAAGCATGGCCCGCTTAACTTCCCAACGTGCACGACTAATTCTTCTCTAACTCGTAATCTCAAACAATGTAGGATGGTCAAAACATTAACATTTTATCATGCTTCATGCATGTAATCTGTAAATTGAGGGATTAGTTGTTGCTAGTTGCTATCTCATGGAAATGACCTGATAGCTAACTTGATCTCTATGGAAAATAGGAACCTACATAAGTGGCGAGGTTATGTTGGGGCCTAAGAGGACCATGGTCCCTACAGGCTTCAACAAAGCTTTGAAGAAAACCAATGGTATTCAATAGTTGTATCCTGTTTTATTGGTAAACTGGCCCCCTCTACAACCATGTTTAAAATTATTTGTTACACCGGTCCTCCAAAAACAAGCCTGGTTTTGCCCCTAACGTACATCTTGAAGGAAATAAAGGATGTAAATTTAGCGGCTTAGAATAAATTTAGATCAACTTTTTATCTTAATGTTATTACGGACCCGAGCTACTTGATAGTAGTGGGGTCAATTGACTCCACTTGATTTTGCGATATTTAGGAATTTTCCTTACAATAATTGAGAAAAATATTTGGGTTATTTCACGTAGGTCTCTTGTTTTTTTCAAAATTCTTCGTGCACCCTAATAGCTTTTACTTAGCTTTCCCCAAACCAAAAACTTTCCAAACGTCACACAATATACTCTTTATAAAAAAATTTACTCCAAACCTCCTCTTTTTTAATTTATCCGTATTATATCTCAACCAAAAAACAAACATAAAAATACAGTCTTAAAAGGCCAAAAACTCCCAAATATCAAATTTAAAATATAAGGTTTTTTTTATATAAGAAGTTAACGTAAAAAATACAGTTTAAAAACTTAAAAATTCAAAACTCTTTTATATATTCGTAAAAAAAAACAATTGTAGAAAAACTCAAAATATTTGTAAAATTGATTACTTTAAACTAATAGTAATAAGTGCTTATATAATTTTGTGCCTTACTACGTATTTTTTCCAGATTTGCCATTGTTTCTCATAATTATATTGAATATGACAACTTTCGAATTTTCAAATATAATGTACTACTTTGGACTAACTTATCATAGCATTTGGTTATTGGCACTATAAGCTTGCACTGTAATTCCAAGAAAATACTCCCTTTTTCTCATATAAGTTGTTTAATCTAACAGTTTAAGATGAAATAAAGCTTTTATCAACTTCTTCTAAAAAAACATCTTTTAACTTTAGTACTACTTCTTCGTTGACATAGTATAAGATAAACATTATTTTGAATAATATGTTTATATCAAATTAGTTTATCTTGTTTGATATATATGCCACCTTATGGAGATAAGTGGTTGGTTAACCGGTTCTTTAGGGAAAATGGGGTCATTTTGGAAGAGATATGAGAGACTTAATTATGGACCTAATCAATATGACTGTAGTATACTTGTATCGCATCCCATTTGTAGGGTTGCAACTTGCAATACTTGCAAGTAAATAGTGTACATTTTGTCTTGAATGTTTGTCTCAAATAGACCACTGTTTAAACTTGAAAGGGATGTCAAATAATAATGCTGACGGTTTAGACATGTTAAACAAACCTAAACGATAGTGCACAAGCTAGATTGGCAGACAATTTGGCATATGAAAACGCCATTCACATACAACCTGCCATACAGTGGGAACAAGGGTCAGCAACAGTTGTTCACTTAATTCTATGGGCCACTACTGAGTACTGACTATTGCCCATCTTTCTAAAGGGCTGTTGAGTTTTGAGTCTTATCTATGTGCGGAATCACTATTTTTGGTGAGTAGATCTGGCAAAACTGTTCAGTACCCGATTGAACGGTTATTTGACCCTCACGATATTTATCAAAATTGTATCCACATTCGAAATACTTGATTTTTATCCGAACCTTGTAGACGCGACTTGATTATGTATTAAACTAATCAATGATATGCTTAGCTATGATCCGTTTAGAAATTATTTCAATAAACCTTAAATAGAATTGAGTAATGAATAATTACCCAATATTCTAATTATGACTTAAGATCAAATTAATCTTTTCAACAATTGTAATCAAAACGTCCTCTACCGAATTATGAGTAAGCTTATGCTAAATCTGTTATATCTATTGTTATATATAATAGTAGTTGAGACAATGTGAAAAACATTTTTAGAGGAATTTGTCATTTCCATTTATTTTTCAGCTCTTTTCATCCTTTAGTGGCCATTCTACTCATTCATTTCAATTCTAGCCCCCCCTTCAATTCTGTGGGCAATGCAAGTACTGAAACCACAGACGTCGTTATCCAATGCCTCAGCTGGTTCTTGTCTCTTATTTAGATGCTGTAGGTCCTGCATATATATTTGCCTCAAATAGCAACTACACTATTTGAGGCTACTATTTCACTTGCATTTTTTTTTTGTTTTGCAATGTAGAACTGCCCGGTCCTCGCAATTTCTAGGCCCAAGGTGGTATATATGATAAATGAGGGCCCTTTATATACATATATTCTAATATAATATATGGATCACAGAAAAAATATATCAATTTAATTGAAATTATAGTTTTTATTGGATAATTTTAGTTTGTATTGGAGTACATAGTTACTAATCTAGTTGTTACAAAAATCGAAAAGATGTATAACAATTTCATTTGAACACTTCATCTATTTCTAAGCCATCGTCCATTGATAGATAACCATATCCAAGCCAAAAGATTAGCGCCGAAAACAACATTTGCTATAAGCCTACACATCATGCTCATTATTGGAAATATTAGCATTTTCATCTAATTATTCCACATTTGTTGTATCCTCTACACTATCATTCTCTATTGAACCCTAGTTTTGATGATGACAAAGGAACAACGATGCAAACTAAGTATCAGACTAACAAGTTGTTTAAGTGAATGAATTTCAAGGTATCAATGAAAGGAACAAAGAGAATACTAAGTCAAGGAAGAAATCAAGTTTGGATTTTGAAGACTAAGTAAAGAAGTTTCATAATTTGGTACTGGAGCAGCATTGGAGCAAGAAGACTAAAGCGAGGCTTTTTGTTTTTAGTTCCATTGTAAAGGAACGAGTAAGACTGGTAAGGAACTATGACAATTTAGAATGAGAATGAGCGTTTGTTCCTTTGTAAGGAACAGACGGACTGGCGCATAACTAATAAGTTAAAGAAACTAACTATTAAAAGGAACTAGACTTAGGATGAAGCATTACAACGGTTTATTTATGTCAGTTGAGTAATTTATGCCTAGATTCTAAGTAATCGTTTTATTTAAGGAAAAATCTGATTTTAAGGAAAATCTTTTTAAGGAAAAGATTTTATTTTTATAAAAATAATATAAATCCTTTTCGGTTTTTATGAAAATATTTTAAGGATAATATTTTTGGCAAAAGGATTTTATTTTGGTTTTAATAATTATAATATTTTTAATTAAATCAGATTTTCGAATTAATGCTTTAAGTGGTTGCTAAAATTAAGGGAGCAGTAACATAATTATCTCCAACGTTTAACAGTGATCATGGAGATCATGGGTTGAATGAGGAACGTGTTCCTCCGGGTAAGGAACATCATGGGATAATGATTTTACCACTAACACATGTTTTAATCCCACGTTCTAAGTTATTACCACTATAAATACTAATGTCTAATTAAGTTCAAATTTGTGTCTGACCAAGTGAATTAGTGAGTTTAACTAAGTAAAGTGTCAGTGCCTTCATTCTCTCATAAAAGCCATTTGTTCTTTGCCTTCTTACTCTAATTCCACTAAGTTTATTTGATCAATTGTATTTTGGTTTTTGGGGTTAGGGGACTTTGAGTGAAGTTCTGTAAGCGAGAAGCTTTGAGTGAAGCGAGTTAAAGTGAGAAAACTTCAAGTGAAGTTGAGAGGAACAGCTGTTAAGGGAACAGTTGTTCAGGAACTTGAGTTTAGGAACTCAAGGTGTGGCCCGTGAGTAGAATTAGGTTGTAACAAAGTTGTTTGGCCTAATTAGTGAAAGAGTTGAGTTGAAAATCCCTAGTGGTCGAGGTTGTTTCTTCTTGTTGGGCCCAAGAAGTTTTTCCTCGTAAAAATCCCTAGTGGTCGAGGTTGTTTCTTCTATTCCGCAAAAAGTTACGTTTATTTTTACACATACAATTCACCCCCCTCTTGTATTGTTCCTAGTGAAATAACAATTGGTATCAGAGCTAGAACTCACGAAAGATAGGAAACCCTATTGAGAAAAAGATCCAAGGAACAATGAATACCACCGAGAAACTTGAGGAAGGTTACTCTACGCAAAGGCCTCCCATGTTCAATGGGAAGTTCTATTCCTACTGGAAGAACATAATGGAGATATTCATCAAGGCCGAAAACTACCAGGTATGGAGAGTCATTGAAGTTGGTGATTTTGAGGTCACAACTACTAATGACAAAAATGAGGTAATTCCAAAATCCTTCTCTGAATATGACAAAGCTGATTTCGAAAAAATGGAAGTAAATGCAATGGCTGTTAAACTGTTGCATTGTGGACTTGGACCCCATGAACACAATAGGATCATGGGATGCAAATCCTCAAAACAAATATGGGATTTACTAGAAGTAACCCATGAAGGAACTAATGAAGTCAAGAGATCTAAGATTGATTTACTAATGAATCAATATGAACTGTTCTCCATGAAGACTAAGGAAAGCATACAAGAGATGTTTACTCGTTTTACTAACATTATTAATGAGTTAGCTTCTCTTGGTAAGTTTATTTCATCGAAGAAACAGGTTCGAAAAGTTCTTAGGAGTTTTCCAAAGGATAGATGGATGGCTAAGGTCAACTGCTTTACAAGAAACAAAAGACTTCACTAAGTTCAACTTGGAACAACTTATTTGGATCACTTATGACTCATGAGCTTCACCTTGATACCGAGTATGGTGAAAGCTCTAAGTCAAAATCCATTGCCCTCAAAGCGGATGATGAAGATGACTCGACTCCAGAAGAAGAGGAAGCAACACTCATGGTCCGAAAATTTCGAAAGATGTATAGGAACATGAAGAATGGGAACTTCAAAGGTAAAACTAAAAGGTTTTCTAACAAAGCTGTTTGTCATAAATGTGGTAGTACGAGATCACTTCATCAAGGAATGTCCACTTTGGGAAAATGATAAGACCAAAGAAAGGAACAAGGAACGCTCATTTGAAGGGGAACAAGGAATCCAAAGCACCTTTCTCTAAAGCGAACGTTCGAAAGGCTATGATAGCAGCTTGGGGAGATTCAGAGACTGAAGAGGAAGAAGAACAACAAACTGAAGAAACTACAAATCTGTGCCTCATGGCAAACACTGACGAAAAAGAAGATGAAGAAAATGTTGAGGTAAGCCAACATGGACTTGAATCAGACTTAGATGGCAAAACTAGGCCTGGAATATATGATCTTCTTTATGATGCAATTCTTGAATGTAGAGATGAATGTGAAAAACGTGAGCAAACTGAACAAACTGTTAAAGTTTGTAAAGAACATATAGAATGGCTTAAGAAAATGAGAACGGATGTTGAAACTAGGTTCTTTGATTTATTTGATAAAAATTTAAAAATCAAGGAATCATATGAGAGTGTGAAGAATGAAAATTATCTAATCAATTTAGAAATTTCACACTTAAAAGAATTTGTCCCTGTTCTAAGTTCCTTTGATATTAGATCAACCCCTTTGAAAGGTTACAGATCTGAGATCGAAAATTTGAATAAAGAGAAAAATATTTTAAAGGAACAGATATGTAATCTCAAGAAGGAACTGGTTGTTGCAAGGAACAAAGGCAAAGTGATGGCTGTTCCTAAATGGATTGAGAGACCACAGACTAAAAGAAGAGAAGGTCTTGGTTTTGAAAACTACAAGAAGAGGAACAAGAATAAGAAATATGTTGACCTACCTAGTGATAAAATTTGCATGTACTGTGGAAAGATAGGTCATTACATAAATCAATGTCAACTAAGAACTGGAATGGTTGGCAAAAATGTGAAGATGAGTAATGTGAAATGGGTTGCCAAATCAAATACTAGTCAGGAACAGGAACCCACGAAACAAGGGGTTCCTACAACTAACAACTAGTTGATTTTTGCAGGTTGGAGTGAGGGGGAACAACACTTGGTATCTTGATAGTGGTTGTGCTAAGCATATGACAGGAGACAAATCTAAGTTTCTCTCACTCTCAACCTATGAAGGTGGAAGTGTGACTTTTGGTGACAATAAGAAAGGTAACATAGTTGCCATGGGTAAGGTTGGTAAGTCACCATCACATTTCATTGATAATGTATTTTTAGTTAAAGGTTTAAAGCATAATCTGTTAAGTATTTCTCAATTCTGTGACAAGGGAAATGTTGTTAAATTTAATAGTGAAAAATGCTTGATCGTTAACATTAACTCTAAGAATGTCATCTTGGAAGGAACAAGGAAAGGGAACACATATATTATGGATCTTGATCTTGTTCCTAAAAACAATTTGACGTGCCTTAGTGTTATTGAAGATGATCCACTCTTATGGCATAAGCGTCTAGGACATGCTAGCTTTTCATTACTTGACAAACTTCGATCAAAAGAACTTGTTTTGGGATTACCATCTATAAAATTTCATATTGATCAAGTTTGTGATGCATGTGCCAAAGGAAAGCATATTAGATCCTCTTTCAAATCTAAAACTGTTGTGAGCACCACAAAACCTTTAGAATTAATTCATATAGATTTGTGTGGCCCTATGAGAATTCAAAGTAGAAGTGAAAAGAGGTATGTGTTAGTTATTGTTGATGACTACTTTAGGTACACTTGGGTTATTTTTCTCTCTAGTAAGGATGAGACTTATGATGAGTTCCTTGTCTTTGCTAAAAAAGTTCAAAATTTGAGTGGTCACAAATTAAAGCATATTAGATCCAATCATGGTAAAGAATTTGAAAAGTATAAATTTGATGACTTAAGCAGAAACCATGACCTAGATCATAATTTTTCTGCCCCTAGGACACCACAACAAAATGGGGTTGTAGATAGGAAAAATAGAACTTTGGAAGAAATGGCTAGGACCATGCTAATTGCTAGTGAACTTCCAAGGAGCTTTTGGGCCGAGGTCATTATCTTGCTTGTCACATAATAAATCGTGCCATGATGAGACCTATCATTAACAAAACTCCTTATGAGTTTATTTTGGAAAGAAACCCAATATTACTCATTTCAGAACATTTGGTTGCAAATGTTTTGTTCATAACAATGGGAAAGATAATCTTGAAAAATTTAATGCTAGGAGTGATGAAGCAATATTCTTAGGATATTCATTGATAAGTCGGTTTTTAGTTGCATTTAAGTAGGTCTTAAGTCTCATTTCCATGTAGTTTTAAGTGCATCTTAGGTCTAATTGCATGATTTCAGCATTCTTTTGAACCATTGTGTTGTTTGGAGGTACTTTTACCTCTTATTTGTGAATTTCAAGTTTTATGGGCGGTTGTGACCAAGAGAGGATAAGTTGGCTCATAGATGGTCTAGTTGATGACTCCCGGATGCAAGAGGATGAGTTTGAATGCTTTGGGATTGAAGGAATGATGATATTGAAGAATATTGTCTTCGCGGGACCACGCAAGATTCCGCTTGCCCGTGCACCAAGGCGCACGCCCAAGCGGATGGCTGCTTGCCCAAACAGATCTGTGAACGAAAAGAACATCACCTTCTGTCTCGCGTGCACGCCCAAGCGAGATCTCGCTTGCCCGTGCACCATAGCACACGCCCGTGCGGTTTTCTGCTTGCCCGTGCAAGCTGCTACTCGCCTACTTTCCGTGAACTCCTTTATTTCCATTTTTAGTTTTTGTAAACGATATTAGGTTTTATTAAACATACTTTTGGGCAGTTTTTGAGGATTAGAAAACATAGTACTACTTTTTAGAGAGCTTTTTTAGAGTAAACTCCATTATTGAACCTTGATTTCTATAAGTTGGTTGCTTGGGATTGATTCATTCAAGTAAAGACTAAGTTTTTCTAATTTCCTCTCTTCCTATTGTTATGTCTTTTAATCTATTTCTCAATTGCTTTGTTATTTCAATTATGAGTGAGTAGTTCTATAATCTAGGGTTAAGTTGAAACCTAGCAATGATTAATGTATGAATTTCCTCATAATCCCAATTTTAATGTGATTAATTATCCTTGCTTGATTGAATTGTGCTTATTTTCATTATCATACTAGGGATATGTGATTTTGAATCGATTCCTTATGTCTTGTTTTCAATGGGAATTGAATCTAGATGGATTTGTTGATTCAATCAAGAGTATGAATATCTCTATGGGAATAAGTAGATAGGATTACTAGGAATTTGTTTGTGATGCCATGTTTAATGTCTCTTTCTTGCATGATTCCATGGAAATAGGTATGATTGCTTGTTTAGAGTAGCCATAGGTACTCGGGAGAGATCTTTGGTATTTTTAGGGTGCATTACTCCTTTTGGATTATTGATTATGTTATTTGGGATGGAAACTATTCATGTATTACTCGTGCTAGTGGGGATACTTAATTCTAGATGCCTTTATTAATTGATTTTACCTTGTGTGCTATTAGTAGTTGTTATAGTTTAGCGTTAGAATTAGTTCAACATCTCTTCCACCGTTGTTTGTCACTTGTTTAGTTAAATTGAGTCAAGATATCTAGTGTTTGATACTGTTTGTCTCTATGGATTCGACCTTGACTTGCCCTGCTACATAGTTAGGAGGTTAGTTAGGAATTATCTTTGTTTGGTGCGCGACACACCAATCAAATTTTGGCGCCGTTGCCGGGGACTAACGGTATTAGATTAGTTTATCTTTGATTTAGTTAGCTAAACTTATTTTTGTTCGATTATTGTTACTCTGTTTGTTGTTTGATCTCTTTTCTTTCAGTCTTCTTTGTTGCATGCGCACTCGTAGCAAGGGTCCAGAAGATCTAGCTACTCTAATTGATCACGAGATTGAAGCTACAACAAGGAGATTAGGAGGTCAACGAAGAAGACAACAACAAAGATCAACAATGGGAGATGAAACACCACCAAAGTCTCTACGGGAATATGCTATACCCGATGAGACCACCACCACCATCACCAGGCCAACCACCAATGCAACACACTTCGAGCTTAAGCCACAATTTATTCAGTTTATTTCACAGAACTCTTATGCGGGAACACCAAAAGAGAGCCCTACTGATCATTTGGCTAGCTTTCTAGAGAAGTGTAATACTTTGAAACTAACAAATATTTCTGATGATCTGATTCGATATTGTGCTTTTTCTTTTTCTGTCAGGGACGAAGCAAATGAACGGTTAAAAGAAGAAGAAGTGAGGAAGATCGCCACATGGCCAGAACTGAAGAAGGCCTTTCTCTACAAATTCTTCCCTCCTATGAGAACTTCAAAGTTCAGAAATGAAATATCTGGTTTTCAACAACACGAATTGGAGTCTCTCTATGAGGCATGACAGAGGTACAAGGCTTTGCAAAGACAATGCCCACACCATGGCATTCCTGAGTGGCTATTGATTCAGACATTCTACAATGGTCTGAAGCATGAGGTTAGAAGTTCTATTGATGCCGCATCTGGCGGTACTTTCATGGCCAAAACTCCGAAAGCTGCTAAGATATTGTTGGATGATATGGCTGCCAACAACTATTTGAATGACTTGAGTGTGTCTCGTGGAGCCCTTAAAAGGGGAGGTAAGTATGTGATTGATGCTATTGCTACTTTGACTAACACTGTGCAGGTTTTGGCGGCCAAGGTTGATCAATTAAGTAGCGGACCAATAGCACCTATTTGTGAGATTTATGAAGTGCAGGGTCACTCATTGAATGAGTGTCAATACAACACCATGGGCATGATATCTGAGCAAGCCAATGCCCTCCTAAACACAAACACAAGACCACAAAACAACCGATACTCAAACACATATAACCAAGGTTAGAAGAATCATCCCAATTTATCCTATAAAAATAACCAACCTCAACCTCCACACACCAACTACACCCAACCACCCGGCTTCCAACAAAGACCACCTTTCAACTCTTCCTCCTCATCCTCTAGATCCAACCTTGAGAGTATCATGGAGAATCTAGCTTTTTCTCAAGCAAAGCAAGTTGAATATCAAGCCAAGCAAAATGAATTCTTCAACAACTCTCTCCAACAAATCAATGCTCATAATAAGTTAATGGAGAATCAGATGACCCAACTTGCACAACAAATTAGTCATCTTTCTAAACCTTCAGGCTAACTTCCTGGGCAAACCGAACCAAATCCTATGGAAGATATCCATGCCATCTCATTGAGGAGCTGTAAGGAATTGCAAGAGCCTACAAAGAAGGTGACTGAGCAAAAGAAAAGTGCAGAAGAGGTTATAAGGTTGAGTGAAGAAGATCAAGGTGAGAAGGTTTTGGAAGATGAAGCTATGGAGACTGAGCAAAAGGAACCCACTGTCATCCCTATTCAACCATACAAGCCACCTGTTCCATTCCCTCAAAGATTGGCACAAGCAAAACTTGAGAAGAAATACGGGAAGTTCCTTGATATCTTGAAGAAGCTGCGTATCAACATCCCTTTCTTGGATGCTATTTCTGAGATGCCTTCTTATGCTAAGTTTTTGAAAGACATGATCTCTAACAAAAGAAAATTAGAGAGAATGTCACTGTTTCACTAACAGCTGAGTGTAGTGCTATTTTGCAGAATAAGCTTCCAGAAAAGTTAGGAGATCCAGGCAGCTATTCTATTCCAGTCAAACTTGGTGATATTGCTATCAAGAATGCTTTGTGTGATCTTGAGCTAGTGTTAGTCTCATGCCTTTGTCTATCTACAAGAAACTCAACATGGGTGAACTAAAACCCACTCGCATCTCTCTCCAACTAGCAGACAAAACAGTCAAGTTTCCACTTGGTATCCTTGAAGATGTTCTTCTTCGAGTTGGCAAATTCTTCATTCCATGTGATTTTGTTGTCATGGAGACGGAAGAAGATGCACAGGTTCCCATCATCCTTGGGAAATCCTTTTTGGCCACTGCTGGAGCCATTATTGACATGAAGAAGGGTAAGATCACCTTTGAAGCAGGTGATGAGAAGATGGAGTACACTCTCACAAACTCCATGAATTCTCCTTCAATGGGAGAAACTGTTTATAGAGTGGATGCTCTTGATGAGGTGATATCAGTCCATGCCTTCAGTTTGCAACTTTATGATTCATTACAAACGGTCTTGATGGGTAGTGCTGATGAGGAAGATTGGGAGACCAAGGAATACAAGAGACTTCTAGAAGAGACACGAGCCATTGAATCTGAAAAGCCTATCAAGGAGATATTGAGCTCGGGAAAAACTAAGGAGAGTACTACGCCTCCTAAGGTAGAACTGAAACCTCTCCCCTCTACTTTGAAATATGTATTCATGGGTCCCAATGATACTTACCCTATTATTGTTAATGCTGAGCTTGATGACATTCAAATTGAAAAGCTACTTGTTGTTTTGAGAAAATATAAGAATGTCATTGGGTACACCATTGATGACATTAAGGGCATTAATCCTTCATTTTGCATGCATAAGATCATTCTTGAGGACGAACATGCTTCTTCTATAGAATCTCAACGACGACTTAATCCAAATATGATGGAAGTAGTCAAGAAAGAGGTTCTTAAATTGCTTGATGCAGGTATAATCTACCCTATCTCTGATAGTAAGTGGGTTAGCCCTGTCCAAGTAGTCCCAAAGAAAGGAGGCATGACCGTTGTCAAGAATGACAAGGGTGAGCAAGTTCCAACTAGAACTGCGATAGGGTGGCGCATGTGTATTGATTATAGGAGATTGAATAAGGCCACCCGAAAAGATCATTTCCCCCTCCCCTTCATTGATCAAATGTTAGAAAGGTTGGCAAAACATTCTTTTTTCTGTTGGTTGGATGGATATTCAGGTTTTTTCCAAATTCCTATCCATCCAAGTGATCAGGAAAAGACTACTTTTACATGTCCTTATGGCACCTTTGCATATCGAAGGATGCCATTAGGATTATGTAATGCTCCTGCCACTTTTCAACATTGCATGATGGCAATCTTCTCAAGTCTTATTGAGAACTCTATGGAAGTGTTTATGGATGACTTCTCGGTTTATGGAACATCCTTTGATGTTTGCCTTGCTAATTTACAAAAGGTGCTCCATAGATATCAAGAAGTTAATTTGATTCTCAATTGGGAAAAATGTCATTTCATGGTGCAACAAGGAGTTGTTTTGGGTCATGTTGTTTCTCATCGGGGCATCGAAGTCGACAAAGCAAAGATAGAGGTCATTGAGCGTCTACCACCTCCTAACTCTGTCAAAGGAGTAAGGAGTTTTCTTGGTCATGCGGGATTTTACCGCCGTTTTATAAAGGATTTTTCTAAAATTGATCGACCTCTAACTGAACTTTTAGGCAAATATGTCCCTTTTGTGTTTACTGATGCTTGTACTGAGGCTTTTCACAGGTTAAAGAAAGCTCTTATCTCTGCCCCTATAATTCAATCGCCTGACTGGAATCTCCCTTTTGAGATTATGTGCGATGCTAGTGACTATGCAGTGGGGGCAGTACTGGGTCAGAGGAAAGATGGCAAGCTTCATGCCATCTACTATACAAGCAAGACTCTTAATCCAGCCCAGATGAACTATGCCACCACTGAGAAGGAATTGTTAGCAGTGGTGTATGCGATGGAGAAGTTTCGATCTTATCTGGTAGGGTCGAAGGTGATAATTCACACTGATCATGCAGCATTAAGGTATTTGATGAGCAAGAAAGATGCTAAGCCCTGCTTGATTCAATGGATCTTGTTGCTACAAGAATTTGACTTGGAGATTCGGGACAAGAAAGGAGCCAAAAATGTTGTTGCTGATCACCTTTCTCGACTTGTCCTTAATAGTGAAGGTAATGATGATCTTCCAATTGATGATACATTTCTTGATGAGCAACTCCTAACTCTAGCCACTACGGAGATCCCATGGTTTGCTGATATAGCCAACTATTTGGCTAGTGACACTATTCCTCATGGCTACTCATCACAACAAAAGAAGAAATTCTTTAAGGAGATGAGGAGATATTTTTGGGATGATCCCTTTCTTTACAAGTCTTGTGCAGATGGGGTGATTAGAAGGTGTATTCTTGGAAATGAGGTATCACCTATTATATCTCATTGTCATGATTTACCTTGTGGAGGCCATACTAGTACTAATAAAACTGCAGCGAAAATTCTTCAATGCGGTTTCTATTGGTCTACTTTGTTTAAGGATGTTCATCATTATGTACATTCTTGTGATCGTTGTCAAAGGACGGAAAATCTTTCCCATCGGAATGAGATGCCTCTCAACACCATCCTTGAAGTTGAGCTATTCGATGTGTGGGGTGTAGATTTCATGGGGCCGTTCCCTTCTTCTTATGGGAACAAGTACATTTTGGTTGATGTGGATTATGTCTCCAAATGGGTGGAGGCTCTTGCTTCTCCTACTAATGATGCTCGTGTGGTTAGTAGATTCTTCAAGAAAACTATTTTTCCTTGATTTGGCATTCCACGGGTTTTGATTAGTGATGGAGGCAAGCCCATTTTGGAGAAAAAGTTTGAAGCTATGCTCAAGAAATATGGTGTGCACCATAGAGTGGGTCTTTCATATCACCCACAAATTAGTGGTCAAGTGGAGATTTCTAACCGCGAGATCAAAACCATCTTAGAGAAGACGGTTGCGAGAACAAGGAAAGATTGGGCTGCAAAACTTGATGATGCACTATGGGCTTACCGAACGGCATTCAAAACCCCTGTAGGTACCACCCCATATCACCTTAATTATGGGAAAGCATGTCATCTTCCTGTTGAGTTAGAGCATCGTGCATTTTGGGCTATTAAGAGCCTCAATTTCGTTTCTCAAACGGCGGGTGAGAAGAGACTCCTTCAACTTAATGAGCTTGATGAAATTCGGCTTGATGCTTATGAGAGTTCAAAGTTGTACAAGGAGAAAACCAAGAGATGGCATGACAAGGGTATTGTGCGAAAAGAGTTCAAGGAAGGAGATTTAGTTCTTCTTTTTAATTCCCGTCTGAAGCTATTTCCTGGTAAACTCCGTTCGCGGTGGTCGGGTCCATTCAAAGTTTGTCGGGTCTTCCCTTATGGTTCAGTGGAATTATGGAACCGTCAAGATGAAACTTTTAAGGTAAATGGCCACAGATTGAAGGACTACCGAGCTGGAGATTCCATTGCTGAGAGAGTTGACATCATACTCTCTACTCCTTCATGTGATTGATCAATGAGGAGGTCGAGCTAAAGACCTTAAAAACTAGCGCTTATTGGGAGGCAACCCAATTTTCTATCTTTTTTTTTCTCTTCTATTTTTGTTTTTCCTTTCACTTTAGTTCATTTTTTTATTTAATTTTTATTTTTATTATTTTTTAGATTTTGATTACTTTATTTAATTTTTTTCTTAGTTTCATTTACTATATAAAAAAAAACGAACGAAGAAGCAACATCAAGCAGCAGGTCGCACGCCCGAGCGAAATCCTGCTCGACCGTGCGGTCGAGGCAGAGAGTTTGGGACGCAATCCTGCAGAGTTGCACGCCCGAGCGAACTAGCGCACACCCAAGCAGCAAGTTGCACGCCCAAGCAATATATTGCATGCCCGTGCGACCTGGCGTACTGCATCATTAAACCCTTTTCACGGGTTTTTCTTTCTCCTCCCTTTTCAAAGATTTCGAGCCTCCATCCTTCATCCCTCTCTCTCTTTCACACACACTCCCCCCATCACTCCTTCACAATCACCACCACTCCCTCGCCGGCCCATCGTCAGCTCCCCACCGGCGAAAACTCGCCGCCCCACCAGCGACTTCACGCCTCCTCTCCTCCTCTTTCCATCCTTCTTTCTCCCTTATCTCATTCAACAATTCTAAAAAACATAATTTTGAAATCAATTTGGGAGTTTGATTGTGGTTCGAAATTGAAGCAATTTGGGTAGCAAGAAAGCATCTCTAGTCCTTTTGGAAGTGAAGAACGGATCAATTGCGGGTATTAGACACCCACCTCAAGTTTGGTATACTCTTTCCACTCTCTTTTCCATCTTTTAGTGTTTTTGATTTTTCTATTTGAAATTCATTGCACTATTTGCTTGACATTGATTTGTGGGTTGCATACTTGCTTGTTGGATGTACTTTCTTGTCTTCTTGCTCAATATTGAACATTTTTGTGTTGGCTAGTGCATGCAAATTTTTGATGTTTTAGTGGTGCATTGATTACTTGTGGAGTTGAATTGTTCGTGCTATTGTTACTCTTGATATTGAGCTATTTGCATTGAGAGAGTTAGTAGGCATTCTTTGGGTGAAAATTTTTCATTGGGTGATTGTGTTGTGAATTTGTTGGTTGTGTCTACCTTGTTTGTGATCATCATGCCTCCTAGGCCATCTTCTCGAGCGAACCCTGCCCGGCGCACTTCCTCTTCCCATCTCCGAAACACCCGTACTCCCTCCACCAATGTGCCCTCCAATCCACCTCCTCCACCCGCCATTGAACCACCTCCTTTGGATACCCTAGGCATTCAATTCACTTGTGAGGCTCACCTAGAGCGCTTTCGTGTCCTTAGTGGTCGTCAGCTTCGCGCCACTCGCTTCTATGATCCTGAAATAGCAATTGAACTAGGAATCGATGGCGACCTCCAACAATTGTTCTACTCTGTAGGTTGGCAACAATTCCTCAACATGCATGCCCTCTCTTACAAACGCAATACATTGGAATTTCTCTCTACCTTAGAGGTCGTCCGTTCTACCACTAAAAATCCTCGTTCCATCTCCTTTCAACTCATGAACGAGCCTAGGCAATTGAACAGAAACCAGTTAAATGCCATTTTTGGTTGGCCTACCGAGGGTTCATATGGCCCCCATTCTAATCGACCTGAGCGCTATGATGATAATACATTTTGGAACTTGATCACGGGTCAAGCTGTCTATTATCCCTAGCGTGCTAAGGCTTCTGGGATTGTTAGCCCTGGCCTCCACACAACACATAGATTTCTTTCTTTGACTCTTTTTTCTAGGCGAGATAGTGCCGGGGTTGTCACTTCTCGTGAGCTTTTTATATTGTGGTGCCTTGTAGATGGAGCCAGTTTCTTGAACCCTGCTGTTTGGCTCATGTATCATTTTGATGAGGTTGCCAAGTCTCGGGGTGAAATTTCTATAGGTGGTATGATTTCTGTGATTGCTCTTTCCTTTGGTGTTAATTTGACAGGTCAGCAGGTCATACCCGACAACACGAGACTTGATCTGAAGGCTTTCCAGACGATGGGTTGGATAGCTAATGAGGTTACTGCAGATGGGTATGTTTGGAAGGTTGGGCAACGTCCCTATGCTTACCTTCCAAACCCGGAGCGCACCGTCATCTACGACCCGCAGAACTGGTTCTTTGCTCCTGACTTTCCTTGGGTTCCTGTTGAGGAACAGAGCGGTGAGCCAAGCCATGCTCCAGGGTCGTCTACTCAGGCTGAAGAACCTCCAGTACCCCCTTATGTTGACCAGCTTGATGCGCTCAGAGGAGATATTGGGAGCCTTCGTACGGAGGTTCAGCTACTCCATCAGTCTCACACTGATTCTGTTGCCGCTATGCAGCGTTCTGTGGATGTGATGACCTCTCAGTACCAGGCTTTCCAGTCCACCTTTGGTGATGTTCCCGAGTTGCTACGCGATCTTCGCGCATGGCAGATCTCGCAAGGATGGACGCCGGGCAGCTCCAACGATCATCCCATGCATGATGCTCCTCCTGATCCTTGAGTTTCCTTTATCCCTTCTCTTTGCATGTTTTTTCTTGCACATTGAGGACAGTGTGCCATTTCGCTTGGGGGAGGGATATATATCACACCATGTGTACATATTAGTCATCATTTGCATATAGTTTCATTTCTAGTATGCATTTTGCATATCATTTGCATAGTAGCTTGTGCATTTAGGTTGCATTTAGGAGTAGTCCCCCGATGATGGCAAAGATTCATGCATGTGCTTGTTAAACTAGATAAAAAAAATTTGTTTTTGAGAATCTCATAGTTAACAAGGAATTGATTGGTTTGTGGTAAGATTGGTCTCTCCTATGTGCGATTAGATCAGTGTTGGTAGCTACAACCTAGTGAGGATGTTGTTATGCCTTATAGACTGACATCTCTTCAGTCTTCTTTCTTTTGTGTGTGATGCTCTTCCTTGGCGACTATTCTCTAGAACTTGCATTGATACTCCTTGAGACCGCATTGACTTGTTTATGCATTGAATATGATTGAGGCAATTGTTGTTTTCTGAGCTACATAGCCAAATGCCACCTACATTGATTCCTCCTTTTTGTCACCCTTGTGAGCCTAGCCTGGTTCTTTTGTTAGCTACATCTCAAACCCTTTACCTTGTCCTACCTAGGGGATTGTGAAGCTATGTTGATGATAGTTAAGTTGTGAAATTGGAGATTTATTGTGGTGATGTGATCTGATGATTAGTTGAAACTCATGATCTGTGTTGAGTTCATCTCCTCGTAGTTATTATTGATACTCCTAATTTCCTCTATAGATGATTTATTAAATCCTTTGTCGAAAAAAAACAAAACAAAATGAAAAGATAAAAAGAAAAAAAAAAAGATTGTGATTTATGTTTTTAGTATTCAATAAAAGGAAATTGGAGTTTTTCTGTGAGGAGTTATGGTTCAGTTAATGAAAAAAAATGAATGCAATTGGAATGTTTGTGTTTGGAGTTTTGTAATTGTTGTCAAAGGTGTTTGAAAAGCTTCACTTTCCCCTTTGAGCACCACTTTCCTAAAACTTTCCATATCCATACCTTAAGCCTTCATTACAACCCATATGAAGTCCTCATGATTCTTTGCATGTAACGTAGTCCCGTAGCGGTGGAGAGTGAGAAGATGTGCAAGCTTATGGTAGGATATAGTCAAGGGAATGGAGCCTTGAGCGATCATTTGACCCTATTTATACACATGAGAGATATTGTGCACGACTAAAGTGAGGGCTACTATATTCATGATTGAGTCAATCTTAGGGGAGAACTTGTGGTAAGATGGTTGCTTTTCCTTGTATTATACTGTGAGGTTTGATTGTTTTCTACCATGATAACTTTGAAATATGTTTGAATTGGTTTTGAAAATTGACATGCATACTTTGTTTGAGGCGGATATTGAACTCCTTTCTTGGTTTTTAGTTTGGATTGCTTGAGGACAAGCAATAGTTTAGCTTGGGGGAGTTTGATAAGTCGGTTTTTAGTTGCATTTAAGTAGGTCTTAAGTCTCATTTCCATGTAGTTTTTAGTGCATCTTAGGTCTAATTGCATGATTTAAGCATTCTTTTGAACCATTGTGTTGTTTGGAGATACTTTTACCTCTTATTTGTGAATTTCAGGTTTTATGGGCGGTTGTGACCAAGAGAGGATAAGTTGGCTCATAGATGGTCTAGTTGATGACTCCCGGATGCAAGAGGATGAGTTTGAATGCTTTGGGATTGAAGGAATGATGATATTGAAGAATATTGTCTTCGCGGGACCACGCAAGATTCCGCTTGCTCGTGCACCAAGGCGCATGCCCAAGCGGATGGCTGCTTGCCCGTGCAGATCTGTGAACGAAAAGAACAACACCTTCTGTCTTGTGTGCACGCCCAAGCGAGATCTCGCTTGCCCGTGCACCATAGCGCATGCCCGTGCGGTTTTCTGCTTGCCCGTACAAGCTGCTACTCGCCTACTTTCCGCGAACTCCTTTATTTCCGTTTTTATTTTTTGTAAACGATATTAGGTTTTATTCAACATACTTTTGGGCATTTTTTGAGGATTAGAAAACATAGTACTACTTTTTAGAGAGCTTTTTGAGAGTAAACTCCATTATTGAACCTTGATTTCTACAAGTTGGTTGCTTGGGATTGATTCATTCAAGTAAAGACTAAGTTTTTCTAATTTCCTCTTTTCCTTTATTGTTATGTCTTTTAATCTATTTCTCAATTGCTTTGTTATTTCAATTATGAGTGAGTAGTTCTATAATCTAGGGTTAAGTTGAACCCTAGCAATGATTAATGTATTAATTTCCTCATAATCCCAATTTTAATGTGATTAATTATCCTTGCTTGATTGAATTGTGCTTATTTTCATTATCATACTAGGGATAGGTGATTTTGAATTGATTCCTTATGTCTTGTTTTCAATAGGAATTGAATCTAGATGGATTTGTTGATTCAATCAAGAGTATGAATATCTCTATGGGAATAAGTAGTTAGGATTACTAGGAATGTGTTTGTGATGCCATGTTTAATGTCTCTTTCTTGCATGATTCCATGGGAATAGGTATGATTGCTTGTTTAGAGTAGCCATAGGTACTCGGGAGAGATCTTTGGTATTTTTAGGGTGCATTACTCCTTTTGGATTATTGATTATGTTATTTGGGATGGGAACTATTCATGTATTACTCGTGCTAGTGGGGATACTTAATTCTAGATGCCTTTATTAATTGATTTTACCTCGTGTGCTATAAGTAGTTGTTATAATTTAGCGTTAGAATTAGTTCAACATCTCTTCCACCGTTGTTTGTCACTTGTTTAGTTAAATCGAGTCAAGATATCTAGTGTTTGATACTGTTTGTCTCTATGGATTCGACCTTGACTTGCCCTGCTACATAGTTAGGAGGTTAGTTAGGAATTATCTTTGTTAGGTCCGCGACACACCTATCATTCATCACATAGTAAGGCTTATAGAGTTTACAATAAAAGAACTATGTGTGTTGAAGAAAGTGTCCACGTAATCTTTGATGAATCTGACAATTTTAATCCAAGCAAATAGGTTGATGGCTTTGAGATTGGCTTGGTACGACCAAATGAGAAAGATGCTGATTCAATTGAGGAAAAAGAAATAAAAGAGGAAAGGAACGAAGTAGATGAAAACATTCATAACAATGATGTTCCTGTTCCTCAAGATGATGGAGCTGTTCCTGTTCCTACTAAGAACGAAAATGTTAAAGGAACTAATTCAACAATTGCTGAAAGAGGAACAAATGAACAAAGCTCCTCATCCTCTCATGAAACTCAAGAGAAACAACCTGTTCCTATAAGGGAATTCAACCAAAACCTTGGAGACATCAAAAATCACATCCAGTGGAACTCATAATAAGTGACATATCCAAAGGTACGCAGACTAGATCTCAGTTAAGGAATTTTTGTGCATTTCATGCGTTCTTATCAATGATAGAACCAAGAAATCATGAAGAAGCCCTAACTGATTCTGATTGGATCACTGCTATGCAAGCTGAATTAAATGAGTTCGAAAGAAATAAGGTATGGCATCTAGTTTCCTCCTCTAAACAACAAAAAGTGATTGGCTTAAAATGGGTGTTTAGAAATAAACTAGATGAGTATGGAACAATTGTAAGGAACAAAGCTAGACTTGTAGTAAAAGGTTATAATCAACAAATAGGAATTGACTATGAAGAAACCTTTGCTCCTGTTGCTAGACTTGAAGCCATTAGAATACTAATTGCATTTGCTGCTTATATGGGATTTATGTTAACTGTGCATTTCTGAATGACTATTTAAATGAAGATGTATGTGTTGAACAATCTCCTGGATTTGAAAACAATGATCTCCCAAACCATGTCTACAAGTTTGACAAGACTCTTTCTGGGTTAAAGCAAGCGCCTAGGTCATGGTATGAGAGATTATCAAAGTTCCTTTTATAAAACAACTTTAAAAGAGGAAAGGTGGATAAAACTTTGTTTCTAAAATCGAAAGGAACTGACATGGTACTTGTTCAAATATATGTTGATGACATTATTTTCGGAGCAACTAATGAATCATTGTGCAAAGAATTCTCAAATCTTATGAGTAATGAGTTTGAGATGAGTATGATGGGTGAGTTAAATTTCTTTCTTAGGTTACAAATTAAGCAAACTGAAAAAGGAATAATTATTCACCAGCAAAAATACATAAAGGAACTGTTAAAGAAATATGGCCTCGAAAATTCAAAGATAAATCACACTCCTATGGGAACTTCAACTAGATTAGATGAAGATTCCATAGGAACAAGTGTTGATCAAACAATATATAGAGGCATGATTGGTTCACTTTTGTATCTAACTGCTAGTCATCCAGACATAGCTTTTAGTGTTGGTTTGTGTGCTAAATTTCAAGCTAATCGCAAGGAGTCTCATCTAACTGCCGTGAAGAGAATTCTTAGATATCTTAAAGGAACAAATGATCTTGGACTTTTCTATCCAAGAAGTGATACATTTGAGTTGAGAGGATATGCTGATGCTGATTATGCTGGGGATCTTGTAAATATGAAAAGTACCTCAAGTATGGTTCAATTTCTTAGTCATAGTTTAATTTCTTGGAGCACCAAGAAACAAAACACAGTTGCTTTATCCACTGCTGAAGCAGAATATGTAGCTGCTGCTGCATGTTGCTCTCAAATGCATTGGATAAAACAACAATTTTGTGACTATGGAATAATCTTTAATTGTGTTCCTATTTATTGTGATAATACTAGTGCCGTTAATATTTCAAAAGATCCAGTGCATCATTCAAGAGTTAAGCATATACATATCAGACATCACTTTCTAAAAGAAAATGTGGAAAAAGGTTTGATTAAACTTGAGTTTTGTCAAACTGAAAATCAGATTGCTGATATACTAACTAAGCCTCTACAAAGAGATAGATATGAAAAATTAAGGCTTGAGTTAGGTTTAATAAAACTTAAGTAATTGTTTCTATTCCAATCCCCCATGTCTGAATTGATTTGTCTTAATTACTTCATGTGATATTAAGTGACTGTGATTAATTGCCTAAGACCATTGCAAATTAAGATGTTAAAAACATGTACATGGATTCAAAGGAATAAAGCAACTCACAAATGTCACATAATACTCCCCTTATTGTTCCTAAGTTAAAGAACCATGCATGATAAGAAGAATGTTGACATTTAGCATAAGTTGTTCCTATAGCACAAGTTCCTTAGAATTTATTTTCTTTCCATAAATTAAAAAGTCCATAAAAATAAAAAATCCAAAAATCCCAAAAATATAGGAATCAGATTTAATCAAGTCATGATTCCCTTTTTATCTTTTCTTTTATTTTTATCTTTTATTTTTGTTTATATCCTTTTAATTTTTACGCGTGTAACTCTTCATTTACTGTTACATGCATCTTCTTCTTTCATTCATTCCAAACCGTGTTCCTTAAACGCTTCAACTTCACCATTGTTCATCTCCTTCACACCTCTTCACACGACATAAAACCACAAATTCTTTTCACCAAATGGCAAAAACCTCACTCAATTCACCTTTTCCAAAAACAAAAACTCCCAAAACCTCTCAAATGGAAAACCCCTCTTCTCCATCCAAAACCCTAGAAGTCGAAAATTCTCATGAAACAACAATGGCGGTAGAAGAGCAAAAATTGGAGTCACCTAGGAGAAGTGTGAGAAGAAGAAAACTAATTGGGGAAGATGATGAAGAAGAATCCCCGGAACTAGTTGAGGGGGAAGAAGAAGTTACACCTGTTCCTTCCAAAGGAACTGCTGCTTCTTCCTCCAAGAAAAGAGTGGAAAAAAGTGATTCAAGGTATGTTTTAGGATTTTGTGTCGATTTGGAGTGGGCCAAGAAAGTTAGATTCAATGAATTAACCGACATACTAAAGGAACAGGGTATGGAATATATGTTTGAAACCGCTTTTAATAATGCCTTAGTTCCTTTAGCTATGGATGGATTTTGTGCAAACTTCATCAACACTGATAGAGTATGTACTACAGAAGTTAGGGGGAAGAAAATAAAATTTTCCCAAGAAACTTTAGCAAAAATATGGGAAGTTCCTTGCAAAGGAACTGATCTATATTTTAAGAGGAAAGGAACTGTCGCCTTTCCCAATTTCTCCCAAGATGAAATTGTTGAATCATTTAGGGGAACTGCTGGCCAAAATAAAATAAATCACAATCTTCTTTCTCTTGTCCACAAAATTCTGTTTAATCTTGTTTGGAGAGCACTCATTCCTCGAACTGAAAAAGGAATGAGGTGGGTCTCTTGGATATGTGTTATATGTTTTGCCTTAACCACCACATTCAAATAAACTTCCCTTCTCTCTTTATCCAACATCTAACTCATTGCATTGAAAATCATTGTGTTGTTGGATATGGTGCATTGATCACCTCTCTTCTTTCTCACTTTAAAGTGAAGACTACTGGTTGGCCTACCTTGGGGATAAAACAAGGAAATATTCTCAATGAAAAGACTTTGTATGGTTTGGACCTCTCTGTCCAAGATGGAGTGTTAACTCAAGGGAGGATTGCTACTAGTTCCTCTCACAAGAGAAAATTGCCCAAGGCAGTGGAAGTGGAACCAGTGGATGTTATACTGGAGGAACAAGTTCCTGCCCCTACAGAACCAAAGGAACAGAAACCCAAGAGGCGCAAAACTGTTGCCAAAAAGCCTTCTCCTCCTGTATCTAAAAGAGTTAGACAAAGCACTAGATTGAAAATTGCTAAAACTGTCCCTGTTCCTTCAAATAAGGACTCTCCTTTAGTCCTATTTGATGCAGAGGAACAAGATCACAACTCACCTAAGGAATCAAATCTTCCATCCTCACCAAAAATCCCAGTTACTCTCACAACTATTCCTTCCATCTCTCCCTCATCCTTCTCTGTTCCTTCCAGTTTTGAACAGTTGAAGGTTGAGATGAAAGAACCAAATCCTTTCTCCTCTACGTCCACTGACCTTCCACCACAACCCCCTTTTCTTCCTTCCATTTACACCACCACCTCACCTTCTGTTTCTCTCCCAGGAACAGCAGGTCCTTCACAAGAAAACACCCCAGTTCCTCCACCTAAACCATATTCTGCCTCTGGTTCTAAGGGAAAGGAACAAGTTCCTTCAGATGAGTTTGGTTGGGTTAATGAAGTGTGTCTCCCTACTCAACATATGATTAAGTTTTACAATCATCTTCACTGGACTTTAGATGCAAAAACTGATAAAATGATGGGTTTAATGAAAGTCCTTAGTGATACTGTGATTGAACAACAAAAGAACATGGAGATGATGGCCCAAGCCATTAACAGTTTGAAGCAACAACTTAATGGGCAACATGGAGAGGTGATGAAGAAGTTGGAAGAAGTGGTTGAGGAAGAAGTCGTCGAGGAACACCATTCCCCTTCCCTTCCTAATGTCTAGTTCTTGTTTCTCTTAAAGGAACAAGAATTCTTAGCTTTTGTTTCTTTTCTTTTCTTCTTTTTCTCTTTTGTATTTTAATGGAACAAGTGCTATAAATAGATGACTTTTGCTATATTTGTCTTCGTTTGTGATTTGTGTGCATAATTTCTTACTTGGAATGGCTACTATTATGTGTGCAATATTTGAGCAAGTTTAACCTTTGAAATTCCTAACTTAACCATT
This sequence comes from Beta corolliflora, assembly GCA_947648045.1. Classification (NCBI taxonomy): domain Eukaryota; kingdom Viridiplantae; phylum Streptophyta; class Magnoliopsida; order Caryophyllales; family Amaranthaceae; genus Beta; species Beta corolliflora. Next base: position 178,338 of record CANSZD010001531.1, read on the forward strand.
TTTTATGCTTGTTAATGGTCTCAAGGTCTTGTACATAGCAGTCTTCCCAAAATCACCAAGCGTTTGATCTTTTTGACGATGACAAAGGGGGAAAAAGATAAGGAACAAACTAAGTTGAAAAATGAAAAATGCAAAAATTGAAAACTTTAAATTCTTAATCTGCCTTACTTAAATTATATAATTAAATATTTTATCATTTTCAGTCTCTTATGCTATTTTTTGTTTTCCTTAATTTGTAACTTTGTTGTCATCATCAAAAAGGGGAAAATTGTTGAACCCTAGTTTTGATGATGACAAAGGAACAAAGATGCAAACTACGTATTGGACTAACAAGTTGTTTAAGTGAATGAATTTCAAGGTATCAATGAAAGGAACAAAGAGAATACTAAGTCAATGAAGAAATCAAGTTTGGATTTTGAAGACTAAGTAAAGAAGTTTCATGATTTGGTACTGGAGTAGCATTGGAGCAAGAAGACCAAAGCGAGGCTTTTTGTTTCTAGTTCCATTGTAAAGGAATGAGTAAGACTGGTAAGGAACTATGGCAATTTAGAATGAGAATGAGCATTTGTTCCTTTGTAAGAAACATACGGACTGGCGCATAACTAATAAGTTAAAGGAACTAACTATTAAAAGGAACTAGACTTAGGATGAAGCATTACAACGGTTTATTTATGTCAGTTGAGTAATTTATGCCTAGATTCTAGGTAGAGCTGATTAACTCTAGCCCGGCCCGGTTTTTGGGCGGGCTTGGGCAGTTTTTTTGGGCCCGCGGGCGGGCCGGGCCGGGCCCGACCCAATTTTTTTTTTGTGCGGCCTTTGGACAAGCCAAAAAAGACTTTTTAGTCTAAATTTTGGGCCCGGCCCGTTTTGGCCCGCAAAAGCCCGCTCGGCCCGGCCCAAAATACCGAGCTTTGGGCACAAATTTTTGGCCCGGCCCGGCCCGCACAATGGGCAAATTTTTTTTTTGTCCGGCCCGGCCCGGTGTTTGATCAGGTCTAATTCTAGGTAACCGTTTAATTTAAGGAAAAATCTGATTTTAAGGAAAATCTTTTTAAGGAAAAGATTTTATTTTTATAAAGATAATAAAAATCCTTTTCGGTTTTTATGAAAATATTTTAAGGATAATATTTTTGGTAAAAGGATTTTATTTTGGTTTTAATAATTAAAATATTTTTAATTAAATCAGATTTTCGAATTAATGCTTTAAGTGGTTGCTATAATTAAGGGAGCAGTAACATAATTATCTCCCACGTTTAACAGTGATCATGGAGATCATGGGTTGAATGAGGAACGTGTTCCTCCGGGTAAGGAACATCATGGGATAATGATTTTACCACTAACACATGTTTTAATCCCACGTTCTAAGTTATAACCACTATAAATACTAATGTCTAATTAAGTTTAAATTTGTGTTTGACAAAGTGAATTAGTGAGTTTAACTAAGTAAAGTGTCAGTGCCTTCATTCTCTCATAAAAGTCATTTGTTCTTTGCCTTCTTACTCATATCCACTAAGTTTATTTGATCAATTGTATTTTGGTTTTTGGGGTAAGGGGACTTTGAGTAAAGTTCTATAAGAGAGAAGTTTTGAGTGAAGCGAGTTAAAGTGAAAAAACTTCAAGTGAAGTTGAGAGGAAAATCTGTTAAGGGAACAATTGTTCAGGAACTTGAGTTTAGGAACACAAGGTGTGGCCCGTGAGTAGAATTAGGTTGTAACAAAGTTGTTTGGCCTAATTAGTGAAAGAGTTGAGTTTAAAATTCCTAGTGGTCGAGGTTGTTTCTTCTTGTTGAGCCCAAGAAGTTTTTCCTCGTAAAAATCCCTTGTGTTCCTTTAGCTTGTTTCTTTGTTTAAGTTTAAAATTCCGCAAAAAGTTACGTTTATTTCTACACAAACAATTCACCCCCCCTCTTGTATTGTTCCTAGTGAAATAACATTCTCATTAGAACTATTTTATAAAAAACAAATTTATCAATGCCTCGCTCCTTGTTGATTTTTGTAAATCATCTAAACGTTTTCTCTTTTTTCTTTTTTCACTTCCAGACAAAAACTTATTAGGCAGCATCTTGACAATAATAACAAAATACTTTAATCAAATACAAAAAAAGTAAAGAACAACCCCACATGGGAAATAAATTTGCAGAAATTTGACAAAGAATTAGAGAAACCCACACCAAATTGCCGAAGTCTTCAACAATAAGTCTTTAATCTTACGGTTATTTCACCAAATACCCCTGACAAAAAAATTTATTCACCAAATACCCCCACTTTTTTTCGAATTCACCAGATACCCCTGACCTTTAAAAAAATTCACCAGATGCCCAAATGACTAACGACGGTTAACTCCGTTAGTCATTAACCCTAAAAACCCTAAAAGCCCACCGGCCCACCACCCCCCACCCACCCCTGACCCACCACCTCCCTCGCAACAACCCCAACCCCACCACCCCCTCCCCCTCCTCCCCGCCGAAAAATCGCTACCCAGGCCCCCACCCCTTCGCTTGCCGCGCCTCCCCCCCCCCCCCATTTGGAAAATCGCTCCCCCTCTCTCCCACCCCTTCGAATCGAATCCCGCGCCTCCCCTCCCCTCCCCCGCCGCAAAACCCCGCCATTAACAATGCCCTTCCAATGCGAGTCATCGAGGGGCAACCGAGTTCGTTGCGGCGGGGGTGCGGGGAGCGACCGAGTTCGAAGGTGAGGGGGGGAGCGATTTTGCGGGGGGAGGGGATGGGGAGGAGGGGGGGGAGGCGCGAGATTTGAAGGGGTGGGGGGGAGAGGGAGCGATTTTCCGACGGAGGAGGGGGGGGGGAGGCGCGGGATTCGAAGGGGTGGGGGAGGGGGAGGCGCGAAATCCGAAGGGGTGAGGGAGGGGGAGCGATTTTCCGGCGGGGGAGAGGGAGGGGGAGGCACGGGGGTTGTTGGGGAGGTGGGGCGGGGGTCGGTGGGGCTGGTGTTGGGTTAGGGAGAGAGAGTGTTAGGGTTTTTAGGTTTTACTTAGGGTTTAGTTAGGTTTAATTAGGTTTAATTAGGGGTTTTAGGTTAATTAGTTAATTAGTTAACGGAGCACTAACGTCCGTTAGCCAAAAAGGCATTTTGGATAATTTCTTTAAAGGTCAGGGGTGTCTGGTGAATTTTTTTAAAGGTCAGAGATATCTGGTGAATTTTGAAAAAGTGGGGGTATTTGGTGAATAATATTTTTATCAGGGGTATTTGGTGAAAAAACGTTAATCTTATGTCAATTATTCAATATTCGAAACCTAATATCTATTGGTTCTAAACTTCTTGATTTTCTGAATTTGGACTCCTCTTTTTATTGGGCTTTGGACAACCGCCCCTTTAAACACCCTTTAGGGTCGGGCCTGTGTAGAAGTATTTCACGAGGAATTGTTTACGTAACCATTCATGGTTTTGATTGCATGTCTCTTTAGTGTCTACTTTCAATTCATTAAGAAGGTTCAGTTCTATTTGATGACTTATATTAATGATTAGCTGGTGCTTGGTCCTCTGGTCTAAGGAGGGATTAAATTTGCATATTTATTATCTCAAACTCTTATAATTAAGAATATGATGTGTATTTTTATAATAAATGCTTTTAATAATCTAGACATGTATGGATATACATTAAAATTTATGGTGACGTCAAGATATCGACCATGATGGCACCTCCCTTATGCAACGAATATCGCCCACGTTATCTTCCAGGTCAATTCCACCACTAACAATATTAGACTTATGTAGATCATATGAATGATTTTTCATTCCTTTAATCAAATATAACTTTAATGTCATAGTAAAATGAACAAGGATAGATTCGGGGCATTGCGCAGGCTAATAAATAGTTATCTAATTGCAATTAAGAGAGAAACAAAGCATTTGTTTAATTGCTATATGAATCTAACAATAAGGAATGGTAGAGCTTTAAAGTAATTGCAAATAATTAATGGAAAGAAGATGCAAAGATTTACCGTGGTTTGATCAATGTGACCTACATTAAAACTTAGAGCTTGAAACTTTTGTACATCAACTTTAATGGAGGAAAAAGAATTATTATTGAAGGAAAAGAAAAAGAGAGAGAGTTTTATTGTGCATGTGCTACAAAGTGAATCTTAGGGTTTTTAAATATTTCGAGATCATTTTATATCATGTTCATAAATCCATATGACCACAAACAATATCGGAACAAAACGAGCCGAAAACACATTTCATGAAAAAACTGTCCTCGAATTTTCCACCATGGGACATTATATACTCCCTCCGTCCTTTATTAGTTTACCCACTTTGACTTATAATACTATTCATCTTTATTACTTTGACCATCATTTGTGCTTTATATGTAAGGAAAAATATAAGCATGTGAGATATCATTTGATTCGTCTCAATATGTAGTTTCGGAATATCAAATTTTTATAATTTTTACAAATACATAATTAGAGATATTATTACTCAAAGTTTTACATCGATAAATGTGAAAAAGTCAAAACGGATAAACTAATAAAGGATGGAGGGAGTATTAACCTGCCCGAGCAAAACCATAAAAACCTATGCAGGGACTCCTCCGACAAGTCGCCCATCCAGGCCTTTTAAATTAGCCTGCCCAGGTAACTTTCCTCCCTATTCTTCTTCACGATTTCAAGGCATATTACACTAACTATATTCTTATTACATCAATGTATAGATCAAGTAAGGACATATATTAATTATATGATACGGTAAAGTATTACTTTTTAAAATATGTCACCAAGAATAAAATAGGTGTAATAATTGACTAGATAGTTTGCTAACATAACTCTTAATTATATATAGCTCTCTTTCTTACAATGATGAAATTTAAGATTAAGTGACCTCATTATATATTTATATCTAATGATAATACTGATCTTTGGAAACACACAAGCTAATATTTGAAGACATCCCATGTGATTATCATTCCATCTGATTATAGACAAATGTACTTGGATCAGCTATAACTTACACATTAGAACATGTTTGTTTTTTCTGGACTAGAAATCTAGAGCTGAAATATTATATTGTACTTCATCAAATTATATAGTACGAATCCTCCAACATCAATAAAGTCATTAAATAGGAAATAAGATTAATGAGATCAGCAGCTTAGAATTCATTACAAGAATCTAAATAAAACCCTCTTCCTATCCATTTTTGACGTGGATGATAACGTTCTAAACTTCTAAGCATATCTTAATGATGTGCACAACTGAAATGTGCATGCATGTGCTTCCCCCACCCCCTTCTCCCTCCCCCCCAAATAAATAAATATATGTGCATGTCCCAGTTATTTTTGAAACGACTTACTGTTAAAGAATTAATCTAGAAAAATCTAGAATATACTATGTAAATATCTATGATTTAGCTTAAGAAATATCTAAGATAAATATCCTAGGAAAAATCTAGACTACAAAGCTCCCTAGAAAATACTAGAATATTGTAAAACAAAATCTACCTAAGTCGGTTAAACCAATAGACCGACATAATGCATGTATAAATAGAACTAGGAGTAGGGATGGCAACGGGTAGGATCCGGGTAGGATCCTCTAGGATCCAGATCCAGATCCGTTTTTTAGGCAAGGATCCAGATCCTACCCGGATCCGCTGGGTAATGAAATCGAGGATCCAGATCCAGATCCGACGGATCCTACGGATCCGGGTCCAAAACGGATCCAAAACGGATCCTAACTTATTTTTCTTCAAACGACCCTAATTTTCATTATAACATTAAAACATAGTTTAACAAAAGTTCAATAATAAGTTAACAACGCCATTTGTCCATACAAGCATTCACTAAAATTAAGTTTAACAAATCCAACATCAATAATATTAAGAGTTCAACAAACTTCAATAATGCTACAATTCTTAACAAACTACAATGTTACATCTTCCATTCTTCACTTGGTCCATCTACCAAGACTCCAAGAAGGCTATTCTTCATCACTACTAACATCATCAACATCCTAAAATAAAGAAAAAAAAAACAACACAATAACCAACCAAATAGGAATATTAGTAAAAAAATTATATACACATATAAAACAAACAAAATGATGACACACTACACACCATGTCAATGATATCTTGAGCTTCATTATCGTAATCACAATCTTCATTAATTGTGTATGATGAATTCTTCCCATCAAGTCAATTGTCTTAATGACCTCATTACTATCATCTTGCACCCAAAGATTCAAAGCAAGCTTAATCTCACAAATTGTTCGAAAAAACAAATTCGCAGTAGGATGATTTCTATTGGAGAAAACTTTAGTGGCCTTGTAGAATATTTCCAACTTTTGACAAACAATAGTAGCCATCTTCCAATCATGGTCACTAGGAACAGAAAACTTAAGCCTTTTATTTAGACGTTTCAATTTATTAAAAACGTCTTTGAAAGGCAAACTAGATTCAAGCATCAAGTAAGTAGAATTCCACCTAGTTTTCACATCAAGACCAATTCTTTTTGTTTTAGTCACATTCAAAACACGACATGCTTCCTCAAATTTCTCAATTCTTTTAGGGGTAGACATCCAAAACGCAATACACTCTCTTACTTTAGCAATAGCATGATCTATTACTTGTAAACCATCTTTGACAATCAAGTTTAGAATATGAGCACTACACCTCATATGCAAAAATTCTCCATTTAACACCAAACAACTACTCTCCAATTTGTCCAACAACACATTTATCATTGCATCATTTGTGCTACAATTATCAACAACTACAGAAGAAATTTTGTTTTCCAAAGAATATTGAGACAAACTTTCCATAAGAATCTTAGCAATTACCCCATTTGTATGCGGACTTGGAACATAACAAAACCTATATAAACATGATAAAACCAAGATTGGAACATAAAAAAACCAAAACTCCAACATATTAACCATTATAAATGCAAATAGGCAAATAACCACAAGTTGGAACAAAAGCAAATAACCAAAAATATGTTAGAATTATAAATGAAATAATCAAAATTACCTTATTGTTCGATTATGCAAAATCCATTTATCATCAATGAAATGGGATGTCACGGCCATATACCCCTTCTTTTGATTTGAGGCGAGTCCACATATCAGTTGTTATCGCCACTCTACCCTCGTTAGCAACTAACAAAGCCTTAAGAGAACCTCTATCATTGTTGAACATCTTCACCACATCGCTTCTCAATGTGTTCCTCGTAATCATCTTGAAATCATCATTCAAACTCTTGACAAAACTCCTAAAACCAATGTGATCCACAATTGACAAAGGATACTCATGTACTACTACCATCTTAACCAACTCTCGCCTTGAAACATCTTGATCAAATGACACTTTCTTTGCTTTTTCCTTAAGTGCCAAAGAAGTGGTCCCATCATCTTCTGTCTTAAACTTCAACTGTGATTGACCACCCGTAAGCCTCAAGTGCCTTCCCGAACAATGGTGTTTGGCATGCTTGTTGAGGTGTGAAGTTCCATTGGCTCCCGAATATGAGAGTAAACTATTACAATCCTTACACTTGGCCTTTTTAACACCATTGACTACAACCACATTAAAAGTTTCCCAAGCTGTAGAAGTCAATTTCTTACATTTCTTAGTACCACTAGATGGTTCTTCCTTACTAGTATCAACCCCAATCTCAACAAACCCTTCCACATCATCCTCTTTATCAGAATCACCCAACACAACAAATGGTTCTTCATTAGGGTGACTAGAACCAGCATCACTATCTTTAAATGATATTTTATCATCCATAATTATGATTTACAAACAACCCTAATTTGAAAAAATGCAACAAAAAAAAATCAGCATACAAACTACATTATGAAATCGAGCAAACAAGCAAGAAAAACAAGCCAACTAATCGAAAAAACGCAACAAAAAAATCAGCATCATAACTACAATATGAAATCGAGCAAATAAGAAAGAAAAACAAGCTAATTAATCTGAAAAACGTAAAAAAAAAAAAAAAATTCACTACAATGCTACAAGCACCAAGTCAGCAACAAGCCAACAAGCCAACAACAACCCATCAAACAAGCAAAAAAATCGAACAAACAAGATAAAATCGAGCAAACAACTAAATAAATTTCGAGCAAACAAGTAAATAATCGAGCAAAGAAGCACAAACTCAAGTAAATTCGAGCAACAGGTTGGTGAAGATGAAAACGAAAACATCACAACCCAAGTAGAAATCAAAACGGAGAAAAAAAACGAGAAAAAAACGAAAGAATGAAGAGAGGAATAGAAGACTAACCGTGATTTCCTGAGCGAGCAAACAAGTAGAAATCCGAGTGAAGAAGCAAAAAATCCAAAGCAAATTCCAAAGAAAAAGCTCCGACTTTTAATGAAAAACCCGAAAAAATTACAACCCAAATAAATGAAAAACGAAAACAAAACAGAGAAACGAAAGAATGAGAGAAGAATAGAAGACTAACCCGAAATTTTCGATCGATTTCCGCGCCCAGCCTCCTCTTGGTCGATGAAAAGCCCCAAAATTTCCGACTGATTTTTCAGTCAGTGAAAACAGATGGGAACGAAAGTCTGAAAGAGAGAGAAGAATAGAAACGGCTGGGCCTGCGGGTGAAAAAATGAAACAAAAGGTTTTAGGGTTTTCATTTTCACAATCACCCCTCTATTTTATATTTTAATTTATTTTTTTTAAAAAAAACGGGTAAACGGATCCGGATCCGGGTAATAACTTAGGACCCGATCCAGATCCGTTTTTTAAACAGAGGATCCGGATCCTGCCCGGATCCGTCGGATCCTAAAAAAGAGGATCCAGATCCGTTAAAAACGGATCCGGGTCCACGGATCCGGGTCGGGTCCATTACCCATTGTCATCCCTAACTAGGAGTATGGGCATGTATGTAAGAAAAAAAAACAAGCTTCTAATATAAGTCCAAACCATTTAACAAAGATCTCCCTTTCCTTTTACCACTCTACCATAAACAATAACGATATTACTTATGAAATACATTAAGCCCACTACAATTTCACAACCATTTCCAACAATTGGTATCGGAGCCATTTAAATCCAAACCTCCACTACATTATACTCCCTCCATCCCTAAATAGAGTGCTCATTTCTTTTGGGCACAAGTATTAAGAAGAAATCATGTGTAGGACCTTAGTTATATTAAATTATAATTAAATATAAAAGTTGGTACACTTTTTATGAATTGTTTATTAAGGAGAGGGAATGTGGGCCATATGAGGAAGTGGGTGATATTACAAAAATTGAAAGCAAAATGATATTTTAATTTGTGGACCCATACCAAATAAGGAAATGAAAAATCTATTTGGGACAAACATAAATGGAACAATGGCACTCTATTTAGGGACGAAGGGAGTACAAATTATCATACTCCCATAAAACTTATACACCAAACACAAAATATACCAACTCCCTTAAATAAAAACCAAACACCACATAAATTAAAATGACTTCCCCAAACACTTCAACCTCAAACATATTTAACTATCCCCAAGTAAATTGGGTACCCACATTTAAGGGAGAAAAATATCAACAATGGTCTATCCAAATGAAATCCATATTTATCTCACAAGATTTGTGGGAGTTAGTACAAAATGGTTATGAACAACCAAACGATTTAATCCAAGAAGCTAATTGGGATGAAACAAGACGAAAGCAATATATATAAAATTGGATAAGGGATAATTATGCCATATCCTTAATATATTGGGGAGTAGATGAAACAATTCTCCCTATTATTATGGGTGCAACAACGGCCAAGGAGACTTGGAGTATCCTGGAGACAAAATATAGGGGCTCCGAAAAGGTAGTACTTTTTAAACTCCAATCCTTATGGAGAGACTTTGATAATTTATTAATGACGGAAAATGAAACAATTCAAGAGTTTTTTAGTCGGGTAACAAATATTATAAATCAAATTCGAACTAACGGAGATAAAATTGAGGATGTTCAAGTAATTCAAAAAATATTAAGAAGTCTCCCCAAAAATTATGATCATATAGTGGCTGCTATAGAGGAATCCAATAAAGACTTATCTAAATTAAGTTTAACTGAATTAATGGGCTCCCTTCTTGCACATGAAGATAGAATGCGTAGATTTACAGAGCAGCCACTAGAACAAGCATTTCAGGCTAAATCAAAATTCTCTAGTTATGGAGAAAATAAAAATGGCTACGGTAAAAATTTCCAAAAAGGAGGGACATCATATAACCGTGGCAGCGGGAGAGGAAGTTATAAAATTCAAGGAACTCGAAATAATAATCAATCTGGCTCCTATTGTAATTTATGTAAGAAAAATGGCCATAATACACAAGATTGTCGGTATAAGTGTAAGAGATGCAAAAAGCATACTCATTTTGAAAAAGATTGTTGGTTCCGGCAAAAAGAAGAGGCCAATTTTACGGAAAATAAGGAGCCTAGAGATAAGTTATTTTATACATGTTTAAATGCTCACCAAGAGTCAAATGATATATGGTATATCGATAGTGGTTGTTCAAACCACATGACTAGCAATAAAAATTCGTTTGTCAGTTTGGATGAAAACATAAAAAACACAATTTACTCTTGGTGATGGAAGCAACCAAGAGGTTGCTGGAAAGGGGACAATTGCCGTTAGAGCGAGAAACGGCTCCTCTAAATTTATTTATGATGTCTTCTATGTCCCCGGGCTTGCACAAAATTTATTAAGTGTAGGCCAACTAATCCAAAGAGGCTATATGGTGAAATTTGATGCTAATACATGCCTCATATTTGATAAGAAAAAAGGGCAATTAATTACCACTACTCAGCTCCTAATAAAATATTCCCATTGAGAATGCAATTGGAGCATAATGTTGCCCTGAGTTCTATAGGGGATGAGTCCACATTGTGGCATTTAAGATTCGAGCATCTAAATTTTAACAGTTTAAAAAGAAATGGTGATTGGGCTTCCACCTATAACTAATGAAAGAAAAATTTATGAGGGCTGTATATATGGCAAAATCCATATATTGCCATTCCCCACTTCATCTTGGAGGGCTAGAGCTCCATTAGAGCTCGTTCATGCAGATATATGGGGCCCTATCAGAAATCCGTCTCTTGGCGGAAAAAGATATTTTCTATTATTTGTCGATGATTTCACTCGCATGATGTGGGTCTATATTTTAGAGCAAAAATCAGAAGCGTTTTCCCACTTCATGCAATTTAAAGCCCTCACAGAAAAACAAAGTGGGCATTCTATAAAAATTCTAAGAACATATCGTGGGGGAGAATTTACAAGTAAAGAATTTAACAGCTTTTGTAAGGAGCATGGGATCAAAAGAGAATTAACAGTAAGAGGCACTAGTGGAAAAAACCTTATATGTCACTTAGTAACAGATGCGGTTTTTAGAAATCCGGATCCGAAAATCCACAAATAATTGGGAGGGAAAGCTGGGCGAAGAAACGGATCCGGTCCTTTAGTGGACCGCATCAGTTAACAGAAAAGCGGATCCGGTTTTCTGTTAACTGATGCACCCTCTCCTCTCCCCTCTCTCATCACCCTAACCTTGATCCTCTTTCGTTCCCTTTTCCCTCTTGTGATCTTGTCCGCTTTTCAACAAAATGGCGAAGGCAACTGGATCCCTCTTCCCTCTTTTCCTCAATTCTTTTCGTTCGTAATTGGTGGCTCGAAGTACCGTCTTCATCATCTTCACCTGATTCGAGAATTGTGGCAACAAAACCAGCGACCTTCCGTCCTAGCCACCAACTCCCGCACCGTCACTATGGCATGCGAACTAGGCCACCACGACTCCAATCTGCTCTCAGGTCTCTTTCTTTCTCTCTTCTCTCATGTTTTTTTGTGTTCCTTTTGATTTAGGATTTAGGGTTTCTCAAAATTGAATGGATTGGGTTTTTGCTGAACTTGTAAATTCACTACATAAAGCACAATTGGCTGCAAATGAGACGAATAAGGCGTCGATTGTGGCTTTGAATGCTGAGATTCGTCGAAGTAAAGGACGATTACTTGAAGAGGTTCCTAAGTTGCAGCGATTGGCGTAGAAAAGGTTTCTTTTTGTTTCTTTTCTGATGCTACTGGTTACTTAACTTGTTTTACACCTACATTCAGTTGACATGTGCCCTTTTTTTTTGGATCCATCATTTTTTCTTTATTTTCTCTTTAATTTTCTGTTTAATTTTTGATCCTGTTTGATTTATTTTGGGTTTCGATTTAGGGTTCGCTGATTTTGTGTTGGATAGTCTATTTGAAATGGCGATTGGTGCTTTTTCATGTCTCTATCTTCTTCTGTTTCTTTTGTTCGATCTAGGGTTATGCTTTGTTGTTCATTTGTTTGAATGTGTAATTTAATGATAGTATGTGGTTTAAATACGAGACACTATAGGAATATAGGATTAACCTCCTACTTTCAGAAGGAAAAGTTACAGAGAGTGCATTCAATATAACCTGTGCAACATGTATAACTATTATAGCTAAGTTATATGTTTTAAGAGGGGTTATTGACGACAGATTTTAGGGTTTCTAGAGTGTGATTTTCACTTGGATTTGGTTATTTGATTTACGGATTGTTGGATTGGATTAGTTATTTGAGAGATTTGTTTGTGTTGAAGTTATGATTTTCGTCTGTTTGTCATTTAGGGTTTCAGAGTCTATCTACTACCCATTTTTCATCAAATCACATTGGTTCCAAATTTAATCATTCACTCCTATTTCTAATTATTTCTCGCCAATTTTGGTCTCTCTGTTTGATTCCAATGATTCAGTTTTTTTGCTTGAACATGAATTTCAGTTTCTCAATCGATTGATTTTGTGATTGTAACTGTGAAAATTTGTGTGCTACATGTGATTCCTGTGATTAAGAGTTTTGATCATTTCTAAGCTTTCTTCTTTCGCAATTTGTGTGCTATAGTTGGTAGTGAAGCTGACGATAATAGAATTGAGTTATTCATGTCCCAAGGAAGGGCAAGGAGGTCGCAAACTCCAGATTTCCACGGGTCTTCAGCCGGGCATTCATGCGTTTGCGGAAAATGTTGTCATAAGGTATTCTGAAAATTAAATTCTCTCTCAATTAAATTAAGTTTCTAATATTATTGTCCTCTTTTGAAGATTTACCTATATGGCGCTCACGTGACTTCTTGGAAGAATGATCTTGTAGAGGAGTTACTTTTTGTGAGTAACAAGATGAGACCGCGAGATTAACTTTTCTTTTCTTTCCTTTTAAGCTGAAGAATATCATACTTTGTTGATAATGCCTGCAGATGATACACTCGTTTGTGTTATTATCCTGATTTTGGTGTAGTATTCACTTGCTGTCGTTGATGGAGTTGCAGAGTTTTCCCTGGTCCTATCGAACCAGCATTTTCAAACCAGGTAGTGACGACAGAGGAACCAACCCGCCTGCTGGGGCGGGGCATAGCTATTTTCAATTTTTTTTCTCTCCACTTCTGGTACCTTTACTTTCCACTACCCCTTTCTATGTTTACCCACTTCGTAATCTGTAACATTGTGACTTAAATTACAGAATTGATAAATATTATCGAACATGGGTATTTGAAATAATGTTGTCAACTTGTCTCTCTTATTTAAATTTAGAAAGAGAAACACTAATAATGAAGTTGTTGCAAAAAGTTATGCCTTCTGCCTTTTCTTCTCCGTTAATTTGATTAAAATTATTAGCTACTTAGAGTACATATTGTTAAACTGGTCGAAATTAACTTGTCTCTCATGATTCTTTTTCCTCCTTCAATAATCTGAAATAAGCGTTGAATTTGTGGCTGCTGAATGTGCAAGAGGACGTGAATTACGCTTGTAACTTATCTCTTATGAAGTTCATCATGTACTGAACCCTCTTGACAGGTGCTTTGTATTGTTTTTTTTTTTTGAAATCTTAGTTGCTCTTTTCATGACTCAGTGTTATGTATTTATGTGTTGATTTTCTTCATAAGTCTGAGTCCATGGTGTTCGATATGTTATCCTTCCCATGCTTGACACTGAAGCCATTTTAATGGTGTAAAATTGCTTCAAACCAAGATTATAGGTTTTCGAAAGTTTAACAGATAATTGATTTTGGATCCATATCATCATGGGGGTATGACGAAAGCAGTAAATATCTTATATCTGCTGCTAAATGACTTCCTTAGTATGTCAAAATATCACTAAAGGAAATATGGGCAGCTAAAACTGACCTTTTAATTTTACAAACTATTATCACTAGCATGTTAGAAGTGAAAACATCCTTTGGATTGTTGGTATGATTTTGTGATTTACGAACTTGCATACATTAAATCTGAGAACATTGTGCTAGTACATATGTCCCACATCTTTAGTAACTCCATCAATCAGTTAGAATTCATCTTTGACATCAATGCTAATCTCTACTCGTGAATACTTGTCTTTGATGTCAACAATAAACTCCCTTAGTGATTGTGTAACACTTTGTTTGGATTGAATGATTTGGAAGAAGGGAAGGGAAAGGGGGATGGATTTAATTGTACAAAGTGATTGAGATGAGGGAAATGGAGGCAACGTATAAAATAAGGTAAAAGGTTCACACTTGCAGTTGAGCAAAAATATTTTTATATTTGTGTAATGGGGTTAGGAATCGGAGCTTTTCAGTGTTTTGACAAGGTAAACTGTAGTTCTCCTTTTCCCATGTTCTTTCAAGTCCTTCGTTGTGGTTTTTGAGTAAGTGCTATGAACTTTATACTGTAAACCATGATATATTGACATTCTTACCATATGCAGTAATCATGGTGCTAGAAAGAGTAAGAATGTTACTGTACCTTTTTAACGTGGTCCGGTGAAATCGAATAGCATTTGCCATACCAATGTAATGATATTTTTTCCTTATTTGTTTGGCTTATTTGTATGCAGTACATGGATAGCAGCTTGAGAGCCGCTGCTGAAGCTGCTGGTAAACCCGAATGGGGTCACTCAGGCCCAATTGAGCGAGTACAACAACTGGCCAGATGCCAGTCAAACCCAGAGCGGTTGCAGACGATGCATCTTCTTAGCTACCCTGATATCTTCACAACCAGGAGTTCCTTGACTAGAGTACGAGCTGTTCCAAATTACAGTTTTAGCATTAACACCTTAGAGGGCTTAAATTCCCAAAGGCCCACTATAAGAATTATGCCATCTGGTCTTCCATGGGTAGTGAGACCCTTTGAGGGGAAAAGGAGAGACGACTTTGCTCTTACAGTTGCTTTCACTAGTGGAAGGAAATAGGCAAATTATATTTGTTAATATTTTTTTTTGTATCTAATTATTTATGCTTCAATTGAGCATAATATGCTTAATAAAATGAGTATTTATATATATTATTGATTTTGTATTGATTAATAATGAAAAAATGAAAAAAAAAAATTTGGTTTTTTGGGGGGTTAACTGATCCGGTTTTCACCCAAAACCGGATCAGTTAGTGACAAACTGATCCGGTTTTGGACCAGATCAGTTTGTCCCTCATAGCTGCTGCGAGCCCATCCGATCCGGACCAAAATCGGATCGGTAAGCCCGATTTTGACCGGATCGGATGAGATTTTTTCCACTAGAACAATAAGACGCACACCTCAACAAAATGGTGTTGCGAAAAGGAAAAATAGAACAATTGCTGAAATGGCCCGTAGTATGATGCAAGCTAAGAATTTACCAAAATATTTCTGGGCCGAAGCTGTCCATACAACAGTGTATATTTTCAATAGGTCTCCCACAAAAGTAGTATAGGGTAGGACACCCTATGAAGCTTGGCATGAGAGAAAGCCAAGAGTGGAGCACCTCAAAGTATTCGGGTGCATAGCATCATATGCCCACATCCCGAAAGAAAATCGGGAAAACTTGATGAAAAAGGAGAAAAATGTATCTTCATTGGATACAGTGACGAATCTAAGGAGTATCGTCTCTATTAGCCTGAATCCAAGAAATTAATCATCTCAAGAGATGTCATCTTCGACGAAGGAGCACAATGGACGTGGTCGGAGAAGGAATCTCAACCACATGAAGGAGATTTTCTTCAACCAAGTCCAAGTGAAGATGAAGGTCCAACCCATCCAACAACGCAACCATCATCCAGTTCATCATCACTGAGATCTCCAACAACATCCTCGAGATCGGTGAGTCCAACATCAGAGTCCAGCTCTTATAGTCCAGCTCCAGTAGTGCGGCGTTCACAACTCTATTGGCGACCACCAAGCTACTTGGAAGAATTTCAATGCAATCAAGCTATCATGGCTCTCTTCACCAGCGAACCACAAAGCTTTCAAGAAGCAGCACGATAAGAAAAATGGATCGAAGCCATGAATGAAGAGATTAAAATGATCGAGAAGAACAACACATGGGAGCTAGTTGACAAGCCTGAAGAAAAGGATATTATCGGTCTCAAATGGGTCTACAAGGTCAAGTATAACGAAGATGGCTCCATCCAGAAATACAAGGCTCGTCTCGTCGTAAAAGGTTACTCCCAACAACCAGGGATTGACTTTAACGAGACATATGCTCCCGTTGTCCGCATGGAGACTATCAGGTCAGTCCTTGCTCTTGCTGCTCAACTTAAATTACCAGTCTTTCAATTAGATGTCAAGTCAACATTTCTAAATGGGGAACTCAAAGAAGAAGTATAGGTTGAGCAACCGCAATGATATCTCATCGAAGGCAAATAAGACAAAGTATACCGCCTTCGTAAAGCCCTTTATGGGCTTAAGCAAGCTCCCAGGGTCTGGAATAGCAAAATTGATGGCTATCTTCTCCAAAATGGCTTCACAAAAAGCCCAAGTGAGCCATCACTATATATTAAGGCCCAAGGATCACAAGATGATCTAATCTACACGGGCACTAATTCAAAAATGATTAAAAGAGTTTAAGAAGGGAATGATGTCGAAATACCAGATGACCGACCTTGGAGCATGAAATACTTCCTTGGCATGCAAGTCAAGCAAAGTCCAGGAAGAATATTTCTCTCACAAGAGAAATATGCAGACGACCTATACTACTCAAGAAGTTCAACATGAGTGAATGCAAGCCATTAGCTACACCAATGGCCCTAAGTGAGAAACTATCAAAGAATGATGGCAAAGAGAAGGTCGATACATCAATATATCGAAGTCTGGTCGGCTCTCTCATATATCTCATACACACGAGACCAGACATAGTTCATTATGTCAGCGTCGTATCCAGGTTCATGAGTGAGCCAAGTAAAGCTCACATGGCAACAGCAAAAAGGATTCTCAGGTACGTCTAGGGAACAAAAGGTTATGGATTTCTGTACGAAACAGAGGAGAATCACAAGCTTACAGGATACACAGACAGCGATTGGGCCGAAAGCATTGATGACCGAAAAAGTACAAGTGGCTACGTCTTCCAACTGGGAATCAAGGCCATATCTTGGTCATCAAAGAAACAAGCAACAGTAGCACTGTCATCAGCAGAAGCAAAGTACGTAGCAGCAACAAGTGCAGCATGTGAAGCGGTATGGCTTAAAAGAATTCTCGAAGATCTACAACAGAATACAGAAGAACCAACAATTATCTACTGTGACAATATGTCAGCAATAGCCATGACGAAGAATCCAGTCTTTGACAGCCGCACGAAACACAATGAGATACGACACCATTTCATACGAGAATTGGTCGATAAACAAGAGATCGAGCTACAATTCTGTAAGACGGGGGAGCAACTCGCGGACATCTTCACAAAGGCAATACCAACGGAAAAATTTAACAGGTTCAGAAGACAACTCAGAATTCAAGATTTTTCAGATTAAGGGGGGATGTTAAAGAATTAATCTAGAAAAATCTAGAATATACTATGTATATATCTATGATTTAGCTTAAGAAATATCTAAGATAAATATCCTAGGAAAAATCTAGACTACAAAGCTCCCTAGAAAACACTAGAATATTGTAAAACAAAATCTACCTAAGTCGGTTAAACCAATGGACCGACATAATGCATGTATAAATAGAACTAGGAGTATGGGCATGTATGTAAGAAAAAAAACCAAGCATCTAATATAAGTCCAAACCATTTAACAAAGCTCTCCTTTTCCTTTTACCACTCTACCATAAACAATAACAATATTACTTATAAAATACATTAAGCCCACTACAATTCCACAACCATTTCCAACACTTACTACGATTCCAACCCAAACTTAAAGCCAATTAGGCCATTGCTAAATATCATGTTTAGTTCTGAATACCTTTTATCTCCAACACTTGCTATTCTTGGAGCGATTTTTCTATTTGAACTGATTTTTTAGATTTTTTTTTTGTCTTAGAAAAATTACGTCCTTTATATAGATGTAACTTTAGGTGTTCATGTGTTGGGGAAGGAGAGAGGTGGTTCTCAGTTTCTTTTTAGAAATTATATCTGTCGTTGAATGGATTAAATCTTCTATAC
This sequence comes from Beta corolliflora, assembly GCA_947648045.1. NCBI lineage: Eukaryota > Viridiplantae > Streptophyta > Magnoliopsida > Caryophyllales > Amaranthaceae > Beta > Beta corolliflora. The sequence continues at coordinate 196,687 of CANSZD010001531.1, forward strand.
TAGGGATTGCGAGTTTTGATCTTAGGATCAGAATATTGGGTAATGAACTAAAGAAATTCAGTTCACCCTAAGTTCATGTGATGGCATTAAGAGTCATCGCACTTCTAAAATGCATCTTGTGAGAGGCTCTCCAATATGATTTGGGACAAGTTTCGACCTCCACAATTATGAGTTTCGGCTTCTTGAGGAGAGACTCAAGATACCCTCTGTATAGGGTATGAAGTTACAAAAAAGTGACTTTTTGGTTAGTTCAATCTGTAGAATCCCAAAAAGATTTCTCATTTCTAAGGCCTTAGATTTATCGTCTTGTGAACATGGTTCTACAAGATGAGATGTGGTAATCCATCTTTGAAGATCGTCTTTGCTTAAAATCTCGCCAATATTCATCACACTACAACAACTCCCTTTCAGCAAGACATACAAGTCAGCCCCACCGAAAATCGACCAAGAGGAATTACCTTTGCAAATTCCATCATATCCTCTACATGGAAATCTGGACTGGTAAGGTAACAAGATGGTTTGCAACCTCTTTATCGATTGTAATTTATATGGTGTGTAAGAGCTAGTAAAACTTATAAGTTCAGTGTTAGTTTATTTTCTGCTTATTGTTTGGATAGTCTATCGTTAGTTTGTAATTCAAGTTTTAATTAATGCGAATTTTGTTGATGCCAAAAAAAGACTTTCTATTCATACAATCAAACTTTGTGGATCCAACGAACTTTGTTAGCAGTTTCTTACCATGATAAACATGACTCATGGATAGAGGGTGTGAGTTGAAAACAACCACCATTCCTGTTGACACCACATCATGAACAGAAATTATTGGGTGTAACTTGTACACCATAACTAATAGTGTAACAACCCATTCAAAGGTGTGAAATTCTCAACATGAAACCTCGCTCTTCCTTCTTATTCCGGCAACGGCAGGTTTCCAGCATTCGTCATCTTTTACGAAACCCTCTCTTTATACGTGTGTTCGTCATCTTCTTCGACTGATTCGGCTTCATCGTTGGCATGCGTTTTCACCATCGTTTTTGTGATTTCTTAACTTTGCCAATTAATGAGAATTATCATAGTATTAGGAAAATGATGTTCGACCACTCATAGCAATTTTTATTCTGAGAATTCTCATAGCAATTTCAGACAACACTCAAGACGGAGGTCAAATTTATCATTTTCTTGACTTTATCAATGGAGGTTATATTCTCATCAGATTATTTTAGCAATTTCTTAGAAACTTCAATTCTCATAATACTATGATAATTCTCATGACGAAGGTTAAATTCTCATAATAGGAAATTCTCATATAAGAAGGGGAGCATATCGCATGATTCCAAATTTAACTTCAAAAGTCTCGTATACATGTTATCCCAACTTCAAACTCCTTTTCGTTCCGCTTTAACTAGGTAGCCCTGTAAACACAAATTTTAGATGTGCAAAATAGTGAGTCAAAATATGTGAACAAAATAATATTTTATTGATTTTTGTATTTTTGGGTTACAATCTCTAATGTATTTGATCCTCTGATTCGATCTCCACGTATATTTGAACTTTGTAATTCACGAACGCTTTGATCTTCTTGAATAAGGGCCTTGTCCAAGGGCTTGATTGTCCAAGGATGTTGATGTAGAATAGACGGCACTTTTGTATGTTTCTTTTTCTAGGTTTAGGTTGAATGTTTGATTTGGACGTCGTCTAAGCTGCAAGCTTCATCTCTTCTTCGTAATAATCGTATTTCTCCCTCCCGGCTCCGAGTGCTCTTCTTCTCCTCCTCTCCCCAAAATGAGGTGGGGAAGGTCTATTTATAGAGCTTTCTAGGGTTTTAGGGTTTCTGAGTAGTCCTATCTAGGCCTCATGGCCTTCATCATTTAAATGGCTCAATTCTTATTATTGGACTTCGACCCATTATATAAATGATAATTAATTAAAATAGACCAAATTTAATCATAGGTCCAAATTAATTAATTTTACTTATCATCTATATTTTTTTTATAAAAGTCAATATATGACTTTAATGAGTCAAAATTATAATGTGGCATTTAATAAAATTTTCATGCCTACAAGCCCCCCTATCTTTCGATCAATACAAAGTTGAGGAGGCCGATCACGAACGCTACAGGTGTGGGAGCGATCCTAGTCATAAGTTGATAAAGGTGATATGAACGTAACGCTTCCTAGAGGAGTCTTTCTTTTACTTTTAGTCTAGCGCTTCAACGAGTCAAGTACAAGCCAGTATTTTCCCTATATGTTCCCTATATTGGGGTAATTTGGAGGAAGAAGATGAAGAGGAGAAATAAAATTAGGGTTTTTAGATTTGAAGATGAAAATAAAGTTGTAGTTTCAAGGAGGCGAGAGAAACGGAAATTTGAAGAAGATGAATTGACTAATGACGAGTTTAATAATTTTGATATTGAAAATGATAAAGAATATGGAAAAAATGATACAAATTAGTTTTCAAATGACACATAATTCTTGAAAAATGGTCATTTAATCTCTTATGGATGATATCAGTTTGTCTAATAATGATAAAGTATATCAAAAATTGAAAATATAAATGATAGCATTTCTCTTATGAAACATGCCGATAATGAAATGAAAAAGTTATATAAATGACATAATAGTTCCAGATTGACGTGGAACAGAACTCAAAATAATATAAAGCTACTAAGAATGACGTGAAACATATTTAAAAATGACATGAATTAGTTCCAAAATGATATGAAACACACCAATAATGACATCAAAGAGTTTTGTTAATGACATAAATTAAAATAGATTTAAAAATGAAATGAAACAGTTCCAAAATGATATAAAACACACTAATGATGACATAAAACAATTATATTACTTCACACATCATGTGAGATTTTGTTACACAATATGTTATGGTATAACATGTTACACCCAAAGGCTGAAACGCACTCTATCAGAAATGATTCTTAATTCTATGGCACAAACATAAATATAAAGTCATCATGTAACTAATGGCAAGTATATGACTAGTATTACACTATTAGTTGTTACAAGCATCATAAATCATGATTATAAGAACAATTTAATTCAATAAGAAAGGAAAGAACAAGAGAAGAACTGAATTTGAAATTGAAGAAATTTGCATTTCATGCATGTTGAACTATTGTAATTTTGTAGTTGATTCCTTCAAAGGAAGTTGCTCGTTGCGCCCTCTAAGATGCTTAAGATTGTTGGACAAATTGGATTCTCCCTCCTTGTAATGTTGGTACAAAACTCCCAAATTTGCTCCATCGAAGAAATCAAGATAATCAAAATTTCGATCGAGTGATTAATAAAGATTAAATCTACAAACAACTTCTTAAACATTATTTCTAACTATTTTCATGCTCAAGTGTGTGGAATTACTATCGAGAGAAGTACACAACCAAAGCTCCAATGCAATCAAAATATGCTTTGATGCCAAGAAAAAATGTGGCAAGTACATTTGAAGAATCTTTATTATCGCAAAACATACTAAAGCAAGAAAAATGACCGAATAGTCTACCACCCTCCCTCAACCTCCCCAAAAAAAAAAAAGGAGAAGAACAACGATGATCCAGATGATTATCTTAAACCGAAGCTTCGACTACAAACAAACAAAAAAATCAGAAGGAAAACGATGCTTACAAAAGAAACCTTCATTTACACTAGGGATAATTATAGGCCAAAGGCTTCGAACTATCATCATGCATTGATTCTTTAGTCTTCATTATGCAGATTCTCCCACTGCAAAATTTCCCACATTACTCTAATTTAGTACATCATAGAATAAGGATTAGCTAGAATAAGAAATGAGAGTATGAGAAAGGCAATTATAAGCTGACATGGTCGTTTTGCATAACCGGAAAAATAGGGGGTTTCGGATTATATACAAAAACCACATGGCAGCCTACGGTTACCTTTCTCATATTCTTATTTACATTCTTGCATATCCACGTCTACCTATCTACCATTTCCCAAATTCCCCCCTTAATGTATTACCCGCAGTCCAAGGATGTCCGAAAGAGGAAAAGGCAAAAGAAAATAAAAAGAAAGAAACCTTTGAGCAAACACAAACAAATTAAAAGTAGAAGGGGGAAATGAATGTTTCTATACCTGTATCAGATGAATTTTCTTCCTTGTCCAAATTCTCTTTTTCAATGCACTTGAGAAGATACTTGAAGGTCTCAATCTCACAAGGAATGGTAAGGCCACCACCATGATCAAACCCAAACTCTTCCTCAGCTTTCTCAAGGAGTACCTTGAATAGATGGTGGCTAAGGTAGTCAGTACGGATGATGAACCTTCGAAGCTCTGACCCTACATAAACTGCCAGATATCCCTTGGGAACATCAGGAGGTGGCTCGGGGCTAGGACACCCTTCTTCATCTGAATCACAAGCAACGGCCGAGTTCTTCAATCGCCTATTTACTTCAGGTGGGATTCCTCCAAGGGGAGGCTGATCATGGTGGTCGGGCATTCTTGAATTGATAGTTACATTTTGCCATTTGTGAAGGAGTTCCTTCAGCCTTACGATTTGTCTAATCCCGCTCACTTTGCCACCCCCTTGTTCTTCCATGACTTAATGCTTGCAAATGAAAATTTTGATTGTGATTCTCCCTTGATTGAAATCACTGGGTTCAGTTCCTGATGACTAGCATCATCAGATTGTCCACTACAGGCAAAACAGAACAGCACTCAAAACTTCGCATGCAAGATCCATTTGCATTCAGATCAATGAAATGCAAGTATTTACATGCTCAAGAAGTGTTTAAGAGCTAAACGAGAAGTGCAAAGATTGATGAAACAATAACTAATGATCAATTTGGTAGCATGTTGCATGTAGGAACTCATGTGAGTGACAGAATACCCTCTGCACTGACCTTAGTCTTCAGAGTTCAGAGCAACTTCCTTATATGAATTGAGCTACAGAGTCATGTCAATTGCGAAAGTTGCAGCTTGGCCTATCATTCTCTTTCTCTTTCTTGGGCAGAACTTAAGAACTTCAATTATGCTGGCTGGACACACAAGATATTTTCACTGCAAGAGCCAGCACAAACGCCAAGAAAGAGATTTAAAGAGGATCAAAAGAGGAACTAGTTGTCAAAAAATGCAGGAAGTCTAACGACGTGTATTCATGGAACGTCCGAATCGAAATTACAAGATATTGAGGAAAAGATTGGAGCTCTTAAGCAGCAACATAACATATAGATGAAATTCATAAAAACTACTCTGCTGAGTTCTATTTACTTGTAAGTCTTGAGTTTATGCAGTTTAATGTTTGAGCTAGCAACTTCAAATCCTAGAAAATCTCTCCCAGATTTGTCTTAATTTCAAATTCAAATTCAAATTCTAAAATGTGATCAATCTGCACTGCAAGATACAGAAGCCAAAAGAGGAATCACATTGGACAAGTGCGCTAAATAATATTAATATATCAAACAATGACACTCCAAATTGAAACAGCAATCTAGCTCGTTCTCTCCCGTTTTTATTTTAAAATTTATTCCTTTTACACTTAAGCAACTACAAATCCATAGTTCAGTTTAAGATATAATAAGTTACCTAATACAAATTTTTATAAGCAATGTGCCACATGTGGGTTATCGATTATCATAAACAAAATTAATGATAATGCATATTTGAAGCAACGGATAAGAATTATTAATTCAAGTTGTAATGAGGTTACTGTTATTGCATATATGAGTTATTGACAAGAACATATGGGATAACGGTAATGCACATATGCTATTACTCAAAATGTTGCACCATCAATTGAGTTTAAGGTGATCATGGCCCGGGCCGGGCTTTGGCCAAAATAGTGGCCCGTTTAAAGCCAAAGTCTCGGGCTGGGCCAAGCGTCCTTTTCGGGCCATTTTCGGGCCGGGCCAAAATTAAGCCTAGTTTTCCATATGTAAGTAGCCTTTGGCTTGGTTTTTTTGCCCAAATTCGGCCCATGTTGATCACCTCTAATTTGAGTGTACCATGCGTCATACGAGAGACCGGTTGATTACCTAATATCTACATCTAAAATTTCTAGAAAAAGCAGCCTGTATTAATATAGAAACAATAAAATTGATAGTATGCTTAAAACAAAACATGAGCTCCTGGATCAATAGCTAGTTAAGGTATGATGGCATAACAATTAAGAAGCAACACAATCACCTAGAGATATTATTCCAATTGCGATTCCGTTTTAATATCACCACATGAAAAATAATAATAACAAACACATAATTTTTTTTTTATTATTAGTTAACTCAGATTCATGATAATCAATCAATTATAGCAAATAGAAACCTGATCTCAAGTTTTAAAATTTGTATATCTCCATACTGGCAAATAAACAAATAAATAAATAATTAATTGTTGTGTAGATCCAGAAAACCCTTGATTTCACATGGAAGTGACTAATTCAATTGGTGCATGTATAGATCCAGCATGTTCTTAACAAATTGACAATCCAATTACACAAACTCAAGCAATCAAATTACTCAAGCAAGTCAAATGTTATTTATTGAGTATATCACAAAAACTGTAAATCTAGCAAAACAGAAATGAAACATAAACAAGATCAATATCACAAAGAGACTTACAAAATTCAAAATGCATGTTAAAGCAAACTCATTTGATCAAATTGAAGAAGCCAACAGACATTATAATATATCACAGAAATTGTAAATCTAGCAAATCCAAAAACATAAAGGTAAATTAATGCATACCCAGAAATCAAATTGCATGTTAAAGCAAAACCCATTTGATCAAATTTGGTAATCATATTCAACATCAACACTACATTGCAAAAAATGAATAAACCCAGAAATCAAAATGCAAACCAAATCAACCCAGGTGATAAAATTTTATGATCATAACACAAAATATAATGGAAAATAAAGTATTACCTGGAAATGTAATTGGGAGGAGGCATGCATTCAGCTGTGAGGGAAAAAAAGGAGAAAACTTTGCAAGAAAAAACAGTAAAAAAGACAGAAATTTGGGGAATGGATAACAGAAGAGAGGAAAGAAAAAAAAACTAAATGATGAAATCTGAAGATATATTAACTAGAAAAACTTCCAAATTTAGTACATTAATGTAATAGTGGAGTGAATATCGGAATAATAAGGAATATTATTTCTGTTATTTCTAAAATTCTGCGAAATGCAGGAATTTGGAGAAATGGGTAATATGAGACTGTTTATGTTGGCGAATTTTTGGGGATGATGGAAAGTTAATTAGCTGTTTTTGTACCAAATTTGAAGCAAAGGTAACAACAATGGGTTAGTTAAATTTTAAATATGTTTTTTTATTGGAGATGTAGTTTGAAAGGAAATCAAGGGAAGTCCACGAAATTGTTTGTTTTTGGGAGGAGAGAGAGAGAGTTTTTGAGGAAGACTTTTGGTGTATTTAACTATTTATATGAGGGTTGGAGGGAAGTTGAGATCAGTATTTACATGGGACATCATAAGGAGTCCGGATCCTCTAGAGTTACTAAAGAACTCTAGAGGTAGAGTTAGTGTAATCTCAGCCCTCCGTCTAAATCTACGGTTATTAATTAAAAACAAGATAATTTTTATTTAAGGAAATAAAATAAAATTCTAAAACTTGAGCGCCCTACTGGAGACTAATGAGTTTGCCGCCATATCACAATCACAAACTCCATTGATGAGTTTGAGAAACTTCTAAACCTCCTATACTAGTACTGTACCAATCAGAATTACAACACAGGAAGCCACATGACTCTCTCCTGACATCCTTATGCACTACCAAACCATGAATGTTTGATGATATACCAAGAGACCATTAAACAAGAGACCAAATTGGTTCAATTTCATTGACATAGATCGACGTGTTTTATGCAAATCAGCAGCCAATTGTTGAGAATAAGGATTGCCAAACTTGAGGAAAATCATTATGAACATCCTGCTTTCCCAATAATAATACTTCAACAAAATTCTCCTCTGGTCAATCTAGTGAATTTTGAGCTTCTTAGTTGCTTCAATGTAGATTTATGGGAGCTTTTAATAGATATGTTCGTTTTTGTGGAAGAAACGACTCAATTGAGGACAATTTTAAGAGATTGAAGTCGCTATGTAAGAATTGAGAATTATAGGTTGAATTTGGGGATTCTTGTTAAATATCACAATAACTAAATTGGGGACAAATTGAGGGTAATAATTCCCGAGAACTACACTCACGCAAGCCATAGAACGACCAAGCGATCTTGAAAGTTTTAACGGAGAGGTGGTTTAGGGGACGGATTTGGAGGGAGAAGGGTGGAGGAGAGAGAAACAGTAGAGTAACTCTAACAGTAGAGGAGAAGGTGGAGGACAGAGAGAAACAGATTTGGGTATCATTCTTGATTTTTTTAAAATGGACGGCTGAGATGAATAAAATTAGATCAAAGGCTGAGATTACACTAACTCTACCTCTAGAGTTCTCTGGTAACTCTAGAGGAGCTGGACACCATCATAAGTGTTATATGACTGTTCAACGTAGTACAAGATACAGGTACAACCTACATCACCCTGGCCAAACTCTTTTTGCGGCGTTAAGCAATAAGACCATCTTTCATACTCATTGTAGGAGGTGGTAAACGATTTATCGAGTCGGGTCAACTTAATTTGAGTAACGAGTCATTTCGGTTTAAGTTTAATTTCGAGTTGAGTCTGATTAAATTATGTTATATTTGATTAAAAACAAAAGTTGTAATAGTTATTAGTTTATTGGCATAGTAGCTATCTGTTGTATTAGTTCTTAGTGGTTAGCTTGCAAAATAACTTTTAAAAAAATTCAATGTTTGAACTTTGATCTAACTAGCCTGGTTGAACAATCTCAACACTTAGTAAGTAGAAGTGTAGCAAGGGAAGGGCAGCTTGGTAATTCATTCATTTGATGCTGGCAATTGCCATTAATTATATGTAGTGTTTAATTAATTGCTTACTTTTCAAAATATTACATCAACTGTTAAACGAACCTTAAAACACAATTTCATCAAACACCATTGTTTACCTCTTAAGAAGTTTCGAAGAAAAGTTACTTGGAAATATTTATTGTCAAACATACCCTTAGATTGAGTTAGACTTACACTATTGTCAATTTGTCACAAATACCTTCAAATGAAAATAGATCAATCTCAATAATTTTGATCATTGCCTCGAGTTGGTTTAGTCAAGTCAATTTTGATTTATGTCAAATTAAAGTTATTCAGGTTTGAAAACTAATTTAAATTAAGGGTTGGATCTGTCTTTCTCTATGCATTCATAATTTTTGTATGTTACTCTTTTGGATTTGTAAGATTTCAAATAATACTTTGTTGAGGTTGGTGTCTCAAATGGGTGGCTCATTGTGCACAACAAGTCCTTGTCTTGGTCCTTATAGTGTTGTTTGTTTTATGATTCCCGCGTGTTTAGAGCTTAATTTGTTGGCTGGTCTAAATTATGCGACATTTACAACATGCTATATTAGGAGAATATGTTTTCTAATTATCCTAGGACTCCTTAAGGATATGTACATGGTCCTTGTCATTTCAAAAGGTTTGACTTGTCAAATCATCTATTACAAAATGAAAGGGGAAAAACCCTAACTTTACACAATGCAATAAATGAAGCAACTAAGAAAATTAAATGGAGTAATTATAAATGTTGACAATTTCACTATAATTGAGTGGATGAAGACTTGAGTCACAGGATGAAGAAAGAAATTTAAAGGAGAAATGGAGAAAATAGTTGGTAAATGAGGTGAGAGAGGGAGTTGTTGTTCAATGAGGAGAATTGGAGGGAAATGGCTGGAAAAAAAAAACCCGAGTCACGTGCCTCTCATGTGAGTCATTTAAGTGAGCAGATCGAATGAGGCTAGTCAACGCCTAAAAGAAGGCCAAGGTTGTTTCTTGCAAAAAAAAAACTTACAATTAAGGTTTTAAATTGCATGAAAAATTTTAAAAGGTTGTTTCTCGCAAAAGTGGTATATGAAATTTAAAAATATGATTATATATTAATTAGGTTCCTTTAATCTCTATTATATAAGGGAAGGGGGGAGGAATATGGTATCGCCCTCTAAAAATACTAAATTACCCTTAATGATCTAATAGAATGAAAAAAATTACAAAGGAAAACAATTTTAGAACTCTTTCTCATTTCAACTTGTCATTATAAACAAGTTAAAAATGGGTTATGCATCAAATATTCAATTAAAAAATTAAATGGACAAAATATCTTGACCTTTTTTTTATAAGAGAAGATGGTATACATGAGTACATGACGTCCACCTGAAAAGTCTGAAATACTCACTACCTTTGATACTCTTTAATTCAGTCAAAGCAACTCATTATATCTATTTTTTTTTGTTCAAAACTCATTCACAAAAAAAATAATACTAAAAATCACTCAAAACCTTTGTTAGTTTTCTACATTAGCGAATTAATATATCTAAATTCATCTAACTATTAATCTTTCACATTTTAAGTATAATCATAACTATAGTACGAATAGAATATATAATAGAATAACAAGTTTTGATAATAACGCAAGCATCGCGTGCATTTAGGGCTAGTATGACTCTAAAGCAAGAGAGTACTACTTTCTACGTCTTTTTTATACTTGTACCAAAAGGAAATGTCAAGCATATTAAAGTTAGTTGTATAAAGGTGTGTTTAAAATAATAAACAAGTCATATGCACATAGAAAACCTTTTCTAAAAGGAAATTGTATAATTAATGAAAAACACCATAAAATGAATATTCTACAACTATTAAAAAGGAGAGGTAGTATTTCTTACAAATATGGTCATGGTTTAGTACCAATCTAGCATATGTGGTCCAGGACCTCCAGGCTCCAGGTGCATCTACAAAACAATTGACCAAGGCAACCCAAGTCGTCATCTTACACTTACCTCCAAAAAGTGGGACATTGAATTTTAGAGAAAGAGTTAACCACAAATTATTGATTTTTCCATTGAAGCATATCTGAAAGACTAACCCAAATTCCTTATTAATTAAAATCAAAGGAACCACATCTAAAATGTGAGTTAAAAACATTGTTTAAAAAGCACTGAGTGGAATTTTACTACTGAATTCCAGTTAACTGCCACTACATACTACAGTAAACTCTAGATAAGTAGGTAAAGAAGAGGAAGAGTAGATACCTCACAGTGTAACATCACAAACTACGCGTAACACAATCCATACAGCAAAGTTTTGCTAAGCCATGGATTACCTAAGTTTTGTGTTGTGTCTTCTACTAGCATGGATTGTAATCCATCTCCTCCTTTCAAATGTAAGGAAAGATGATGAATCAAATCCAAGGAGACTACCACCAGGTCCACCCACTATACCCATCTTCGGGAACCTCTTTAGCCTCGGCAAAAACCCACACATCTCCTTGACTGAACTTGCCAAGACTTATGGCCCACTCATGACTCTGCAGCTCGGCCAAGTGCCAACAGTGATCATTTCCTCATCTGTCATGGCCAAAGAAGCCCTTCAAAAACAAGATCTTTATTTGTCTAACAGGTTGGTCATTGATGCTGTTCGTGCACTTGATCACCACAAAAGTTCACTGTCCTTTTTGCCAGTTTCCCCAGAATGGCGAAAGCTTCGAAAAATCTGCAATTCAAGAGTATTTTCAGCCAGTAAGCTTGAGATGAGCCAATATCTGCGAAGAGAAAAAGTGAGCGATCTCCTTGCCTACATCCAAAAAAGAAGTGAAGATGGTTTATCGGTGGACATTGGGCAAGTAGCATTCACTACAACGCTGAATATGTTATCAAGCACTTTCTTTTCACTGGATTTGGGTGACCCCTGTACCCAATATGCTTCTGAATTTAGAAAGACTGTACGAGGTGCACTGGAAGAATTGGGAAAACCCAACTTTGCTGATTATTTTCCTCTATTGAAGAAGATAGACCCACAAGGCATCAGACGGCGTACAAGTATACACTTTGGTAAGATGATTGATCTATTCAACACCATAATTGAACAACGGTTGCAGGGCATGAGACCATTAGAATCATTACCAGGGGACGATTTTTTGGATGGCTTATTAGGCATCAGTCAAACAGATTCTGAAGAAATAGAAGTATCAAAAATTCCTCATCTGTTAATGGTAGTCACCTTCACTTTTGACATATTATCAATTTTGTTCCCTGCATTGCTTTGACATGTCTTCCCCGCAGGACCTATTTGGTGCCGGAACTGACACAACATCGAGCACTTTAGAATGGGCAATGGCAGAATTACTCCACAACCCAGAAAAGCTGAAAAAATCACAAGCAGAGCTCCACGAAATCATAGGGAAAGGAAACACAATTGAAGAGACTGACATTCCGCAGCTCCCATATTTGCAGGCTATTGTCAAGGAAACCTTCAGGCTATACCCAGCAGTACCACTTCTCTTGCCACGACAACCTGATTCAGATGTGAAGCTCATGGGTTTTACAGTGCCAAAAAATGCACAAGTAATGGTCAATGTATGGGCAATTGGGAGAGATCCGGATCTGTGGGAGAACCCAAACTTATTTGAGCCAGAAAGATTTTTAGGATTGGAAACTGACGTAAAAGGTCATGATTTTGAGCTGATTCCATTCAGTGCTGGCAGGAGAATTTGTCCTGGCTTGCTATTGGCGATTCGGATGATCCATTTAATGTTGGGATCACTTATTCATGGGTTTGATTGGAAGCTGGCAGGAGAAGTTCCACCAGAGAAGATGGATATGGAATCGAAGTTTGGGCTCACATTGGAAAAAGCTCAGCCACTCCATGCTATTCCACTTCTTCATGTCTGAGTTTCACAAACAAGATTTTAAGAGTCAGAATTGAAGGAAAGTAAGTGGTTAGCTTTGGACCATTTATACAATAATGAATGAGTGCTCATATGTAATGTGTAATTGTGTATTGTTGCACACTTGCACACATGTGACTTGAAGTTGTGTGTTATAAGTAAATAAGAGGATTACAATCCTTTAGCTGAAGGAATATGTCCTTAGACATTCCAGCAATTACTAAATATAAATAGGAATGTTATTATGAAGATAATAAAGTTAATTATTTTAGTAATCGTATTTACTTGCTAGAGAATAAATATGATTAATAGGACAATATTGATTCGCCTATAACTAAAATAGATTAATCCTATGAGGGCCATACATCTGAAGACAAAGTTGACAAAAGAATCCAAATCCATATGGGATTAGGATTGGGGCGGTTCAAAGGGGAATAGGAGGAGAATTAGTTCTCCTAACTAACCTATGACTCTTCTATTATATATAGGATATAATATTAGGGTTTAGGTGAGCAAATTCATTTAGTCGGTTTCTTTTCACTGTAGAGAAAGAGAAACCCTAAAATCTATTCTCCATAAACCGGCGCCTATACCATCAAAAGCAAGAGATTTTCTTCTCTTCCGTTCTAAGCAACGTTGATGTTCAACTGGTGCTCGTGGAGGCGATTAGAGGAAAGCAACACTTGGGGCTCTCTGATCTTCAAAGCTTGCATACAACAAGGAAATCACGCTACAAAGGTTTGATATTTAATCCCTATTGAATGATTCATGTGTCTGATTATGTTTGCGATCCTATGATAGATGTTAGGAAATTGTTTCCTGAAATTCCGCTATTTGCATCTATATATTCTTATAGTGGTATCAGTTTTGCCTAATTCATAATATTCATATGATCATGTTATTGTATGCAAAGTTATTATTTTATTCAATTAAGGGAGGATTTATTTATGGCTTGAATTTGCATAATTGATATTTGATATTAATTGATTGGAAATTGTAAATAATTGATTTAATTGTGATTTATGCTCTAATAATTTTATAAAGTTCCGAATTTTTTATATGAGGGACGAAATAAATTGTTTAATGCACTCTAAAATTTTTGGATTTTTATAAATATTTATGTTAGATTTAAAATTATTTATGTTTAATTCGATTAATCATTGAAATAATTTGTTAACAATTAAAGATTTGATTTTTAATTTGTTAAATAAATCTAATGTTCATCACCCATATAGATCTAGAATAATATGATGGCTGAAAATAATTTGATTATTTTTCCCACTAATTTTCGAATTTTATCATATTATTTATGAATTTTGGTTAAATTTTATGTTTAATTTGATTATTCATAGAATTTAAGGATAACAATTAAAATATTTGATTTTATTTGTTAAGATAATTCAGTAGGTCACCCTAAAAATTATTTTCGAAATTTTCGGAATTTAATTGTTAATTTTCTGAATTTTTGGAAATAATTTGATTTTTGCCCAAATTTTGAATTTTTTGTTAGATTTAATGTTTAATATAGATTAAGAATTGAAAAATACAATCTTAACAAATCTAAAATTTTGTTTGAGTTTGTTAAGTGATTCTAATTTTTTTGCCCTAATTTCGAATTAGTAAAACCTAATTAAATCCTAAATCTTTAAATAAATTGTTAGTTAAAGATTAATTTGAATTTTGTAAATTGTTACAAAATTCAAAAGGATAACCCACCATGGCTGGGTGGCCCCACCTGCACCGGTGGAGCCACGGTGGTGGACGGCGTTATTGGGTCGGCAGCAATCACGGGCGGTGCCGGAGACAGAGACTGCACCCAGCAGCTTACGTTTGACGTACGTAGCTGCTGGCGCAGGTGGATGTGGCAGCGCCGCCTTGGCTGTTTCTTCGGAAGGCGGGTCGTCGAGGCCGGCGGATGGTGACATGGTGTCGATCTCCGACAGCGGCCGTTCTTGGCTGACCTGTTGTGCGGTGGTGAATGGGCTGGTGTTTCCAGCGTGATAGTCCTGAAACTTGCGTGAGTTTCGTGGGTACTCTTGCCTGTTGACTGGCAGCCTTGTGCTGCTGGTCAACGGTCCAGAAGTCAATTTTAAAAAAAAAAAAAAATTTAAAAAAATTTGTTTTATGGAAAATCTGATTTTCCTAAGTTGAGCATAAATCCAAAAGTTTCCTATTTTGCAAATTTGTGAATAATATTGATTAATGCCATATTTAAATAAGTAATTGAATGAAAATAATAAAGTTTCCTAAATAATTACTAGCTTAAAATTGTTAAGTTTTATGATTATTATGGAAAGTTTTATTTGCTTATTAATTGTTAATAAGTAAATCGTTTATGTTTATTTTATTTTGATATTATAAATGCGTGGATGTTTAATATAATATATGTGATATTATATTTTACATATTATGACTAGTATGGCCCAAATTAGGATAGTAATTACGATCTGCGAATCGTTATATTTGAATGTAAATTAGATACGATCTGCGAATCGTTTGTATTTTTGTAACTTCAAATTTTCTTTATTTATTTAATTCAAATTATGTAATCAAGCATGAGGATCCAAGGAGTTTCAAGGATGGTGATCCATGGAGATTCAAGGGAGGATTCATGAAGATTAGTTATTTTTCTAAGTATAGGGGGCCATACAAGATCATTTAGTTATTGCTTATATAATTTTCTTGCATTTATTTAGTTTAAATGCTTGCTTCTAAGTTTATTTGTGGTTAATTGATTCATGTGTTCACTATTAATTGACCATATTAGTAAACTTAGGTCCCCAAAAGTAATATTGAGTTCAATTGCTTTTCCAAACAACACCTATAAAGCCTTAGATCATGAGTAATAGGTTCTGGCCAAAGCGGGGTGTTGCTCATAGTTCCGGGATAGTAGGGTAGGTTTTTGAAACTTACATGTTAATGTTTGGTTTAACTCAACAAAATCATCAAAAGATAAAGTTTTGGGTTTTGAAGCTAAGAGATAGGAGTAAACAAGGAGTTGTTAACCTGTCTACCAAGAATTATAATGAGTTATAATTAGTAAAATGTTTACTTACCTCAACTACTATAAATTGAAGGCAGGGCCAAAGTCCGTTTGATTGTAGTGGGAGGGGATCTTGGTTATTTCTTTATTCAATGGGGAACTTTCATTTTGAATAAAGGGTAGTAGTAATTAAAATTTGTTTAATTATTGCTTTCTTGATAAACATTGATTGAATCTTGCTTTATTATTTGTTGTAGTAATTATGTCTAGTAACAACATTATCAACACCAACAATTCTACTTGTAATTTGCGCTCCGTCCTTTCGAAGGACAAAATGAATGCTGCACGTTTCATTGCAAGTGAAAGGGAAATGAGAATCGTTCTCAGAACTGATAAGTTCAACGACTTTCACATGCAAGGGGAGGAAGCAACGATGCAAGAAATGCATGAAAGGCTAACTCAGAATGAGCGAAACATCCCTAACCAGCCTAGACAAGAATATGAGGATGTTCTTATGGTTAGTAAAGGGCAATCGCTCAATAGGATTGGGATTGCTATTAAGAAGGACGAAAGCAAACAAGTTCTTTGAGTCCGAAACTTCGAAAAGCAAAAGACTACACCAAAACCAAAAGTTCTTCGATGAGCACTATTGTTACACCCGTAACAAGGTTGGTCATTGGAAAGGTAGTTGCCCCAAGTATTCGAAGGATCAAAAGAAAGGAGTTTCTAGTTCAGATATGTATGTTATAGAAGTTAACTTAGCAACTTCTGCTTCTTGGGTATTTGATACCGCTTGTGGCTCGCACATTATATGTAATATGCAAGGCCTCAAAAGAAGTAGAACATTGGGAAAGGGAGAAGTAGATCTTCGCGTTGGCAATGGAGTACGAGTTGCTACATTGGCAGTGGGAGTATATAGTCTGCTTTTACCTTCAGGATTAGTTTTAGAACTTAATAATTGTTATTATGTTCCTGCTATCACAAAGAACATTATTTCGATTCCTGTTTTGGATTCCGAAGGTTATTCATTTACAATAAAGAACAATAGTTGTTCTGCGTATTTGAATGATATGTTCTATGTCTCCGCTAAGTTATCAAATGGTTTATATGTGCTAGACTTAGAAACCCACATCTATAACATAGACAAAGAAGAAACATAAAACAAATGATTCAAACCCTACATACCTATGGCATTGTCGATTAGGCCACATAAGCTCAAAGCGCATTGAGAAACTTCATAAAGATGGAATTCTCAAATCATTTGATTTCGAATCATTTGATACTTGTGAGTTTTGCTTGATGGGGAAAATGACAAAGTCTCCTTTCACAGGTTCAAGTGAAAGAGCCAAAGACCTTTTAGCCCTCATACATACGGATGTGTGTGGACCTATGAGTACGTTGGCTAGGGGAGGGTACAATTACTTCATTACTTTTACCGATGATGTGAGCAGATTTGGATATGTTTACCTCATGCGGCATAAGTCGGAATCCTTTGAAAAATTTAAGGAATTCCATAATGAAGTACAAAACCAACTTGGGAAAAAAAATTTAATTAAGGCATTACGATCCGATCGTGGTGGTGAATATTTATCTCAAGAATTTGGTGATCATTTGAAGGATTGTGGAATACTTTCACAATGGACTCCGCCAGGAACACCACAGTTAAATGGCGTTTCTGAAAGAATGAATCGAACTCTACTTGATATGGTTCGATCCATGATGAGTCTTGCTGATCTTCCTATTTCATTACGGGGATTTGCGCTTGAAACAATGCATTCACACTTAACAGAGCACCATCCAAAGTAGTGGAAAAGACACCATATGAAATGTGGACAGGAAACGTTCCAAAATTGTCTTTTCTAAGGATATGGGGTTGTGAAGCTTATGTAAAACGTTTACTTTCTGATAAGCCTTCACCCAAATCCGATAAATGTCTTTTTGTGGGGTATCCAAAAGAGACTAAGGGATACTACTTCTACAACCAAAGCGAAAACAAAGTGTTTGTTGCTCGTAATGGTGTCTTTCTGGAAAAGGAGTTTATTTCCAGAAAAACAAGTGGGAGAAATGTATATCTCGAAGAAGTTCGAGATGAGCAACAAATGGATGAGGTTAACACCTCATCAGAGGCGGCCCGGCATGAAAATGCTCAGGAGGTGGTGCATTCAATTCACGTACCTCCTACCGTCCCACTTGGAGATACTCCATGCGAAGTCACTCAACCTAGTGAGGTAGAAACTTCTTCTGTTGTTCCCCAACGTAGGTCTAGTAGGACCATCATTCCGTCAAAGAGATATATTGATTTCCTTTTGACTGAAAGTTCAGAAATAACGATTTTAGAATCAGAAGAGCCTACTAGCTACAAAGATACTTTGGATAATCAAGACTCCGAAAGATGGCTTGTGGCCATGAAATCTGAAATGGATTCCATGTCTGAAAATCAAGTATGGGACTTGGTTGATTTGCCTGATGGGGTAAAACCCATTGGATGCAAATGGATTTTCAAGTTGAAAACAGACAAGGATGGAAACATTAGTGTTTTCAAAGCAAGGTTGGTGGCGAAAGGTTTCAAAATTGTCTTTTCATGGTATTGACTATGATGAAACCTTCTCACCAGTAGCCATGCTGAAGTCCATTAGGATAATCCTTGCGATTACTGCCTTTCATGACTATGAAATATGGCAGATGGATGTCAAAACCGCTTTCTTGAATGGGTTCTTGAAAGAGGATGTGTACATGACACAACCTCAAGGTTTTGAAGATCTACAAAATCCAGGGAGGGTATGCAAGCTTAAGAAGTCCATTTATGGACTAAAGCAAGCATCAAGGAGTTGGAACCTCAGGTTTGATGAGGCAGTCAAGAAATTTGGCTTTCTCAGAAATGAAGAGGAATCTTGTGTATACAAGAAGTTAAGTGGGAGTAGTATTACTTTTCTGGTCTTGTATGTGGATGACATACTTCTCATAGGAAATGATAAGACCATGCTTGAGTCAGTCAAGGAATGACTTAAAAATTGTTTCTCTATGAAAGACCTAGGAGAGGTTGAGTACATATTGGGAATAAAGATCTATAGAGATAGGTCGAAAAGGCTGATTGAACTTAGTCAAGAGACTTATATTGATAAGGTTCTTGCAAGGTTCAAGCTGGAAAACTCCAAGAGAAGTTTCATTCCCATGCAACATGGCATAACACTTGGCAAGACTCAGTGTCATTCGAATCCTGATGAGGTCAAGCGTATGAGTAATGTTCCCTATGCTTCTGCAGTAGGATCCATTATGTATGTCATGATATGCACTCGACCAGATGTTGCATATGCTTTGAGTATGTGCAGCAGATACCAGTCAAATCCAGGAGATGCGCACTGGATTGCAGCGAAAAATATCCTTAAGTACTTGCGAAGGACTAAGGATAATTTTTGGTAAATGGTGGAGATGAGGAGTTAGTTGTTACTGGATACACATATGTAAGCAAGGTTCATACTGAGGATAATATAGCATATCCTCCTCGACTAAAACCGCTTGCTCAACCTAAGCATGAGTGTCATACTAGGTCTATGGGGCTTAAGCATATGGGAGAATGGCTTTAGGTTGTTTACTTCATGTTTACAATTGTAAAGACATTTATTATGCTTTGAATGTTTATCAATAAAAAAAAAAATTTGTTTCTTATTTAATCACTTGGTTTAGTATTAAATAAAATGTCCAAATAATTTGTGTTTTCAAATAGGATTATCGAAAACGTTTTGATAATGGAACCCTATAAAGTGAACAGAAATCACAATTTATTTAAAGTTCCTAGTCTAAATCACTAAATTGGACATAAGTGATTTATTTAAAAGACTAGTATATAATTAATTGATAGTGCAGTTCCATGGGCTATGGAGACATAGAGATGTCTAATTGATTATATGGATGTATAGTTGATACATTGAGACTTGATCTAATTAGATTCTAAAAGTAGAATCAAACTACTATATTTAGTGGATTCCTTAGACATGAGTATGTCTTAATAACCACAATATAATTAGTTTAACTTTGACACTGTTAAACGCCGTGCCGTAAAAGGAGGTTATAAAGGCAGTGATCGGGTGGGCTAAGAATTGAGTGGGAGTTATGGTCATACAAGAGTGGATAAGTCCTCCTATTAAATAGGAATGGTGTCTGGGCCTCTTGATGAGCGAGAACTGGAAAATTGCATGGCCATGCGGAATAGGATTAAAGAGTTAATCCTTGTTTGAGCAGTTCGAACTCAGCGATCAAGGAACAAAATTTGAGAATAACATTGTGTTATCAAATTTGACATTAAGTGACTTAAGGAATTTAACATTGCGCTCTTGTCTTCGGACAAGTGGGAGATTGAAGAAATATGTCCTTAGACATTCCGGCAATTACTAAATATAAATAGGAATGTTATTATGAAGATAATAAAGTTAATTATTTTAGTAATCGTATTTACTTGCTAAAGAATAAATATGCATGATTAATAGGACAATATTGATTGGGCCTATAACTAAAATAGATTAATCCTATGAGGTCACACATTGTAGCACAAGTTGGACAAAGCAATCCAAATCCATATAGGATTAGGATTGGGCCGGTTCAAAGGGGAATAGGAGGAGAATTAGTTCTCCTAACTAACCTATGACTCTTCTATTATATATAGGATATAATATTAGGGTTTAGGTAACCAATTCATTTAGTCAGTTTCTTTTCACTAGAGAGAGAAAGAGAAACCCTAAAATCTATTCTCCATAAACCGGCGCCTATACCATCAAAAGCAAGAGATTTTCTTCTCTTCCGTTCTAGCAAACGTTGGTGTTCAACTGGTGCTCGTGGACTGATTAGAGGAGCAACACTTGGGGCTCTCGGATCTTCAAAGCTTGCATACAACAGGGAAATCACGCTACAAAGGATTGATATTTAATCCCTATTGAATGATTCATGTGTCTGATTATGTTTGCGATCCTATGATAGATGTTAGGAAATTGTTTCCTGAAATTCCGCTATTTGCATCTATATATTCTTACATTAGCTAGGTTAATAATAAAGCGTAAAAGTATGCTAGATGTCAAAGATTGCAAAGCCACGAAGTTTAGGGGTACGTGATCTGGCATCTGCTCGTCCATGTGAATATTCCATTGGCCAAGCCAGGGATATCAGGAACTTTTCGAAAGTTTCAGATGTTCTACACTAGGCAGGCAGTGCATGTTCAATTGCCCAAGAGCTGTAGACTGTAGTAACCGACACAGTGCTACTAAACACTCCATGTATCGTGCTTTTATTGCTTATATATTTGGCAACATTATTACACTAATTATATATTACCAATGTCTATTAATCAAGAGACATGTCTTTTCGTGAATAGACACATCTTTTAGTGAATAGACACATATTTTCTCTTACATGTGGATCATAGGTGACAAAAAAAAGTCATTTCTTGGCTTGTATTCTTGCCCAAAAACTGCAAAATTGTGAGTTTTGTAAAATTTATCATAGACAAACTAAATTAGATTGTTCACTTCTTTGTATCTCAATCATTGTATCCTGTACCTTAGTTATAGATCTATATAGAGGCTCAATATCAGAATCTTAGTTAAGCATTAAAATAGGTGCCTAAAATAAAAGGTCTCTTGTTTCTATCCTGATTCTACATGTTCTCTTGAAATTCTAATTCATGTACAAATAGGATAATCTAACTATTGAAAAATGAACACATTATAGCCTGTTTTGTATATTTTTCAAGTTCGGTTATTGGCAGAAGGCATATACTTAACATTAATAGTTATAAAGTCAACAAGATCATCGTTTAATCGAAGTGGAGAATTCGGAAATTACAAAACGTATCTACTACTCACCCTATCCCCAAGTAAAATTCCTATTTACGCGACTTTTTTTAGGCACTGATAATCTGATATTAACTATTAAGTGCTCACGTCATTGTTCTTTTACATATTTGCCTTCATCAAAATATATCAATCCATGGTCCAAACTACCATAATACAAAAGGGTAATTTATTAACATACATTAAGACAAATCCAACAAATCTGACATGATCAAAAAGTTATATAAATATTAGTAAGATACCGTCATAATTTGAAAAGTTGGACCATAAAAAGGCAAAGTTGCAACTCGAAAAGGAATTTACTAACTTAAATAGCAAGCGAAATTGTTTCGGAGATGCTCACATCTAGAAATAAAAACAAAACTATATCAAGGATATAACGTTTTTTTTATCTGGACATTTCACTAACTATAATTAAGATCGTCTTGCATAGTTTACCAATAATATTTGGAGTTATGGACAAGTGATAAACATAAACGCTAGATTATAAAATGCCGATTCGCACCTGCCAGTCAAAGAATTCCCTTTCGAGAAGACCGAGACGACTCCCAAAAGAACAAAGAATCCATATAGCATTGAATAGTTATCTGTGCTGGAGTTTTTATTAGAAACTTTAAGTTTGCTTCAAAAGAATATGAAGAGTCATTTTTTCCTTTTGTCCCACATTGAAAGAATATAAGGGAAGAGTAAGGTTTATAACCATTACTCTTCATCTACCCTTTGAGTTGAGTAGCAATGAGGCTTTTAGTGGGTAAGTGGTGATATGTGATTGCCACACGAACGCCGCCGCCGCCCGCCCGGACCGGGCCTTGGGCCTTGAAATTAACTTAACTATAGTTTTGAGTCAGAAATATGTTGGCATTTTATGACCGTTTTTATCAGTTCTTAAGTTACCGTTTTTCCCCTTAATCTCTCTTTTAATGCCGTTTTCTCCCCTAAACTCTCTCCTTAATTTCGGCCATGACTCTTCCCATTATGTGACCATTTTTCCCACGATCTCAGCCACGTTCAAATTGGGGTAGATTACTGTTTGTCTGTTGATGCT
The DNA here is from genome assembly GCA_947648045.1 of Beta corolliflora. Lineage (NCBI taxonomy): Eukaryota > Viridiplantae > Streptophyta > Magnoliopsida > Caryophyllales > Amaranthaceae > Beta > Beta corolliflora. Next base: position 219,320 of record CANSZD010001531.1, read on the forward strand.
GCTCCTGAAAATTCTGTTAGGGATTTTGTGAAAGATAGTAAGACTTGTCGTAGGATGTTACTGCATTATATGACTTCTGCCCTTTACATGATTTATAGTAAGTCGAAAAATGCTAAGGATATTTGGGATGCTTTGAATGCTAAGTATGGTACTGATGATTTTGGGACTAAGAAATATGCATGTAGTTGTTGGTTGAAGTTTTCTATGTCTGATGATAAACCTGTACTAGATCAAGTTCATGAGTATGAGCATTTGTGTGCTGATATTGTGGCTGAGGGTATGGCTATTTCTGATATGTTCCAAGTCAACTGTTTACTTGAGAAATTACCACCATCCTGGGAAAATTTTGTTCATTCCTTGAAACATAGGCAGAAAGACTTTACCCTTCAGGAATTAGTTTTCCACATTAAGATTGAGGAGCAAAACCGTATCCAAATCAAAGGGAAATCAGTTGATCATTCTTCCTCTTCTGCTAATCTTGTGGAAAATAAAGCTGTTGCAGGTAAAGGACCAAAAGGTAAGGGTCCAAATCAGTCTCATGGTACAAGGCAGAATTATACTCCCTCCGTCCCAGAATAGTCTGAACACTTTCCTTTTATGTTTGTTCCAAATTAGTTTGAACTCTTCCATTTTTGGCATGGTCCCACTATTAATATATTATTTCTTTTACACATATTTGGCCCACACTCTACCTTTTATCAATAAAAAGTTACCCAACTTTCTCTCTCCTCTAATAAAAAATACCCCACCAACTCCTATCACATCTACTTTTTAAATAAAATAACATTTGATAACTACACTACAACTTATCACCTTAAACTACGTGTCCCAACAAGTGTTCAGATCTTTCTGGGACGGAGGTAGTAACAAGTTTAAGGGAAATTGTTTCGTTTGTGGTAAGTTTGGGCATTCTGCCAAGGATTGCCGTCAAAGAAAGGAAGTTACAAACAAAGCCAAAGTCAACAAAGCTCAAGCTCAACCTTCTTTGAAGACGACATCATTGCTTGCTTGTGGTGTCCGAGGTCAATCTGTAAGCAATGTTCTTTGAATGGATCGTTGATATCTTGGTGCAACCCGTCACATCTGCGCCAACAATGAGATGTTCCAGGACTACAACAAAGTTTCAGAAGGAGATTGCGTCTTCATGGGCAACTCAAGCACTGTGAGTGTTCTAAGCAAAGGAAAGGTTTTCCTTAAATTAACTTCCGAGAAAACCATTGCTTTGCAGAATGTTTTGCATGTTCCCGACATCCGCAGAAACCTCATTTCTGGTTCTCTTTTAAACAAAGCTGGGATTAAGTTAGCTTTTGAATCCGATAAACTTGTATTAACCAGAAATGGTGTTTTTGTGGGTAAAGGCTTTTGTAATGCTGGACTTTTTGTTTTGGATGTTGTTATTGATAATAAGAATTCTAATGCTTCCGTTTATATTGCTGAGTCTATTTCTTTATGGCATTCTAGACTAGGTCATGTGAATGTTGCATCTGTTAAAAGGCTAAAACAACTTAGTCTTATTCATGACTTTAGCAATATATCTTTTGAGAAATGTGAAGTATGTGTAGAAGCTAAGCACCCTAAGAAAGCATTCAACAAAAATGTATCCCGTTCCTCTTCTTTATTAGAGTTAGTCCATAGTGACTTAGGTGACTTTAAGAATTCCATGAGTAGGGGAGGAAAGAAGTATTATATTACATTTGTTGATGACTTCTCACGTTATACTAAGGTATATTTATTGAGTTCTAAGGATGAGACTGAAGAAAAAATTTTAATTTATAAAGCCGAAGTTGAGAACCAATTGGACCTTAAGATTAAGAGGGTGAGATCAGATAGGGGTGGAGAGTATGATGGACTTTCTCTTAAGAAATTTTGTGAGTCTAATGGAATTATTCATGAGGTTACAACTCCTTATACCCCTGAACAAAATGGAATAGCTGAGCGGAAAAATAGGACTCTTAAGGATATGATGAATGCAATGCTTATTAGTTCTGGTATGCCTACTAACATGTGGGGTGAGGCTATTTTATCTGCTTGCTATGTTCTTAACCGAGTTCCCCATAAGAAGTTAGATAAGACTCCCTATGAATTGTGGAAAGGCTTCAAGCCTAATTTGGGTTACCTCAAAGTGTGGGGGTGTTTGGATAAGATTGGACTTCCTGACTTTCAAAGGAGTAAAATTGGACCTAAGACTGTAGATGGTATTTTTATTGGTTATGCTTCTAACAGTGCTGCTTATAGGCTCATTCTTAAGGATGCCTCTGGTTTTGGTCCAATTAGAGAGTCAAGAGATGTTGAATTCTTTGAACATGTTTTTCCTATGAAAGTTAGTGTACCATCATGCTTCGTCTTTGCATCTTCATCTTACGTGCATCATGATATTGCATCATCTAGTGAGACCTTAGAACCTAGAAGGAGTAAGAGAGCTAGAATTGAGTCTAGTTTCGGACCTGATTTTATTACTACCTTTCTAGCTGAAAAAGAGTGTTTAGATGAGCAAGATGTCAATGTGCTTGTATTGGAAGAGAACCCGAGAACCTATGCTGAGGCCATGAGATTTGTAGACTCAAGTTTTTGGTTAGAGGCTATTAACAGTGAAATCGAGTCAATTATGAGTAATAATACTTGGATTTTGTCAGACCTTCCTAGAGGTTGTAAGGCCCTAAGTAGTAGATGGATCTTTACAAAGAAATGTAAGCCTGATGGGTCTTTAGACAAGTATAAGGCTAGACTTGTAGTTGGAGGGCATCGCCAAAAACATGGTTTAGACTTTTTTGATACTTATTCTCCTGTGACTAAGGTAGCCACCATTAGAACATTAATTGCACTTGCATCTATTCATGATTTGATTGTGCATCAAATGGATGTGAAAACTGCATTTTTGAATGGTGAGTTAAATGAGGAGATCTACATGAAGCAACCTGAAGGATGTGAGGTTCCTGGTCAAGAGGGCAAGGTATGCAAGCTTATTAGATCTTTGTATGGTTTAAAACAAGCACCAAAACAATGGTATGATAAATTTCATCAAACTATTACTTCAAATGGTTTTTTTGGTAAATGATTCTGATGCTTGTTTTTATTCCAAATTTGATGAGCTTGGTTGCGTTTTCATATGTCTATATGTGGATGATATGTTAATCTTTGGGACCAATATAGACGTAGTAAATGCAACAAAGAGTTTCCTCAATTCTTGTTTTGAGATGAAGGATTTAAAAGAGGCTGATGTTATTCTTGGAATAAAGATTACTAGAACGTCATATGGGATATCTTTAAATCAATCTCATTATGTTGAGAAAATATTAAAGAAGTTTGATCAATTTGATTGTATTCCCGTGAAAACCCCATATGATTCTAGTATTCATTTGAAAAAGAATAAGGGTGATAGTATATCCCAAGAACAATATGCAAAAATAATTGGTAGTGTAATGTTCTTGATGAATTATACTAGACACGATATAGCTTATGCTTGTTAGTAGATTGAGCGGGTATACTCACGGTCCTAATCGAGAGCATTGGGTTGCCTTGATTAGATTATTGAAGTATCTAAAAGGCACTATCAATTGGGGTCTACATTATCAAAGGACACCTTGTGTTCTTGAAGGATTTTGTGATGCCAATTGGGTGTCGGATAATGATGAAATTCAATCTACTAGCGGTTATGTGTTTACTCTTCTTTGGTGGAGCTATATCATGGAAATCATCAAAGCAAACATGTATTGCCAAATCTACCATGGAATCTGAATTTATTGCTTTAGAATTGGCGGGACAAGAAGCCGAGTGGATAAGGAGTTTGCTTGCTTGATATTCCATTATGGGGAAGCCGGCTCCATCGGTTTCTATGCGGTGTGACTCATGCAGCGGCAATTGGGGTAGCGAATAATCAAGCCTATAATGGAAAGATAAGGCATATTCGCTTAAGGCATGCCATAGTTAGAAATTTAGTTAAAAATAATGTGTTGTCACTCGAGTATGTAAAGTCGAGAGAGGAATATTGCTTGATCCTCTCACCAAAGGCCTTTGTAGAAAAATGGTGCTTTGGAGTCGGACAAGGAATGGGTTTAAAGCCTATTGTGGAGTGAATTGTGATGGATACCCTTCTTAGGAATTCCTAAATTCAAAGGGTCAAACGAAATCACAAAAGAACTCAAGTTGTTGATACTACTACCATTCCTAGTAATAAAAGTGATCTAGTATTATGTTTTATTATACTGTTATATGTGTGAGGTTGAGCTTATAGCTCTTAATAAGTTCATAGCCTTACTTAAGGTGGTTTGTGACAGTACAAACTTGATGAACTTACCTATGTGAATGTGGGGGTTACGCCCAATCCCCTATGAGAGTCAAAAGGCTTAGGTTCTCTAGAGCATTCATGAGAATCCAGGTAAATTGTGGGGCACTGATATTACAATTGCGAGAATGTTTCTTGATTTGAAAAAGGTTGAGTGCGCATCTATGGTTTGCTAACCTCGTGAAAGGTTCAAAGAGAAATCTACCTATTACGACAGTAAGACATATTTGTATGCACTGAGTATCAATTCAAGTCCATAAGACATTGATACTTCAAAACCTAGTATCTATTGCCCAGATCATCTTTTTCAGCCCCGTTTCTTTCTGTTTTCTTCTTTTGAATCATGTGGGGGATTGTTGGAGTTTTTATTAGAAACTTTAAGTTTGCTTCAAAAGAATATGAAGAGTCATTTTTTCCTTTTGTCCCACATTGAAAGAATATAAGGGAAGAGTAAGGTTTATAACCATTACTCTTCATCTACTCTTTGAGTTGAGTAGCAATGAGGCTTTTAGTAAGTAAGTGGTGATGTGTGATTGCCACACGCGCGCGCCGCTGCCGCCCGCCCGGACCGGGCCTTGGGCCTTGGGGAATAAACTTAACTATAGGTTTGGGTCAGAAATATGTTGGCATTTTATGACCGTTTATCAGTTCTTAAGTTACCGTTTTTCCCCTTAATCTCTCTTTTAATGCCGTTTTCTCCCCTCCTTAATTTCGGCCATGACTCTTCCCATTATGTGACCGTTTTTCCCACGATCTCAACCACGTTCTGATTTCGTTGGTTTTCCTCTCCGTATATATATCAGTGTTCGGAGATTTTCTAAGGGACAGAAACACAAATTCATCTTCTCTCTATATTTCTCCTCGGTTTTCCTGGGCAATACTCAAAAACATTCTCAATCTGGTTTTCTGTCAACACCGGAAACTCAGAGACCGTGTATCCCTGGAGGTTGATTGCTGTGAGTCCGTGTGTTGTTACGGGGCAAATTCAACTTTAGGGCAGTGATCTTCTCACGCCACGGTGGTCAGTTAAGTCTATTATTTTAGTTACCAGTTTTCGTTCCTACAATCTGTAGCTATTCGAGCTTTGTTGGTCCCTGATAACTGCCACTATATACTACTTCACACTCTAAAATCTAAAGCAGTTAACAAATTAAAGCACGACAGAGTCTATTAAATACATGTGATTGTTTGTAAAAGAGAGTAACAGATATCAACACAGCATAACATCCTACCTACTACGGGCTACACAAATACACAATACATGCAGGATAGATTTGTAAAACAAGCCACGGATTACCTGAGCTTTGTGCTGTCTTCTACTGGCATGAATTTTCATCCACCTTCTGCTTTCAGCTGTGAGGAAACAAAACGAAGCAAATCCAAAGAGACTACCACGACATCCTCCCACTCTACGCATCTTTGGGAACCTCTTCAGCCTAGGCAAGAACCACACATTCAACTTGCCAAATGCCAAGACTTATGGCTCTCTCATGAATCTAAAGCTCAGCCAACTGCTAAAGTGATAATTTTCTAAACTGCCACGGCCAAAGAAGCCCTTCAAACAAAAGAACTTTCTTTCGGCAACAGGTTGCTCCTCAATGTTGTTCATGCAATAAACCACCAAGAAAGTTCACTGGAAAAAAGAGGTCTTTATCATTGGTTGAAATGCTACATGTTAATCATGAAATTTATCATTATATGTAAAGAAACATCTCAGGGATCTACAAACATGCAGAATTCTGGCAACTTGAGGAACATAACTGACCTGCAAAAAGACACTAGGGATCATCTGTATACACCCTCAAGGAGATGGAAGAAGCAACAAGATCTAAAGTGATGAGAATTTCATTGAAAAAGAGGGTGTTGAACAGATTCATAAAGTGACTCTTCGATCACAAGAAAAGTGGTTAGAAAAGCATGACCTTTTTCTTTCCTTTGCAAAGACTGGTTAGTTCAAACTGTATTAGCAAAGCATAGGATTCAATCTGATTTCAGCTTTTGATCTTCTAAAAAGTTCATTAACATGGATAGAAATCAGAGTGAAAGACATAACATCACAAAGATATTAGCACTAATAATTCATCAAACTTCCAGTTGATCGAATGCTTTCGCTTACGGGATCCCCTCGTCAGTAGCAATCAAGAAAATGGAGCTGCCACCGCTCAAAGAAGCAGAAGGCCAGCTTGAATTTCTAGTGCAAATAGACACCTTAAGCAGGCCAGGTATACAAATCTGGTTTTCTTAAATCAGGAACTAACTCTAACACTAAATCTCACCCGTTTGCCATGTTGCTCCAACAACTAATACAAATCCTACGAGATGTCTGATACAAATCTAAGGTTCATTAAATCCTTGTTATATAGCTTCAGTGAAAACTCGAAACTCCAAGCAACAACAGCATCTCGCACTCCTATTAATAAGATATGCATAAAGCAAAAAATCTAGGTTGGAGTTCAAGGGTAGTCAGGAGCTATGCATTGGAATTGCAGCAACTTGCATTCTTTACCAGCACATGAAAGGCTAGAAACTCCTGCAAATGGCAAAATTAGATGTCATATGCTCATATTTGGGACATTTTTTTTGTTACCGTAACTGTATAGAGAAGGTACGACCAAAATTAAGAAAATCTGGCTATCATCAAGTCACCAAAAAAAAAGGTTTTGCCCAATGTTGGTCTCAAACATGCCCTTATCACAAGAGAAAGACAGAACCTTTAGAATAACAGCTATCATCTGATTTCTCAACCTAAATGCTGTATAGGAAAAGAATAGAAGATCATTGATCAATACCCACATATTAATGAGCCATGATCAAACTTAGCAAAAATTATCATCTAACATCAATCTCTACTATGTCCACCTCTTTTTCCTCCTCCATCTTCCCAAGTTGAGAAAACCTGACTCCGACGTTAGTATGATATTGTCCACTTTGGGCCACAGCCCACACAGATTTTTTTTCTAGGCAGCTTTCAAAAGGCCTCATACTAATGAAGTTAGGCGAACGCTTATAATCAAGCAATTCTTCCTTTATTTTCCAATGTGAGACTTGGGTTGACACCCCAATCCAACTAATTACTAAGAAAATGTAGGGTTGTTAGAACTTGGTAGGAAGATGCTAATGCAAATGTCTAAGATTTTATTACATCTAGAACATTGACAAAGAGGTTTCAATTATAAACTTTAAATTACTACTTGTTAATGGACCAATTATTAGGTGAATGTCATTTAGCTTATTTGGTAAAGTCTTGTGGGGACTGGGGTGGTACCTTGGACCTGGAATTAAATCCCGTCTACATCAGTATGCTTAGTCGCTCTCTAACACCAATAGAAGAAAACTAATAAATTTCCAGGGAATTGAAAACACATTAGTTACTGCAATGAAGGAGGGAGAGTTTGATCATTTTCACTTACCTGAAAGATAATTGAGAAATTAATGGTAACACGAGCAGATGACTTAAGCGATAATTAAATTGAACTCAGCAGGAAAATCTAAAGATAAGAGATTAAAATAAACAATTTAGGCAATATAATTAGAACAAGATTTGAATAATTTTATTAGGAATTAATATAGGATTTAATTCTCCTTGCCATATCAAGTGTTGGGTTCACAATATATACAACATAATAGGATCTAAACCATCCTAAAATATCTCGACTAATCTTTGACTAATATACAAAGGATACAGTACTGTACATAATAAGATATATACTAATACACCCCCACAATGGAAGCGGGAGGTTGACGAACGCTGAGATTGACTCTAAACTCATCAAAGAGAATACGGGGAAGTCCCTCAGTGAAGATATCAGCAATTTGATAGCGAGAGGGGACGTGAAGGACTCGAACTTCTCCTCGAGCAACTTTTTCGCGGACAAAATGGATATCCATTTCAACATGTTTGGTGCGCTGATGATGAACAGGGTTACCAGAAAGATAAATGGCACTCACATTGTCACAATATACGAGAGTAGCTTTGCGAAGTGGACAATGAAGTTCAAGTAATAAGTTCCGGAGCCAACAAGATTCAGCAACGACGTTGGCAACACCTCGGTATTCGGCCTCAGCACTGGAGCGGGATAAAGTAGGCTGGCGCTTAGAGGACCAGGACACTAAATTATCTCCAAGAAAGATACAATATCCCGAGGTGGAACATCGAGTGTCAGGGCATCCACCCCAATCAGCATCAGTGTAAGAAACAAGGGAGGTGGATGCACTTTTGTAGAGATGGAGGCCATAGTTGAGAGTACCCTGAACATATCGAATAATGCGTTTTAATGCAGTCATATGAGCTTCACGGGGATCGTGCATGTGGAGACAAATTTGTTGAACAACATAGGATATGTCAGGACGAGTGAAGGTGAGATACTGTAATGCACCTGCCAAACTACGATATGTGCTTGGATCTGAATATGGTGCACCTGTGTCGGCACCTAACTTGGATTTGGTGTCGACGGGAGTGTGAGCAGGGTTGCATGAAGACATGCCAGCACGATCAATAATCTCAGAAGCATATTTTTGCTGGGAAAGAAACAAACCACTTGTGTGTCGGGTAACAGCAATATCCAAAAAATAACTGAGAGGACCCAAGTCTTTCATGGCAAACTCAGAGCCAAGAAGAGATATAATCTTTTGGAAAAGAGCTGCAGAAGAGGTAGTGAGTATAATATCATCTACATGGAGTAAAAGGTAAGCAATAGCACCATCATGATAATAAATGAAGAGAGAGTGATTAGATTGACTGTGGATGAAACCAATGGAGGAAACATAGTCAGCAAAGCGTTGATACCATGCCCGGGGAGCTTGCTTAAGGCCATAGAGAGATTTTCGGAGCAAGCAAACATAATCTGGATGATCAGGGTCACGGAAACCCATAGGCTGATGCATGTAAACAGTTTCATTAAGATGGCCATGTAGGAAGGCATTTTTGACATCCAACTGATGAATAGACCAACCTTTAGACAAGGCCAGACTGAGGACGGTGCGAATAGTAGCTGGTTTAACCGCAGGACTGAAAGTGTCATCACAATCTACACCAACCTGTTGAGACATGCCATCACCAACAAGACGAGCTTTGTATCTCTCAAAAGAGCCATCTGAGTTAGTTTTGTGTTTAAAAATCCATAAACAACGAATAACATTAACATCAGGCGGACGAGGAACTAGCTCCGACGTCTCATTTTGAATAAGCGCAGAATATTCGTCATTCATGGCAGCTTTCCAATTAGGGTCACAGAGGGCTTCTTTGGGATTTCGAGGTAAAGGTGAGGGAGAGACAATGGTGGAAAGATTAAATAGTTGTTTGGGCTTGTATATCCCACGTTGGGCTCGAGTCTGCATGCGGTGAGAACGGGGAGGTGGGTTGGGAAATGAGGACACGGGACTGTGATGGGCCTGCGGAGAGGGGGTGGGCCCAGCAGATGGAGGCGGGGAGAGCGTACCTAGGCTGGGTAGAGGCGGTCCAGTAGCTGTAGGGGGAGGGGAGGTTCCAGCGAGTCTCCTCAAGCACAAGACGAGACCGCGCTTGATAGAAGGGAGGGAGGGGTTCACTTTGTTCAATGAACGTGGCCACAGTTTGGTAGGCAGGAGTGAGTCCTTTGATAAGTTGAAGGACTAACCGAGAATCCGTCACCGGCGAGCCGACATTGGCGAGTTGATCGGCCAATGATTTGAGGGCCTGGCAATAGGCCGAAACATTGGAAAAATTTGCCAAGGAGGTTTTGGTGAACTGATCTTCGAGATATACGGCGCGAGAATTTTTGTTATCTTGGAAGATATCGCAGAGCTGGTTCCATGCTTCCATGGCCGTTTGATCAGAGGAGATGATGGTGTGGAGGAGATCAATGGAGATAGTGGAATAAATCCACGTAAGAACCGTGGCATCAACATGGTTCCATTTGGTTTGGTCATTTTCTGTGATGGTGGTGGTTTTATCAGGGATGATGTGATCAAGGACTTGGAAAGATTTTGCTATGACCTTGAACAACTCGGCCCAAGTGGAGTACAACCCTTTTTCTATCTCAAGAGTGATGGGGAGATATGTCTTGATGTTGCTCACTGCCTGGGCAGTGCCTGGGCAGGATGAATGGGCTTCTTAGAGTCAGGCATGGCGGCCGAAAGCAGTGGAAGGGAGACGTAGAAGATGACGGCAGTAGAAGGAAGAAGAAGAGAGAGAACCCTAGCCTAGCTCTGATACCATATAGGATTTAATTCTCCTTGCCATATCAAGTGTTGGGTTCACAATATATACAACATAATAGGATCTAAACCATCCTAAAATATCTCGACTAATCTTTGACTAATATACAAAGGATACAATACAGTTTATAATAAGATATATACTAATAATTAACATGAAATTGAATATTACTCGTCCTCTTTCCAGCAGAGAGGAAATGTGACGGTATAGCTAGACTATAGAGGAAGTGACTAAGTACTCTCTTTTCTCTACGCTAAAATCATTCTAGCGAAGACCCAGAGAGTCCGTAAAAGTAAGTTTTGCAAAATGGAAGTATGGAACCACATATTTGAAAAACGCCAATTTGGGCAATTCACTCAACATTCCGGCATGAAACAAATTTAACAACCTACTGGTGAGTGGTGACATATCAATCTATTTGTCCGTTAAACGTTATAGAATTGGCCCATATAGACTCTTTACATTCCTATTCTTTTCATATTTTTGTTTCTTTTCTCTTATGTTCCAACAACCAGGTATGATTATTCAATGTCATCCAATTTCGCTTCCGCTTTTATATAATAAGGAACATAATGATTGTTTATTTGTTTCTGTGTGAAAACAAGAGAATGGTGTTGATCAAAATAATATAATGAATGTTGGGTTCGAATCTCCTTAACGACAGACATACCATGTTTTCCAGAAAAACCTTCTCTAATGCTTAAGTCGGACAGTAGGCAAGTGGAATGAAGAGAGTACGTAAAGTGAATGAGTTTGTGAGTGACTTTTAACTTTGTGCCAAGTGGAGTATTTATATAGTTCCTTGGACATGAGAGGTCTTGGGCTTTTGTCTTTTGGGCCCATGCTTACAAAGTATGCTTTTGGGGCTTGGTGATGAGATAAAGGATACAAGGTCAACTTTAATTGGTGTGCATATCTGAAAATTTATATTAAGACAAATCGAATAAAATCTGACATACTAATATTTGATGTAAAATACAGGTTGAAAATTTCCAATCAAAGTTAATATATAAATATTATTCAAGGTCAAAACATTGCAACTAAGAAATTGAAGGGCTAGTATAAGAGTGCGTTCATTATACACTTGAGTGTACCATATGCATGGTACACCTAAGACTATTTTTTGGTCATTTGCTCATTTGGAACCTCCAAATGAGCAAATAAGCAAAAAAAGCCTTGGGTGCATGGTGCACCCACGTGTATGATAAATATTGTATTAGTAAAATGTAGAACTTATTTTTTCTTTACGAAAAAAAGAGATACTTATTCATTCATTAAAGAAACATCAGCTATTACCATGTTCTATAATGTCACTTGGGCCATCCTCTAACCAAATGCTAGCCCCGTTCCTGACATTTTATAGGCCCTAGGCGAAGTGTGAAAAATGGGCCCCCTTACCGTTTTTATGATTTGAATAAAATTCAATAATGAACCAAAAAAAAAATGTATTCAACATAACAAGTCTTAATACATAAAAGAACTTTAAAAAGTATAAAAAAAGTTATCGATCTCTTTGTTGAAAATCATACAAAGTGGCTTCTTTGAGCATTTTGAGATGCAAAGTCATTTATAATTACATCAAGTTCAATGTTTTCCAACATATCCTTCTCAATCGATAATGTTGCCAAACCGTTCAACCTCTCTTGCGCCATCGATGATCTCAAATAGGTCTTTAGTAACTTCAGTTTTGAAAAGCTTCTTTCCGCCGATGCTACGGTCACAGGCACTGTTCATAAAACTCTATAAGCAATTGCTACATTCGGATAACAATCTGCCGATTTGACATATTTAAGAATTTCAATAGCGGACATTGATTCATTCGACAAAGTGAATTGTAAGACTTTTAATTCAGAGAATAAACCATCTAGATCAACATCCGATAAATTGTCATGAGAAAAGGTAGAGTACAACTTCTGACAACATTCTTTCAACTCATTTTCATCAAGTGATTTTAACTTTTGTGAATTATATAAAAATCCAAAATTACTTTCAAATGTCTTCAACTCCTCAAATCTGTTTTTCAAAGACGTTATTGCCATATCAACAACAATAAGAAAATAGTTGACTCTTAATGATTCTTCCGGTGACTGACTTTCTTGATCCTCATTGTTCTCTCCAAAATGTTTTTTTCTAATGACACGACGCTTTGTTGGAAAGACAGGTTCAACATTCATTTCAAATGCAATACTTTTTGCAATATTCATACTATTTGTAAAGCCTTCATCTCGATACTTTTCAAAATATGAAAACACATCTTCCAATTGCTTTATGGTAGAGTCAATGCACATAGACTTAGACTGCATCTTCTTGCTAACCATATTAATAGCAAACAAAATGTCATACCAAATAACGATACCAAGTAAAAATTCAAAACTTTATAGTGTATTAATCAAACTTTCTGCTTCACTCTTTGTCTTTGCATCATTGTCACAAGATTCATACAATTCTGACAAAGCATATCTTATTTGGGGACATTGAAAATCTTATAGCTTTGACACTCTTAATTCGACTCTCCCAACGAGTATTAGACAAATATTTCATAGTTAGACCAGGAACATTATCCAACAAAATTTTCCATCTTTTTGTCGATCCCGAGAACAATGAATATAGACGTTGAATAACACCAAAAAGGAAATAGCTTTAACACAAGAATGTGCCATAACTTACAACAAAAACAATAAACTTTATCCACATGTTTAGAGTAAACCAACCACTTTCTATCACTAGTCTCTCCATTACTCATCTTTCTTAGATAATAAGCATATGAAAAATGTCTAGAAAGATTATCAAGAGGAAATGTAAGATTCATTTCTCTTATAGGCCCCTTTTCAATTAAAATATCTCTCATTTTATTATCGAGAATACCCCAATTACTAGGATCATAACTATCCAAAGGAGGGACCAAGGTTTCATCATTTCCCACATTATCCGTCGACGCATTCGGAACATTATCATGGTCATTCAAATTGTCGTCATTCAAGTGCTCATTAGATTGTTCAAGAGTATCACCATTCACACATTCATTAGGTTGCTCAAAATTTTCACCATTCAAATGTTCATTAGATTGCCCAAGATTTTCGTCATTCATATTTTCATTGGGTTGCTTAAGATTATCATCATTCACACCTAAATCATTAGAAGACCCTTCAACTGTTTTAGAGAAAAATTTGTCTAGAGCTCCCTTTTGTGATTCTAGTAACTCTTGTGTTCGTTTTCTTTTTTTCCTTTTTTCATAACCAGATAGATGTTTTTTCGGTAACATTATACGAATAGAGAGCAGAGAATATAGAACAATGTCACCTGGTTTACGATGTAGAAAAATGAAAGAGCTCGAATTTAATTTTCAGCATCAACGGTAGAGATGAAAATCTGGATAAAAAATTACATAAACAAGTTTCATTCATTTTAGATTAAATTCATCTAAAAAAATGAAAATTAGCAAGAACACAAAAAACATACCCTGAATATAAAGAACCCAGAATTCCAGATTTTCCCCCCTTTGATTCTTTGTCTGCCAAAAGTAGAACTTCGCCAGGGGACAGAGGAGTGAAATTCGAATAGAGAAATACCCAAATTTTGCCACAATTATCAAAATTTCGAACCCAATAATTGTGAGAAAAACCAGAAGAAATAATGAAAATTGGTGAGATGTAGAATTCATGGAAGGAGCTTTATTTATATGCAATATTAAATCCGTTAGAAATTTCAATACAAAATAGCCGTTTATGGGGGAATTCATCTTCAATTGTGAAGATCAATTAGAGATTGAGTGATTGATTGAGGATGGAAATTGGGAACGAAAATATTAAAGAGTTTGAGATTTTCAGAATATGGAAAACTGAAAAAAAAGGGGATTAAGTTCAAAAATTTATTTTAATCTTGGAAATTTTTCAAAATTTAATTTAGAAATTGGAGAAGATGGAAACTTTGAGAGTTTTGAGGAGTATTAAGGAAGGTTGAAGAAGATAATGAGTCACAGTAAGTCGCCACGTCTTTCCTTTCAACTGCAAGTTTTGACTTTTTTTTTGTTTTTTTAAAATTATAGCTTTTAATCAATTTGGACTCCCTTTCCTTGGGCCCTGGGCAAGCGCCCCTCCTGCCCAGCCCCAAGGACGGGCCTGCCAAATGCGCATATCTTCAAAACTACTACTCAACTTAGCTATAACATAAGCCACTTGATTACCTCGTCTTTTAACAAAAGAAAAATAAATAATGTTACATAGATTTAGAGAGGTGAAGAATATCCATTACGTTTGCCCCAAAACCAGTAGGCTCCTTTTTCTGCTTTATAAGGGAGTTGTACACTTTGTTGTTGTCAGTCTCCACTCTCCAGCACAAACTCTCTAAAACCAGCTCCCATTGAAACACGAAGTATATGTCTCAAAGAAAGAGCTTCTACCACCGCTACTTCATAGCTTCCTTTTGCTGCCAACACATTGCCACCACTACGTCTCCCACATGTACACACCCAGACCAATCCAATCATCCCCAAAAATAGTTGCGTCTGAGTTTATTACTTTATTTTATACATCCCAACTTTATGGGGGTTCCATCTCACCTTATTTATGTTCATCTCCCTCATTTCATTGGTGCTAGACTGCTAGCGTTGGCTTCTTCAATCTCCGCAACTGCTCTCATAGCTTTGTGAATAATCTCGCCCCTCTGCTATTTTCTCTTCTCAAAGACCCAGACATTTCTTTGCAGCCAAACACCCAATAACATACTCCAGAATATACTCCACCAAAGTGGGTCAGATTTTTGTTTATAGAGGAAAGCACAATATTCTTTTACCAGGGCCGTTCCTGAATATTATTTGGCCCGGGGCAATATATAAAGAAGGCCCCCCTAACACATAAGAAATTTAATAAAATATGCACGTTTATAGGATAAAAACTAATAATTTACCAGCAACCGTTTCTTCCAAAAAAGAGAACTTTATTATTTTTATATGATTAATATATATCCAATATTCCCTCGGTTCTATAAATATCTGAACACTTGATAGGTCACGTGATTTAAGGCGATAAGTTGTAGTATGGTTCTCAAATGTTAATTTAATTAAAAAAAAATAGATGTGGTATGAGTTGGTGTGTATTTTTTTATTGATAAAGAGATAAATCACATGATAATAATGGGAGCAGATAAAAATAAAAGTGTTCAAACTGAAATGGAAGAAATCCAAAAAAAAAAAAACTCATCTGACTATTGTGGGACGAATGAAGTAATCCGTAATAAACAGATAAACTAATAACTTGACGAATAAAATCAAAATATTGAAATATAGAATATAGTTTATCACTCAACACTAAATGAATATTAGGAATCTAATAGGCTGTCATTATTTTTCAACAATTTTCGATTTTCCGGTATATAAAATATAAAATCATACTGTTTTTAACTTAAAAAATGAAATAATATGATGATAGAAAGGAAAATTAAGAAGTAAGTTGGAATTCTTGTACAAAGGAAATAAAAAAGAAAAGTAGCAAAAGAGAACATTTAAGAAACAAAAAGAGAACACCTCAAAAAAAAAAAGAGAAAAAGAAAAAAGTGCAATGCGCGGGATTCAAACCGGCAAAGTGTATGCTCTTCCAACATTCCCACGCACAAAACCAGCTACCAACTCTGCCAAACTAAATAGTTGCAAATGCTAATGTTGAATTATGAAATTATTTCAGATTTATGGGCCCTGGCGGGGGCCCCGCCTGCCCCTGCCCAGGGCCGGCCCTGTCTTTTACTGACCTATCATTAATACCATCAAAGTTTTTAATCTCAAGGGAGATTATAACCACTCCAAGCGCCATTTTGCATCTGAACAACATATGAACCACCATCTCAGCATGCTCCCCACACATAGGGCAAGTAGAGTCAACGTTCATTCCTCGTTTTACCAACTCTACCCAGGTCGGAACACCCTTATTAACAGCTTTCCAGACAAACATTTGAACCTTTGGGGGGTGGGACTTTTGCTTTCCACACCATCTACCACGAGAATACCTCACCTGAGTTTGATGAAGTAGCCTCATTTTGTACCTTCGAAACTAACATGTTACAGGCAGAACGAACACTATACCTCCCATCTTTGGAAAAACCACATCCATTCATCCTTTGAACCAAATTCAGCCATATGAATCCTTAAGATCGCTTTGACTTCCATGATAGAGAACATTTGGTGCAGCATAGCGTAATTCCACCTTCCTTCCTGTATCAACTCGTACATATACACTAGAGCTTGTACACTCCCATTTTGATCACTAGAGATTATGTAATCTAGTAGCTATGGAAGTTGGAACCCAGGTATCCCACCATATATTTATCGAGATTCCATCACCAATTGTCTTGCATAAGCCAATCACCCTTCTAGCCTTGAGGATTGATGTCCATGTGTAGCTATCATTTGGCCTCTCCCTAACCTCCATGAAAGATGAATTGGGTGAATATTTTCCCTTCAGATTAACCTTTGCATCAATGAATTCTCCCGAGTTATTATTCTCCACCCTTGCTTTGCAAGCAAAGCTTCATTGAAAACCTTCAAATTCCTAATTCCTAATTCCCATACCACTTAACTTCTTAGGCAAGTACATCCTTTCCCAAACAACCCAAGACAACTTCCCTTCCTCACCATTTTGTCCCAGAAAAAATTGCCTATATAATTTTTCTATCTCATTAAGAATTGCTCACATGAATAGCAAAACATTACATAGCATAAGTAGGAATGGCTTGTGTAATAATTGATTTAATTAAAACCTCTCTTCCCGCTTAAGACAAAAAAATTCTTTCCATCCTTTTAGCTTCTTCTAGACTCTATCCTGAATGCATTGGAAAATCTTTTTCTCTGACCCACCCACATAAGTAGGTAAACCAAGATATTTTTCTTGTTCTTCAACAACCTTAAAATATAACTTCATCTGAAGCAATTTTTTCTTTGCAAGCTTCATATATCGGCTAAAAGAAACCTCCTATTTGTCCATATTCAATTTCTGTCCGAAGTCACTTCATAAATAGAAAGAATTTCTAGCACCTTCTCAACTTCTTCCTCATTAGCTCTGATAAACATCAAGCTGTAATCTGCAAAAGATGACTGATTGGATTGTAATGCCGACCTAGCTTTACGTCACGAATACTCCGTGTCAACTCCGTATATCGCAATAAGACTGAGAGACCTTCGGCACAATTGCACAAATAATGAAGAAAAGGAGATAGAGGGGTCTCCTTATCTAAGCCCCTGTGCTAGGAAAGAACCGTCTTGGGAAACCTATTTTCAGCATCATTTGTTGCAAAAAGCTCTATTCTACTATGTCATACGCCTTACTCATATCAAGTTTAAGCCCGAGGTACCTTTTCTTCCCTTGTTTTCCTTTCTTCGCGGGTAGTGGAAACATTCATACGCCACAGAAACATTATCATAAATTAATTTCCTTAGAACGAAACCACTCTGAGACTCATGATCAATAGAACGAAGCACCTTCTTATTTCTATTGGCCAAGACTTCAGCAATCAATTTATAAAGCACATTGCAGAGACTAATTTGTCTAAAATCAACAGGAGACTCACACACTTTTTTTTGTACTCCCTCCGTCCCTTAATAGAGTACCCATTTCTTTTTTGGACACTATTCAAAGGTAAAGAAAGTCCTCAAAAAAAAATTCCAATATATAAGAAAAAACATAGTCATGTGGGGTCTTGTTTGATTCATCTCATTGCGTACACTAAGAAAATCAAACTTTTATGATTTTTACTAATATGTAATTAAAGATATTAACGATACAAAACGTGCATTGGCAAACGTGCATTGGAGAAATGGGCACTCTATTTAGGGACGGATGGAGTAATAAGCACCACATGAGTCTAATTTAAATTGCCAACATCACCATCATTATTTAGCACGTACAGAATTATGTCAATTACATCACTACCGACTACATGCCAGAACTTTAAATAAAAAAATTGTAGACATGCCATCCGGGCCTGAAGCTTTTGTTGCATGCATATGGTTTAGTGCTTCTTTGATTTCATCTCCTGTGTAAGGAGCCATCAACATACGGCTCATTTCTGTCGAACAACTATGCACTACTTAACAATGGGTTTATGTCAATATCATTTCCTGATCTAAAAAGGTTTATATATAAGCTAGCAAGCACTTCAGTAATTTGCTCCTCGTCCTCATAAATATTTTCGGCCTCATCTTTGATGATATTTATATTGTTCCTCTGGACCCTTTGCTTGGCTTTGACATGAAAAAATATGTGTTCCTGTCACCAGAATTGAGCAATCTTGTCTGCTCCATTGTCTCTAAAACATCTCCTCCATTTTTTTCAGTTCATCCATGTGATCATCAATGGCCCTTATCTGAGCAATTATCTCCTCTGCTTGCATCTCACTCATCCACTTGTCCATATGAAATTTACAGACACAATTCCTTTGCAAAGTCACCAAATTCTGCTTGCTCCACATTTACAGCGAGCTTGATGTGCGCATTGTGGTATCCAATTTTTGACTGTCTTAATTAACGGTCTGAATCCCACAAAAGTCTCTCATTAGACTTTGAGTTTTTGAAAACTCGGAAGTCGCCACCCTATTAATATCTGAATAGGGACATATTTATTTAATAAATCGTTTTAAAATCAATTTCAAGAAAAATCATTTAAAACGATGATGACTTCATATGGATAAGGCTTTTTTGAAAAATTGGTCTTTCATACCATGAGATAGGGTTCGGGGTTTAGGTTAAAAGGTGCGAACGTCTGGAACTCGTTTCCTCTTCCGTTCTAAAGAACGGACTCTTACTAAATGCGTTATTTTCCATTTTAAAGTAATCATGGCTATTCAAAAGAAAGAAAATCATATAATTTGCACATATACACATTAACCATTTTTATTTAGGACCAATATATCATTTGTACATGGTAGGTTTGAGCACTGAAGTTGCACTACGTACCAATCATTGCGGGATTGGAATCCACTCATGGATCAAAACCGTCGTAGTTCGATTATATGTCTCACCCTAAATGGCCAATTCCACTGGGGAAAGAAGAGGAGAGAATAGATTATGAATAACTCACTTTTAGAATTAAACAAATCTATTTGAAATGAGGTAATCACTCCAATTAGTGATTGAAATGGGATTGGGATAATCAATTTAATTAGTGATAAAATATGAAGAATTAAGATAATCACCTTAATTAGTGATTAAAAATGAAGGTTAAGATAATCACCCTAATTAGTGATTAAACTTAAAAGGAAAGATAATCACCTTGATTAGTGATTAAAAATAAAGGTTAGGAAATAATCACCCTAATTGATGATTATTCAAGGTTTAAGATAATCACTCTAATTAGTGATTGTATGAGAAAAATAATCGTCCTAATTAACGATTATTAAGGTTTTAGATAATCACTCTTATTAGTGATTAAAAATGAGAAGAGTAATCGTCCTAATTAACGATTATTAAGGTTTGAGATAATCACTCTAATTAGTGATTAAATGAGAAGAATAATCGTCCTAATTAACGATTATTAGGATTTGAGATAATCACTCTAATTATGATTAAATGAGAAGAATAATCGTCCTAATTAAAGTTTATTAGGATTTGAGATAATCACTCTAATTGGTGATTAAATAATGATTGGAGATAATCACCCTAATTAGTGATTAGAAGAAGTTTGAGTTAACCGCTCTAATTAGCGATTAATCGAGGATTGAAATAATGACCTTAATAGTGATCACGTTTATGATTTTCGAGAGGTCTTAGAAGGTTTGCTTCCTAATTGAAGGCTTTTGAGAAATAATCTTTATTGAAGATTATAAAGTCATTTAGAGAGAAATGATCAATTTGAGATTGAATTTGGAGATTTGTGTTTGGCTAATTGGAATTTGGCCATTTAAAGCGAGACACGTGAAACGGCCTAAAGTCAATTTGGAGGTCATAATTACCAATCTAATTATGTCAACTAATATGATTAATCCAATTGAATATGGAGAACACATTTTTAAAATGTAAGATGGATCATCATACAATTTAACTTAGTTAGATTTGCAATTTTTCCTCTTAATTGAGATTGGGTCATTTGATTCATATACTATGATATATTGGCCCAACATGCAATATTTGTAACATTGGTTGCTCATTTTATTAAAAAGAGTTGTGGGATTATTTATGAAAATTATGCATAAACATCTCCATGTTTTTTTTATTAATTGAGTGATGCAATAATTATTTACAAAGAAACTATTATTACAACAATATGTACAAAATCTATGATCTATACAAATCTTCAATCTTGATCTTCACCATGATGCTCCTTGATCTTCATCTCCTTGAATGGGCTTTGGAATTCATGTTTATTTGTGAATTTATGAAAGTTACAGATTAATTAACTTCTTTGATTTTGATTTTTTATGACAATTTCTATTGATTTATATTTACATGAAAAAATGAGTCATTTTAAGAGAAACTTAAAAGTTCATGATTTTTTATTCACATTTTCGTATGAAGAAAACATTTTTTTTCTTATGAAAGTTGAGTTAATTACTTTATTTTATTTTTCCAGATTGCCTTTTTGTTCTTGTACTGACTTACAAAAATCATAACTTTCTGTACAAAGTGGTAAACTAAGCATATGATAGATATATGGATATATCAGTGAGTCTTTTATGTTGTATCAAAATTTCACAAGCTTTTAGTGACCACTTGAATTATGGTGAATATTATGTCAAAACTGGTCAAAACATGACCTTTATTCAATTTATTTTTTGAAATCTAACTTATTGAACTCAGTTTGAAGTGAATTTTAGTATGAACATTCTAGACAGTTTGACAAACTTGATTTGAAATTTTCACTTGAATTGGACACTTTTAAGACCCTTTTTTATTTATTTCCTTAACTTAAAGGAAAATCAATTTTCTGGAATTTAGTGATTTACATGAATGGTTTTGTAAAAATAATGTAAAATTGCATAAAATTCATATGAACATGAATTTTATATTTTTTAAAAGCTACTGATGTTTTCTTCAAACTTGATGTTTTTAGTTTTATTTGAATGATTTTATTTTAAACTTTATTGACAAAACAAGATTGGGTGGTACTGAACAAAATCAGTTTTGCACAACAAAGTATTAAATCCTACAAACTATTCTGATAATCTTGCACTTCATGTTCATATAAAATCTTGCACTTCATAGGAAACATATTAAATCCTACAAACTATTCTGATAATACAGACGAAAAATAAAATGAAATACGAAATTGAAACTGATTATAATTACAGCATCACATTTTCTTTTATATGGAGATGTTTATGCACAACTATCTTGAATTTTTTTATGAATCATTTTTTGTGATGAATAACAACTTGATTAAGGAAAATCACATAATCACATTGTTTCCTAAGAGTCACCCCATTAGAGGTGACTATTCTAGGTGGGGTGATTTAAGGTTGGGAACCTATTAGGACTTCCACATACCCAAATCACTCCAAAGATTAAAAAATGATAAGAAGAAAACAAGGAAGAAGTTAGTAGATGATTAAGAAGATAATCAAAATAACAAGAACTTCAACTTTACCTTGCTAGCTCAATGATGCACTTCCTTTTTGCAAATTTTTCTACCTTTTTTTTGTGATTTTTCTTAATTTCTAAGTGAGTTTCTAAATCTTCTTAATTGCTAACTTAAATTCTTTTTGTGTTTTTTCCTTTTGATGAACTTCTTTTACTTACTTATTAAGACTTTTGCTTAGATGAAAAGATTAAGGAGGAGAAGAGTAGTAGAGAAGATGAAAGTGAAGTTGAATTGTGTTTTTTTCAACTTGGTTTTGAAGTGAATTTTGGAGGGTATTTATAGAGAAATGAGGGAAGTGAACTAGGGTTTCAAAGAGGCAGAAAATCAGATTTTTCATCTAAAAAATCTGATTTTCTTCATCCCTAATTACCCTAATGCCATCACTCTAATGACCTCACCCTAATAACATCATCAAATCTCTTTGGAAACATAAATATTCTTATTCTTTTTTAGGTTTGCTCATTAATGAGGCAAGGTCCTGCGTCTGGCGCATGATTGTGTGCTTGGCGCACACCTAACCTTTCCGGAAAAAATCCGGATTTCCCCCTCTTACACATGGGATTTGATTCTTATGCTCACATCTTTTCATGATTCTTATTCTCTAACTAATGGATAAAGGATGTGTTTAGTGGATAAAGAATATATTCTTATTCTTTATCCAATAAACAATGACTTGACCATTAAGAAAACTGATTAATGCCGGTTTTGGGATACGACTAAAATCCCGACGCCTAATCGCGACTCGTTTTTTTTTTTCATTTTTCCGAAAGACTAACTTAAGACAAAAAAAACTCGTCAAATTAATAAAGACGAGCATGATTATACTACAAATCATTTTATTAAAACGGTGGTGGTAGTACTGACTATGACTCACGAAAATTATACTTCTAAGCCGAAACTGTATGATTAATACGCAAAAATGGAAAATCGTGCGACGGAATGAAACTCGCGCTCCACACTGCATGATGATTTTGTTATTTTTATTTTTTTAAAACCTTTATTTATCCGAAAAAGGGGTTCAAAATTTGGTGTCTACAGAATGCATCACATTGGTCGAATTTCAGAGAAAATGATGGCCAATGTTTGAAAAGACACAAAATTTTGACAGAAAATTTCTTTTGAGATAACATATTCTCCGTAGAAAATAGTCATCATTAGTGTTATTTTGAAAACATGATTTGCGACTTTTGTTGACGCTTTAAGTAGAAAATCTCAGTTAAATTTCTAAAATAGGAGATGCGACTTTGACGTCGTCTTTAAATAGAAAATCCCAATTAATTTCCTAAAATTGAGAATGCAACTTTATTGTCGTCTTAGATAGAAAATCCCAATTAATTTTCTAAATTTTGAAAATGCGACTTCATCGTCGTCTTAAGTCGAAAATCCCAATTAATTTTCTAAATCTTGAAAATGCGACTTTATCGTCGTCTTAAATAGAAAATCCCAATTAACTTTCTGAAAGTTTTGAATGCGACTTTAATGTCGTCTTAAATAGAAAATCACAATTAACTTTCTAAAAGTTTTGAATGCGACTTTAATGTCGTTTTAAATAGAAAATCAAAATTAATTTTCTAAAAGTTTTGAAAATGCAACTTTATTGTCGTCTTAGATAGAAAATCCCAATTAACTTTCTAGAATTGAAAATGCGATTTCATCATCGTCTCTTTTTTTTAGTCTTCTGAATTTGTCTTTTGGTAATGCGAGAAATTCCGACAATTAACAGGTCGACTCCAGTTTTTACAGTTTTTCATGACCTTGATGACAAACAAGCTGTCAAGTCACCATTACTTACTTTTTATGACTCCATGTGATGTGTTATCATGTCACCTTAAATTAGGACATTGTCAGGTCATGTCCCTTTTAGAGTGATGCATTGTTAAATCATGTCACCTTAAAGGGCTGACCAAAGGTTATTACCCTCAACCTCATATGGCAAAATTTTATCTGTTTTTTTTCGATAGAAAATCTTTCAGAAATGTTTTTTATGCATCATGATTATTTGCTTTATCGGAAAATGATGATCACTATATAAAATTGATTGATCAAGGTCATTATTATGAATGATCATTAGGAAAAAGGATTGTATCAATGTTCTTGATTCATCATTGACACAGATTTTTTTTTATGTTCGGTTTTAGCAAAAAAAATTGTCATACCACAAATGCTTGGTCATTAGCCATGGTGAGGGATGCTCCTTATTATCATATGGACAATACTCAAACTCATTATCCATAGCATAAATCATGGATGATCATCTTTTCCATCTATAAAAGGGGCATGGTTCTTCATTTCTAAATGCACCACTTCCACTACTCCAATCTTTTCTCTAAATTTTCCTTTCACAAAAATGGTTCTCACTTATGAAGAAGTTAATGAAATGCAGAGTCGGGAGAAAAAACAACTCTCGGGGATCACAAGAAACTTGGAGCAACCAAGTCAATCTTTTTCCTCTTCCCACTTCACTAAGGTGCTTACGCCTTTGCTTTCACTTTCTATTTGTTACGACATGATTCATGCTGCTTCAAAATTTTGGGATGAAACTCGCCATGTCTTCCGCTTTGGAGACTGGGAGATTGTGTCTCTTGTTGAAGAGGTCGAAGGTTTACTAGGCTTACCATCCAATGGTCCAGTTATTACACCCAGATCTCCTACAAGGATCTCGGGAGATTTATCAACGATCTTATATCTTCCCGAAAATCTTCATGGCAACTACCTACAATATGGTGAGGTATTTCTTCTCAACTTATTGTTGACTTTTCAATTTGGCACTTGGCAATTCTCTAACAATGCCAATTATAGGATTGCTAGAGAAAATGCTTGCATTCTTATGATTTTGGGAAGTACACTCACTAAATGGTCTTTAAATGCATGCCATGTTCGGTGTCTTTCACTTATTCCTCAAATTATTAGCGGTGGTCGTCTTGGACCACTTATTTTGGGGGAAATGTTCCTTAGCTTAGATGAACTTAAAAGAAACCCTCAAGGCTTTGTGAAGGGATGTCCATTAGCCCTTCATTTATGGCTATTAGAAAAAAATTCTCTCATGAAACCCCACAAGAGTCTTACCTACAAAACTTGTCATGTCCGGGAGAGAGGTCTTCTTCCTTTCTTCTATCAACTTAGCAAAAATGGTGGGTGGGAGGATTTTTTCTTATATCAAGACATAAAGTGGGTCACAAGCCACCTTGGCATTAGTGCAATTGTATATTGCAATTCTGGTCGCAGAGGTGTACAATTACCCGGGCTTTGCCAAGTCACTTTTCTACCTTCCGTGGAGATGTCTAAGACAAATTGGTTGGAAGCAAGAGCATATTCCTGCCCTTCAGGCTCTTTCATCTTGTACCACTTATGAGGCTGATATGAGTGGTATACAGAGAATGCCTACTATATGGCAGGGGGCTAAAATTATATCAGCGCTACCGGAACCTTCTTTTCCACTGATTGATGAAGATTACCTTCAATGGCTTCTAGCGGATATTGGTCAAGACAAAGATTCAGATGGGCCTACCATAACGAGGAGAAGGGTTTGAGAGAATTGTCATGTTTATTTTCTATGTTGGTTTTTTTAGTTTTTTCCTTTTTTTTTCTTTGTTTGTAGGAGATGAAGGCTTTATGTCTTTTTATGTATGAATTGAAGTACCCCAGTTAGGATGAATAAAAGATCTGTTTGTGAGAATTATCTGCTTGTGAGAAATTCAATGTGAACACAATTCTAAACACGTGCACACTTTAACATTAAATATGACATGCAAATCATAATTAACTAATCATATGACACATAAAAGCATAACATATAAACCTTAACAGTCAAAGACATGTTTTTTCATTTCTCCTTTTTCCTTTTTTTCTCTTTTCCTTTTTTTCTCTTTTTCTTTTTTACGTTTTTTTTCGTTCGTTTTTTTTTTCTCTTTTTTTCCGTTTTTTTATTTTTATTTTTTATGTTGCATATATCATATGATAGAAAATCCGCTAGAAGCCATACATTTTGTTATTTTTATTTTTCAAAACCTTTATTTTGAAAATGTAACTTTATTGTCGTCTTAGGTAGAAAATCCCAATTAACTTTCTAGAATTGAAAATGCGATTTCATCGTCTTTTTTTTTTCTTCTTTTTTTTTTTTTTTTTTTTTGCATACATCATATGAATATCTTAAAAACTCATGGTGTGTTTATTAAGAATAACCAGATAGGATACAAAACCCACAAACTGCTTGGTTACTTGATCATGACAATTACAATTACTCTGATGTCTAAGCGTAGTATTTTTTCAACTGATCAAGATTAGTGAAATGGGTGAACTCATTTCCATCAAAATCCATTAGCTTCACTGCTCCAGCCGTGGTGATATGCTTGACCAGGAATGGTCTAGACCAGTTTGGCTTGAATTTTCCTCGAGGATCATGCAACGGAGCTCCATTCTCCTTTAAGACTAGATCACCTTCTTGGATGTCTCTATCTCGAACCCTTTTGTTAAATGCACAAATAATTCTCCGTTGATAGAGTTGTATGCTATGCAATGCTTGTAGTCGGCGCTCATCTACGAATGCAAGCTCATCATAGCGAGTTTTGTGCCACTGGTCTTCCGAAATTTCACTTTCTGCTATGACCCTGAGAGATTGTATCTCCACCTCAACTGGTAGAATTGGCTCCATCCCATAAACCAAAGAATACGGGGTTGTTCCGGTTGAAGTCCTAATTGATATCCTATATCCCCAAAGGGCATATGGTAGTTTGTCATGCCATTCCCTTGTCTTTTCAGTCATCTTGGCAACAATAGTTTTGATTGTCTTATTGGCTGCTTCTACCGCTCCATTTGTTTGGGGATGATAAGGTGAGGACTGATGATTCTTGATTGCATATTTCGCAAGAGTAGTCTTAAAATGACCCTCAAATTGTGATCCATTATCAGAGATGATTTCAGAAGGTATGCCATACCGACAGATGATGTTGTTAATCACAAATTTCGAGACTTGCTTTGCCCCTAGCTTCGAAAATGATGCAGCTTCAACCCACTTCGAAAAGTAATCGATTGCTACAAGAATATACTGATGCCCATTTGAAGCCTTTGGATGAATTTGTCCGATTATGTCTATGCCTCAACTTGAAAACGGCCAAGGAGAAGTCATATTATGTAATGACACAGGTGGCATATGATTGAGGTTAGCAAATATCGACTTTGCTTGCGGGCGCGGACAAAGGCGATGCAATCACCTTCTAGAGTGCTCCAATAGAAACCCGCTCGCAAAATTTTACGAGCCGGCATTCTTCCATTCATATGGGGTCCACATTCCCCTCCATGAACTGTTCCATGATGACTTGTTTTTATTTGTCATTTACGCGAGTTGCAGAGTACCATCAAACCCTTTGTGATCCGATCCCGCCTTTTAGTATAAGAAAATGAGCGACTAGCCTTCGATGGCTATGCGGTCCTTCTTGCCACTTCCCTCTGGATATTGCATTGTTTCCAGAAAATTCTTGATATCTTTGTACCAGACATCATCATCATCATCTTATTGAGCCAGTGCGGAGACAATTTATGCTACCGTCACGGTAGGTCCCTTCCTTTCTTCAATTAAAACTGACTGGATCTTTGTACCATTTTCCCATGTTAAATTAATAGCGAGATTGGCTAAAGCATCAGTGAGACTATTTTGTTCTCGAGGAAGATGTTTGAAGCTGATATCATCAAAATAAGGGATCAATTCTTGAAGGTACTCTGTGTAGAGCTGAAGTCTCTCATCCCTAACCCTCCAAATTCCTATTGTTTGAGATATGATGAGATTAGAATCTCCATACACAGTGAGATGTCTTGCCCCTGCTATCTAGGCGGCCTTTACTCCATATATGCGAGGCTTCATACTATTTGTATTGTTTGTTGTTGGGAAATCCGGCTTGACGACAAATGGAATATGGACTCCATCGGGATCTACTAACAAAACACCCTTGCTCCAATTACCTCTCCTATTAGAAGCTCCATCAAAGTACATGCACCATTGTGGATTGTCAATAAAGCATAAGTACTCATCGGGGAATGCATCATCATACTCATCTCACGACCTTGGTCCTTCGCTAAGGCTTCAGATATGGCTCGTCCTTTAACAGATTTCTGGCTGACACATTGAATATCAAACTCAGAAAGCATAGCATGCCATCTTCCAATCTTTCACTAAGAATGGGTTTTTGAAATAGATATTTGATTGGATCCAGTCTTGAGATCAGATAGGTAGTATGAGCTTGAAAGTAATGCCTCAACTTCTTCATGGCATAGACCAGGGAGACACATGCTTTTTCCACAGGGGTATATCTTGTCTCATACTCCAGGAATTTCTTGCTGAGGTAGTATATGGCAACCTCTTTCTTTGTTCCCTCTTGATATTGGGCTAAGAGAGCTCCCATAGCCGTTTCTGTGATAGTGAGGTACAGAATCAGAGGTTCTCCTGGTCTAGGTGGCATTAGAATAGGTGGATTTGAAAGGTATTCTTTCATAGAATCAAAAGCTTCCTGACATTCTTCATTCCACTCATGGGATGCCCCTTTTCTGAGTAGCTTAAATATGGGTTCACATCTCATAGTGACTTGTGAGATGAACCTGCTGATGTATTGAATTCTGCCGAGAAATCCTCTTACTTCTTTTTCTGTTTTTGGAGGAGGTAGCCCTTGAATAGCTTTTACCTTTTCAGAGTCCACTTTGATGCCGTCTTGACTGACAATGAATCCCAACAACTTCCCCGAAGTGACGCTAAATACACATTTTTGAGGGTTCAGCCTTAAATTGTATTTCCTGATTCTTTCAAAGAAGGACCTTAATGCAGGAATATGCCCCTCACGATCTTCACTTTTTACAATCATGTCATCTACATAAACCTCCACAATGTCGTGGATGAGATCATGAAGGATAGTGGTTGCAGCCCTTTGATATGTGGCTCCAGCATTCTTGAGACCAAAAGGCATAACTCGGTAGCAAAAAGTGCCCCATGGAGTGATGAAAGATGTCTTTGTCATGTCTTCTTGAGCCATGAGTATTTGATTATACCCTGAGAATCCATCCATGAAGGAAAACATTGCATGACCAGCCGTACTATCAACAAGAACATCAATGTGGGGGTAGAGGAAAGCAATCTTTTGGTGACGCAACATTCAAATCTCGAAAATCGATGCATACCCGAACTCTCCCATCCTTTTTAGGTACAACCACTATATTGGCGAGCCAACTTGGATGTTTTACAGCTTGGATGACTTTGGCATCAAGCTGTTTCTGGATTTCCTCTTTCACTTTCAGACTAACCTCTGGCTTCATTCGGCGGAGCTTTTGCTGCTTAGGCTTACTTTCAGGATGTAACGGAATACGATGTTCCGCGATTTCTCTATTAACACCAGGCATATCAGCATAAGGCCATGCGAACACATCTACATACTCTTTTAATAATGCAATAAACATAGATTGTTCAGTTGGGGAGAGGGAAGATCCTATTTTGACTTCTTTTACGGCATTTTTCGTACCCAATATTAATTACAATGGATTCTTCCATGGGTTTTATGTATGTTTCGGTTGTATCAAGTGATTCATCATTATTAAATTCACTGTCAGAAATAACATCTTTCATGCAAATGTATTTAGATAAAGGTTCACATTCAATATTCTCACTATTAGAGTCTTCTGACTGGGTATGTAAGGTAGATTGGCTGGAAGATGAGCTATCGGTATGATCCATCTGGAGGTGAAAAGGTATTTTCACGAGAGGGATGTGGAGGATGGTTCCTACAAACATTTTAAATTCTATAGGCCCGTCTTTTGCCTGACACTCAATACTCCACTTATGTTCAATGCTTTCGCCAAAAGGCATCATCAAAGACACCGGAGGACTCAGAAGCGAAAAGCTTCTTAACGACTCCATGTTCCAGATTATCCACCCAGTCATTTTCTTTTTCCATGTTTTGTGCTCGGACAAACCAACTTTTGATTAAGTCCAAATTCCTAGCTTCATTGAAGAATATCTCTAATCCCGGTAAAATAATATGTTCTTTCCTACTAAGCCAAGGTTCTGGAAATTCGTAGTATGGCTCAGTATCTCCTTGCAGGATGAACTGACCATTGAGGGTAGAAGAAGGTTTTTCGGTATTTTGAGAAGTAATGCTCGGATCATATCCTAATCCATGTCGGTTCTGCTTGTCTACTACGGGGATTGGTTGCTTCATTCCCCTACCATTATGCCCTAATCCAACATCTTGAGTATAACCCATCTTCATCATAATTTGAAATCCTTTGGACAGAGGTTGTATGGCAATCCCCGCAAGCTCTTTGACCGCATTCGTGGGTAGGGGTGAGGCGTTTGTTTTCTGACGATAATTGGTCATCCTTAGAGAAGGGACAAATTTCTTCTTTTTGGGCCTATAGGTAGAGAAAAAGAATTAAAAGAAAAGAAAAGAATGCTACACATTGCAGAATGCATTGTAGAGTACATAAAATTTTCGGAAACAACTTTGCCATATCTTGACTGGAATGGTCCACCTTCGCAATTTTGTATTTTTTTTTATTTTTTGACTTTATTTTGACCTTTTTAAATGATTTTACTGTCATTGGGGTTGAAAACATATTTTTCATTCTTCCATTCCCTGCTTAATATTTGAACAAAGACAGAAAATATAGAGATTAGGGCATGTATCCCCCTTGATGCGCCAATTCAGCATTCTAAAATTTGCTCATGTGATAACTGGCATCTTGAATTCTGATCACATTGCCCGAAATACAATGGTTAATATATTTGAGTCGAACCCGAAAGTTGCCTACATATCCCCATTGCTCCAAGTGCATTTTATGGGGAATCAGACTCAACGTAGTTCTTTTTTTCAGAAAGAACTAAAGTTTTTTATTTAATAAAGCAGCTGCACTCATATTGCGCTACCTACGTACCCTAGGTGTTACATAGGTGGAGTGATCTCGCAGTGCAAGTGTAAGTGATAATGGGGACTCAAGCTGCACGTAGTTTTCTGATACTAAGAAGCTGAATGATTTTTTTTTCTTCTTTTTTTTTCCATATGGGCTAACCCCCTATAGGACTTTTACCGAAGATTTTTCTCCTTCTGTGAGACGCTCAAGTAGCCTTGCGGTAGACAAGAGCTATGTTGGTGATTTTCTTGATGCGATAGCTGAGAGCATGACATTGGTTTGTGCCGTGACCATGCAACTGATGATATTGGCAGTACTTGTGAAGATCTGACCCTACTGGATTTGCCCCTGGGCGTCTGGGAAGTGGATGAATCTTACCTTGCTCAACCAGTTTGCGAAAGATATCGACTTGGGATTGCGATCGCGGACGTGATGACACCATCTTTGCAGGTATTTCTTTGTCGGTTGGATTAATGATGCCTCGATCAATCAGGCTTTGCACTTTGTAGTAAAGGTCATGGCATCGATCAGTTTCATGCCCAAATTGACGACAATAAGTGCAGAGTTTGCTCATATCTGTTCCAGGTAGGGGCAAACAATGCACATGCGCTGGAACCTAAAGTATAGCTTGCCTCTTAAGACGATCATACACCATACTCAATGATTCGTCCAACTTAGCATATACCCTCGGATTTGTGTTGGGAATTTCAAAATCTTCTCGAGGTCGTTTTTCTTGCAATTTCAGAGCATCGATGTCAAAACCATGTTGTTCCATGTGGCTGAGGGAGGTGTATTTTATAGTAACCATGTGACGATAATAGAAATTGTTCAGGTTCCGTAGCAATATGAGCATGAATTCCCGATCAATAACAGGGACACGAAGCTGGGCGCGAATGTAAGCGCATCTTGAACAAAAGTGTGAGAAAGTTTCCAAGCCGCCTTGATGCAAAGTGACTAGCTTGAACTTCTTGATATCAGTTTGTTTATGCTCGAGAGCCCAATTAACAAAGGCTTGGCTAGCATTTTCCCAACTAGTCCTATCTACACAATCTGAAGAATCGTACCAGTCTAGAGCTGGTCCTTCTAAACTTTTGTCAAACACCATGGGGTAATCTTCCTCTGGTATGCCCCATGGATGCAAGGCATTCACAAATCCCACTAAGTGGACAAAAGGATCACCGTTCCCATTAAATTTTCTGAATTGGGGGTAATCCACGATAGTGATCTTCATATTGATATACTGGAAAGAGAATCAGTGACTCTGTAATACTCCGTATTTTTGCTAAGTTAATGTTTATACTTTTAGAAATTTTATGGTTATTAAAAAAGACTTGTGATTTACTAAAAAGGCTTGTTATTTACTAAAGAGGCTTTTCAAATAGGCTTTTATAAAAGATTTTGAGTATTTAAAATAAATTGTAGCCCAAATAGATGTTGGGCCTAAGTTTACTAGTTTTTTTTTTTTTAAAAAAAAGTATTTTGGAAACAAAATTTAAAAATGTTGTAACGAAATCTAAAAAGGTTTAGAAAAGAAAAAGAAAAAAAAAATCTGCCGCGTCATATCTCACGGTTATGTTTCATGAAGTTTTGGTCACTTTTTGTTTTTTTACTTATCTTTTAGTGTTATTTTACCCTCTAGAATTATGTATTATGGGATAATTTATATCGTTTCCTAATCTTAGTTGGATAATCGTAAATATTAGCTATATCCTAGCTAGATTAGTTTATCTTTTTCCCTAAATTCATCTTTTAGTTTCCTAACTCTAATATGACTCTACCTATCCAACTAGTATAAATAGAGGTCTCCATCCATCATATTCTTCACACCAAATTTGAGGAATACATCTCTTTTCTCAAGTTTAAACTCTCTCTCCCTCTTAGCCTATCTTCTCTCTCTTCTCCTTAATAGTTATTAAATTTCAAGGTGCGTGTATATGTAGATCTTAAATAGTGTTTTGCATATATAGTATCTTATTTCTAGGGTTGTTATTTTGAATCAAAATACATGTTTTTTATTTGTTGAATGCGAACAACATGAATTTTTATATGCATGCATGTGTTACTAGGAACACTATAGTTAGCCGATCGAATACCGGTGTTGCGTTGACCTTTAATTATATGTTCTGTAATCTCTAGTACTTATTTCTTGCGTCGAAGGCTTAAATATAAAGCATGCTAATGGTAACTAGTGGTTATGTTGGCAGAGTATGGAAATATTAAGGATTGTCTTTGTATTATTAGAAAAGAAAACCTACGAGTACCGAGTTGGTAGTTGGTACTATTGTGAAGTTTGACCTCTAAGACTTTTTAAGTATTACTTAGATCGAATAACCTTAATCTTAATTTGTGGTTATCATTGTTGTTATTGTCATTATTAATATGAATGTTTTTTCCAAGATAATTTTATGAGCAAGTATTTATGCCTTTTATATGGCTAAAGTTATATATATGAATTATTATTCTTTTTAAAGGAGGATTATTTCCAAAGAATTTTTATTAGTTATATGATCTTTTATGATCACAATTATAAAGAAGCAACGGCTTGTTATTTATTAACAAGAACGGTAGCTATTATTATTTACCCAGGCAACGGCTTGTTATTTATTAGCAAGAACGGTAGCCATTATATTATTTACCCATGTACTTTTTGTATAAGTCATGTGGACAAGGTAATTCCCCTCGTCATAGACTCATTAATGAATACTAAACTTGGGGGGTGTGCACACTTTAGGAAAGGTACCTAGGCAAGGAAAAGGAGTTTTATTAAAGTTAAATACTTTATGTTATATAATTATCAAGTATCCAAGGAAGGCTTTTCGAAATTAAATATTTCAAATGTTTAATTAAATAAAGTGTTTAATATTCCGCATATACATGTACTCAGTATTTTTACTGACACGCTTTTATTTGTTTTGTTTTATGGCTTTGTCCCTATGATGACCCTATTTTGGCGAGCAGAATTTACAGGTTGATATGATGCATACTTCATATGGGGGAGCTAGTGAGGAATCATAATTAGTCAAGGAGTCGTTATTTTATTTTCTTTATTTCCATTGTTATAGTTGTACAATAAAGTTTATATCAATAAAGATAAGTTATTTTAGTTATTTCCGCTGCATTAGTTTAAAGTTCAGTTAGTAGTTAGTATTAAAGCCTTTAGCGTTATCACGTGGCGGTAATACTCTCAAGTTTCTCAAGGAGTTTTATATTAAAATAAGTTTTCCAAAAAGAGAGAAATTTGGGGGTGTTACAGACTCAGTATGAACCTCTCGAACAGGGCATACTACATTAAAGTCCAGGTCAAAATCGTCAGTCCTAGATCTCTTCTTTGAGTCATGATCGTCATTGTCTTAAGGATGGCCGATACAGGATTCCTCTGGTGCTTCTATTGAGGTATCATGAGTGTCAATGCTTGGAGCTCCTACTTCTTCCTCGTCATCCTCACTATACTATGGTTCTATTTCTTCAGAGCTTGTATCTGGTGTGGCAGCTGGCACCTCATTCATCCAGGAATTTTCAGGTGCTGCTAGCATATAGTGGATAGTGTAACCATCCAACCTGGTGCCCTCTACTTCGTTAAGATACAATACCGATTTTCCGGCGTTGGAGATGGTCATAATTTCTGGATCACCAGAATTAGTCACAACACCCTGATCAGTGAGAAGCTTTACCTTCTGATGTAGAGAAGAGGCTACTGCCCTATTTTCATGCAGCCATGGTCTTCCTAATAAGAAGTTAAAACAGGCTTGTATGTCAATGACCATGAATTCCACCTTCCTTACCACGGGACCACATTCAATGAGGAGGCTGATCAAACCCAATACTTCTCTCTTAGCATTATCATATGCTCTGACCACCTGGTTGGATGGTACCATATCCTCTTTTGAATACCCAAGCCTTATTAGCACACACAGAGGGCAAACATTGATTGCGGAGCCATTGTCGATCAACACCCTAGGTATCTCCCATCCATTACAGCGTATAGTGATGTGTAATGAATTGTTGTGGTTGATATTGTCAGGGAGATCATTATCTGTGAACATGAGAGTTCGATCTACCCCATGATTGAGCCCCACCATCTGGTCAGGTGTTATAGAAGAGCTTACAGAGGCTTCATTAAGATGCTTTAGAACAACTGCCCTATGAGGCTGGGAATGCATTAACAATTTCCAGTTGGAAACATTAGCATTTACTTATTTCATGCGCTTGATAGCATCATCTTCCTTATTACCTTCCTCTATCATTGGCTCTTTGCCCTTTTCTTTCCTTCTCAATACCTCCAAAGGATTTTCATCCTCCAAATGGGATGGTTTAAAGTGGCGGCCTGCTCTAGTCAAATGAAATATATCCACGTACTCCTCATCACTATGATCATCGAGGCAGATGGGGAGCCGGTATGTATTTGGAGTGGTGGAATGTCCTCCAGTGTTCTTCTCCACAATGGTTAAGATCGAATAGGAATCTTCATCAGCATCGGAGTCCAAAATGAAGAAGGCACCATCATAGTCCAAAGTTCCACACATGTCAGAGAATGGATCTTTGTTGAGAGTGAAGCTAGGGTCTTTACAAGGCATCATTTTGACTTTTTCTTGAGTGGAATAGTCATAGACCAGGCACTTGTAACCTACGGCTATCGGCATTTCATACATTTGAGGAAATGTCTTGCGGATTAACTGAACTGGATCACATCTGTCCGAAGCAGCAGAGATGGCATTAATGGCGAATGAGGGTTTATGATTGGGAAGGGCTTTTTTTTGTGATGTTAGTCTAAGAGTCATTTGGTTTATTGGAGATGGATCCAGAGAAAGTTTTCCATCATCCACAAGGTTTTGAATTTGATGCTTTAGAGCCGTGCAGTTTTCAGTATTATGCCCCGGGCTTTGATGGTATTCACAGTTTTGATTTGGGTCATAACCATGGTAAGGATTTTTAGGAGGTGGGCTTGGATGCAAGGGTTAAATGAGATTGGCCTTTTTTAACTTGGAGAGAGCTTGGGAATAAGTCATGTTCAAAGGAGTAAAGTTCCTTTGTAGTCGCAACTGGAATGCAGACGATGCGACAATGGCATGGATCGCATTAGTTGTCTTAGGAGCTGCTGAATCATTGTTTGGGGCTCTTTTGTTATTTCCGAATTTTGCATTATAAGTAGTGCCGCCAATAGGTTCATCTTTCTTGATGTCTCCCCTTTTCATAGCATTCTCAACTAAAGTTCCCGTAACAATCAAAGCTTTGAAAGTCGGGAAATACTGGTATGCCATATGCTTCTGATAGACAGGACGAAGGTTTTTCGCAACCATTTGCAGCTGTTCCTCTTCATTAGGCCTACTCATCATTTTGGAAGCCTTGTTTCTCCATCGAGTGATGAATGAAGAAAATGTCTCATTGAGGTTTTGAGAAGTGGTCTCCAGATCCCTTCTAGTAACATTAATTTCTTCATTATACTTGTATTGGTTTGAGAACTCTCTGACTATGTCAGCCCAAGTGGATTTCTTTGCATTTTCAAGGTTGAGGAACCAATGTGCTGCAGCACCATCTAAATATTGTTGAAACAGTTGGGCCATCAAGGATTCTTTCACTCCCCAGGGACTCATTGACCCTACATACAATTTCAAGAAATTGGTGGGGCTACCGGTCCCATCAAACCTTGTCAGATTAGGCATTTTGAAACCATGGGGTAATCGTGCCTTCGGGAAAAGAGTTAATCCATGAATATCCATCCATGGTTCAGCCTTAGTCATGCCTTTTAAGACTTCTTTAAGCTCGACTACTTCTTCCTCGAGTTTAGTGGGAATTTCTCTCTCATTGTTCAGAGGCTCAAGATGAAAAGGCGAAGCTAATTCCGACTCCGGAGGAGGAGGAGGCATCTGAGCGCTTTGGCGCATTATGCCTAACACAGTTTGCTCAATATTATCCTGTCGGTCAAGCATGGCCTGGACAAGTCCTCGGAGCTCAGTCATTGGATCAGGTGGAGGGGTAGAGTTCTGTTGGTGCTCGTTGTTCGGAATTTCAGACATGTTGTTGAGACGTGTAGCAGAGAATACAGTTGGTGCAGACAAGGATGACAGTATTACTGACAGAGAACGTCCACTATGGTCAGAACTTCGGCGAATCAGCCTAGATCTCGAACGGGCACAGGCAGAGTTCCTGTGAACTGAGATGAAAAGTTAATACGGAAGTTTGTCCATACTTTGTTTCTTTTGTTTTTTTCTTCTCTTTTTTTTTTGTTTTTGCAGGGAATGAAGAAATGATATCTTTGAATTTTTTTTTTCTTTTAACCCCCATTTCAGTTATCATTTATCAAAAGGTGTGAAACCTTGACTTTATCATTTGTTTTGGTTTTTTATTAGGTTTCTTTGACTTGTTATTCTCTTTTTTTTTTAGACTTGGACCTTTTATTTACATTTTAAACTGCCACTCTTGGACTCATTTGTTTTGGGATAATCCACAAACATTTTTCAAAATCAATTTGATAATATCCTTCCATTTCCTGCTACTATAGAAATATGAGAAAAGAGGTATAACGAGGCTTGTGTCCTCATTTTGGAAAATTATAATGCCCCATATATCGTTCTTCTTTGTAGTGATTTGCATCTATTGATTGCTTCTAAGTGCTGAAACCACAAAAGAAAATATTAAATGCAAAAGGGGCCGCACCCGAAGGTTGCCTACGTATCTCCATAAGTGTATTTGGATTTGGGGAAGTTTTTTTCCGGTGAAGATTGATTTTTTTTTGAATGGAGAATCAGGCCCAACGTAGTTCTGATATATGAAATGAAATTTAACGTAATTTTTTGTTTTTGTTTTTGCAGCTGCACTCCGAAAATGAGTTGCCTACGTACCCCTTTTAGTACATTACATAGTAGAGAAACTAAGATAGATGCATACCACATTAGATTTTTTTTTTAGGGAATCAAGCCGCACGTAGCTCTACCTACAAAATACAATATAAAAGCGATTAAATGAATTAGGTACTTCCTAAACTTTCAGGCTTCAGTTTGTCGGTCGCCAAGCCATATGTTCTCCTGTTTGAATACGTCTGTTCCACCTCTTAGGATTAGACTAATGTGAAGTACTCGGGTTCTTCTCAACCTTTTTTCGAGTTCAGTTTGCTAGGCGCCTGGCCATGTATTCTCCTGTTTGAATACGTCTGTTCCACCTCTTAGGATTAGACTAATTTGAAGTGCCTGAAATGTACACACTAACAATGTTAGTCACAAAATAACGAATTTCTTTTATGATTCTTAGCTGGAAATGGAAGAATTTTTTTCTCTGTTTTTTTTTTTTGAAATGTGATTATCCCTTTTGATTAGACACATTTTTTTTAGTCAATTTTTTTTAGACTAGACTTCTCGTGTTTTAGACTATACCGTTTTAATTACATTCTAATTCCTAAACATGACACGTTTTGAACTCGTGATTATGACTCTTTTTCATTTTTCATCATTATTTTTTTGATTTGGGATCATATTTTCTAAACAGGATTTTTTTTTTTGCTTTCTTTTTAAAAAAATCAATTTTGTTTTTGAAAAAGAATAATGAAATAAATGTGAGTTTTTTGAATAAAGGGTGAGCACACATTTTTGTTTTATGATACTGGTGATAAATAAACAAGAATACTCTTAATATTTCAATAAACATTTCGGCAGGAATTCAGCTACACTTAATGATTACTGAAAATATCGACCGACTGAAAATGGACTGAGGAATTTTTTGAAAGTTTATCACATTATTCAATAACTGAAATAAATAAAGGACATTATTTGTGCATTGATCCTTGTGTCCTAAAAGTCAACTAAAAGGTGATTCATTTAAGGAGAGATTATGTTAAAGTGGCCTCGAGTCACATCCATTGTGTCCATCGAGGGTGGACGCTCCTGACAGAGCCGGTCGCAATAGCTCGCGGATGCAGGTTTTATGCCCTTAATTCATTAATTTGTCATTCTAAAATTCTGACCCTTGCCAATAGACAGAGGTATCAGACCTAATAAGAAAATAGTTAAAAAGAGTGCACGTGTATGGATCGAGAAACTACCAAGCACACGTAATTTTCACATAAGCATGCTATATACAAAAATTAAATTGGGAATAGCCATGATTAACTTTTTATTATATATACATATGGAAAAAAACGCATTGTTCAGGTTTAAACCTCATATACTTCTAGTGGAAGTACTTTCCCCAGTGAAGTCGCCAGCCTGTGGTATCCGATTTTGACTGTCTTAATTAACGGTCTAAATCCCAAGAAAGTCTCTCATTGGACTTTGAGTTTTTGAAAACTTGGAAGTCGCCACCCTATTTATATCTGAATAGGGACAGATTTATTTAATAAATCGTTTTAAAATCAATTTCAAGAAAAATCATTTAAAACGATGATGACTTCATATGGATAAGGCTTTTTTGAAAAATTGGTCTTTCATACCATGAGATAGGGTTCGGGGTTAAGGTTAAGAGGTGCAACGTCTGGAACTCGTCTCCTCTTCCGTTCTAAAGAACGGGCTCTTACTAAATGCGTTATTTTCCATTTTAAAGTAATCATGGCTATTCAAAAGAAAGAAAATCATATAATTTGCACATATACACATTAACCATTTTTATTTAGGACCAATATATCATTTGTACATGGTAGGTTTGAGCACTGAAGTTGCACTACGTACCAATCATTGCGGGATTGGAATCCACTCATGGATCAAAACCGTCGTAGTTCGATTATATGTCTCACCCTAAATGGCCAATTCCACTGGGGAAAGAAGAGGAGAGAATAGATTATGAATAACTCACTTTTAGAATTAAACAAATCTATTTGAAATGAGGTAATCACTCCAGTTAGTGATTGAAATGGGATTGGGATAATTAATTTAATTAGTGATAAAATATGAAGAATTAAGATTTCACCTTAATTAGTGATTAAAAATGGAGGTTATGATAATCACCCTAATTAGTGATTAAACTTAAAAGGAAAGATAATCACCTTGATTAGTGATTAAAAATGAAGGTTAGAAAATAATCACCCTAATTGATGATTATTCAAGGTTTAAGATAATCACTCTAATTAGTGATTAAATGAGAAAAATAATCGTCCTAATTAACGATTATTAAGGTTTTAGATAATCACTCTGATTAGTGATTAAAAATGAGAAGAATAATCGTCCTAATTAACGATTATTAGGGTTTGAGATAATCACCCCAATTAGTGATTAAATGAGAAGAATAATCGTCCTAATTAACGATTATTAGGATTTGAGATAATCACTCTAATTATTGATTAAATGAGAAGAATAATCGTCCTAATTAACGATTATTAGGATTTGAGATAATCACTCTAATTAGTGATTAAATAATGATTGGAGATAATCACCCTAATTAATGATTAGAAGAAGTTTGAATTAACCGCTCTAATTAGCGATTAATCGAGGATTGAAATAACCACCTTAATAGTGATCACGTTTATGATTTTCGAGAGGTCTTAGAAGGTTTGCTTCCTAATTGAAGGCTTTTGAGAAATAATCTTTATTGAAGATTATAAAGTCATTTAGATAGAAATGATCAATTTGAGATTGAATTTGGAGATTTGTGTTTGGCTAATTGGAATTTGGTCATTTAAAGCGAGACACGTGAAACGGCCTAAAGTCAATTCGGAGGTCATAATTACCAATCTAATTATATCAACTTATATGATTAATCCAATTGAATATGGAGAACACATTTTTAAAATGTAAGATGGATCATCATACAATTTAACTTAGTTAGATTTGCAATTTTTCCTCTTAATTGAGATTGGGTCATTTGATTCATATACTATGATATATTGGCCCAACATGCAATATTTGTAACATTGGTTGCTCATTTTATTAAAAAGAGTTGTGGGATTATTTATGAAAATTATGCATAAACATCTCCATGTTTTTTTTATTAATTGAGTGATGCAATAAATATTTACAAAGAAACTATTATTACAACAATATGTACAAAATCTATGATCTATACAAATCTTCAATCTTGATCTTCACCATGATGCTCCTTGATCTTCATCTCCTTGAATGGGCTTTGGAATTCATGTTTATTTGTGACTTTATGAAAGTTAAAGATTAATTAACTTCTTTGATTTTGATGTTTTATGACAATTTTTATTGATTTATATTTACATGATAAAATGAGTCATTTTAAGAGAAACTTAAAAGTTCATGATTTTTTATTCACATTTTCGTATGAAGAAAACATTTTTTTTATGAAAGTTGAGTTAATTACTTTATTTTATTTTTCCAGATTGCCTTTTTGTTCTTGTACTGACTTACAAAAACCATAACTTTTTGTATAAAGCGTTAAACTAAGCATATGATACATATATGGATAGATCAGTGAGTCTTTTATGTAGTATATAAATTTCACAAGTTTTTAGTGACCACTTGAATTATGGTGAATATTATGTCAAAAGTAGTCAAAACATGACCTTTATTAAATTTATTCTTTGAAATCTAACTTATTGAACTCAGTTTGAAGTAAATTTTAGTATGAACATTCTAGACACTTTGAAGAACTAGATTGGAAATTTTCACTTGAATTGGACACTTTTAAGACCCTTTTTTATTTATTTCCTTAACTAAAAGGAAAATCAATTTTCTGGAATTTAGTGATTTACATGAATGATTTTGTAAAAATAATGTAAAATTGCATAAAATTCATATGAACATGATTTTTATATTTTTGAAAATCTACTGATGTTTTCTTCAAACTTGATGCTTTTAGTTTTATTTAAATGATTTTATTTTAAACTTTATTGACAAAACGAGATTGGGTGGTACTGAACAAAATCAGTTTTGCACAACAAAGTTGTATGATTTTTAATTATTCCCACAAAATTCGTTTTTTAAAAATTCCAAAGCCCAGTTGCTGGAAACATCTTTCACTTCATAGGAAACATATTAAATCCTACAAACTATTCTGATAATACAGACGAAAAATGAAATGAAATACGAAATTAACACTGATTATAATTACAGCATCACATTTTCTTTTTTATGGAGATGTTTATGCACAACTATCTTGGATTTTTTTATGAAATCATTTTTTGTGATGATTAAAAACTTGATTAAGGAAAATCACATAATCACATTATTTCCTAAGAGTCACCCCATTAGAGGTGACTATTCTAGGTGGGGTGATTTAAGGTTGGGAACCTATTAGGACTTCCACATACCCAAATCACTCCAAAGATTAAAAAATCATAAGAAGAAAACAAGGAAGAAGTTAGTAGATGGTTAAGAAGATAATCAAAATAACAAGAACTTCAACTTTACCTTGCTAGCTCAATGATGCACTTCCTTTTTGCAAATTTTTCTACCATTTTTTGTGATTTTTCTTAATTTCTAAGTGAGTTTCTAAATCTTCTTAATTGCTAACTTAACTCTTTTTGTGTTTTTTCCTTTCGATGAACTTCTTTTACTTACTTATTAAGACTTTTGCTTAGATGAAAAGATTAAGGAGGAGAAGAGTAGTAGAGAAGATGAGAGTGAAGTTGAATTGTGTTTTTTTTCAACTTTGTTTTGAAGTGAATTTTGGAGGGTATTTATAGAGAAATGAGGGAAGTGAACTAGGGTTTCAAAGAGGTAGAAAATCAGATTTTTCATCCAAAAAATCTGATTTTCTTCATCCCTAATTACCCTAATGCCCTCACTCTAATGACCTCACCCTAAAGACATCATCCAATCTCTTTGGAAACATAAATATTCTTATTCTTTTTTAGATTTGCTCATTAATGAGGCAATATCAGATTTTCAGAAAATATTCTTCCTAAAACATCCTAATATGCAAAAAAAAAATGCATTGAAAATCGTGCAAACGAAACAGACCAGAATGCTGCGCCTAGCGCAGGAAGCTGCGCTAGGCACATCACCTTGCGCCTGACGCAAGGTCCTGCGTCTGGCGCATGATTGTGTGCTTGGCGCACACCTGACCTTTCCGGAAAAAATCCGGATTTCCCCCTCTTACACATGGGATTTGATTCTTATTCTCACATATTTTCATGATTCTTATTCTCTAACTAATGGATAAAGGATGTGTTTAGTGGATAAAGAATATATTCTTATTCTTTATCCAATGAACAATGACTTGACCATCAAGAAAACTGATTAATGCCGGTGTTGGGATACGACTAAAATCTCGACGCCTAATCGCGACTCGTTTTTTTTTTTCATTTTTCCGAAAGACTAACTTAAGACAAAAAAACTCGTCAAATTAATAAAGACGAGCATGATTATACTACGAATCATTTTATTAAAACGTTGGTGGTAGTATTGACTATGACTCACGAAAATTATACTTCTAAGCCGAAACTGTATGATTAATACGCAAAAATGGAAAATCGTGCGACGGAATGAAACTCGCGCTCCACGCTGCATGATGATTTTATTATTTTTATTTTTTTAAAACCTTTATTTATCCGAAAAAGGGGTTCAAAATTTGGTGTCTACACGCATGAGTTTGGAGGCTATACCCCTCTAGATTCCCACACTATTTTGACCAGATCAGCACATTTTTCGTCCCTCGACCACATCTTTTCGAACCTGTAAAGCTTTCTCTTTTTCTTTTTCTCAAGAACATGAATGTCACCCCTTACGGACACAAGTAAAGGGAGATGATATGAACGTCTTTTTGTAAGATGTGTCACATAAGAGCTTGGGAAAAGATCTTTTTCCAAGCTTGGTTATCGAAGAAACGGTCGAGACGTTCTTGTATATTATGCTCCCCACCTCGATTATTCGACCAAGTAAACTCATACCCCATAAACCCCAGATCTCCGAAATTACATGCTTGCATCGCATTTCGGAGAATGACGGCTTCATTAACATCAAAGTCTTTCCCCCCTTGCTTTTCATTAGAGCTCAACATTAAATTGTAATCGCCTCTTTAAAGCCATGGTAAGTTATTTACTACATTTAAGCTCTCAATTAGGCTTCTTGTTTTGAATTTTTGTTCCTCCTCCGAATACCCATATCCGCCTGTAAATCTCCACTAACCATATTCCGTGCTATTAAACACAACATCAATGTGATGGAATGAGTATGTTCGTACAAAGATTACCACTGATGTTTTCCACAGCAATGCTCACCCTCCACTTTTCTACTTCTACCGTCCCCTTCACAACTAAAAGCAAAAAAAATCCTGCAAAAGCTAGTTTATTTTTAACACTCTCTACTTCATAAGCCAGGTTATTTTTAATCCTGCAGCAAATTCTCTCCTTTTTGCAGACTTGTGAGCTTCTAACTCCATTTCGGTGCTGTTATCTTCACTCCTTTTTCTCTTACATCATTTTGAGCCCACCAGCATAGGCTCCTCGGCTTTCCCACCCCTCCATTCTCTTGGTAATATACTTGTCTATTTCTTCTTTTTCATTTGCACAT
Source organism: Beta corolliflora (assembly GCA_947648045.1). Classification (NCBI taxonomy): domain Eukaryota; kingdom Viridiplantae; phylum Streptophyta; class Magnoliopsida; order Caryophyllales; family Amaranthaceae; genus Beta; species Beta corolliflora. The sequence goes on from CANSZD010001531.1 coordinate 263,639, forward strand.
TAATGACATTTTCATCTCCCATTTGTTGAGAAGCATATGTCCCCTCATTTTCATTTCATCCCTGTTTGTTCGCTAAAGTCAGTCTCTCCTATTTTTCAGCAGTCACCTCCTCATTGGATTTTGTTGTTTGAACTACCTCATGTTCCTCCAAATTGCCTTATTTATGTTGGTCCACCCATTTCAGCATGTCAGCCACGAGATTAATATGCTCAATTCATTGCACGAACTTAGTCTCTTTTGGTTTTGTTATAAACAAAGCTTTGGCACATCGATACTTTTCTTCCCCTCCTTTGCTATCCTCAACTAGTTTGCTCGATTCCACGGGGATGCTTTCAACCAGCCCCATATTTTCAGTGTTGGAGATTCATGATCGGCTCCCTTTACCATAATTTTTAATTCTGTGTCCTATCTTACCACAAAAAAAAATAGGAGGCTTCTCATATTTTATATCAAACTGCTCTTCAAAGCCTCCCCTGAGTTTGACTCTGATCAATTTTAGCAATGTTTCCTCACGTCCTCCAAGACCCTAAAACGAATCGATTTGTCAATCCCCATTATCCCGTAACTATCCAACCTAACAAAAGACCCGATTTTGTTGCCAATTCTTTCAACATTATTATTGTATAATATACCCTTAAAGTATTAATAATAAACCCTAACCCACATTAATTGGTAATTCGTACAACTAGGCATCTGAAGGTTTAATAGTATTTTCGATTTCACCTAGGTGATAGCATGTCTGTCAAAATGCCATGGATGGTCATCTAAGACTCTCTTCTTATCTCTCTAATGGTAGAATTGGAAAAACAAACATATTTTTATCAATGTTACTGATGTCCACTCCATGTTTTGGTTGACAAACACTTTTGATGCTGGTGTTAATAAAAGCATTGATGTTGATATTACAATTAGTCCAGATCTTCCCTACAAGCCCTAATTCAACTCTGGCGTGATCTTCCTCCACTTCTTCATTATCCTCCCACTCAATCGCATCATCTTCCTCAACATTCGATGTTCCATCCCTTGGGCTATTGATGCCCACCCCTTGTTTTGAAACTTCTTGTAAATTGTAAGCACATCCCTTTTATTCGTCTTTTCCATTGGAGAATTAACAATAGATGACGTTATGACGTTCAGATCTCGAAGAAACGAGAATAATCACTAGTAGAAAAACGACGATTTGTGTCTCACCATCTGCGTCGCACAACAGGACAAACGTCGCAGAAGAATCATTTGCGTCGCATGCAACAGGGAATCGACGCAAAAGATGACCTTTGTGCGTCGTATTTAACTAGCGTGCGACGCAAAACAGCTATGTGCGTCGGATGGGTCAAAAATGCGACGCACATAACAGAAGCTATGCGCGTCGCATGAAGCCCACGTGTGACGCAAATAGTCATCTGCGTCGGATCCCACCTCCCGTCCGACGCAGATGATTCTCCCTAAAAAATGAAAGGCTATGTGCGTCGGACCTTATGGCCCATGCGACGCACATATAAAGCCTTTCATTTTTAAAGCCCGCTTCTCTTTAAACCTACCACGCATCTTTTAAGCCCAGCCGTCATTATTAATCCCCCTCCCTCTCTCTCTCTCTCTCTCTCTCCCCCCCACCTCCTCTCTCTCTCTCTCCCCCCCACCTCCTCTTTCTCATACGTACCACTAACACACTTCATCAACACACTTCATGTCTTCATCAATGCATCAACAAAAAATTGAAGAAGAACGAGAAGTTCGAACAACTCAATTTCTCCAAAGTCGAAGAGGTAACTGTTTTTTTTTCTTTTCTTTTCCTTCATCCGTCTTTATTTCAATGTGATTATCTTCTACTCGAATTTTTTTATAAAATTTCGCCGAAAATTTCAATTGAAACTCAAATTTCCCCAAATTGAAGTTAGAATTTCCAGAAAATTTGAAGAACAATTGAAGAAGAACAAAATGACAGAAAATTTGGTGATTTAGATCTGATTTTTTTTAGGTTCAATTTTTTTATTTTATTTTGTATCCAGTCATTTTGGAAAATGTATATTTACTTTTTTCAATCATGCAGAAATTCAGCCATGGCTGAGCAAGATTATCACCAGAGAGGGAGGAAGAGATGGCGAAGATGACGGTGAAGATTGACGGTTATGGTTTTCATATTCGATCTACCCAGATTGTATTGTTATATTTTTTAATTTCGTTTCAGTGACATGATTTTTTAGGATTCTTTTGTATTAGATCTGATTTTGTTTTTTGGGTTCAATTTTTTGTATTTCGTTTTGTATACTTCGATTCACTTTAATGAATGGAATGATTTTGGGTTCTGTCATGTTTTTTTTTTTTTTGAGGGGATGGATTCGGTGCTTCTGTCATGTTAATGGAAAATCAGATTTTGACCCAAATTATTAATTTAATATAACGCTAATTATCATGAAAATCAGATACCATGTGCGTCGCATATTGCAACTTGTCTGATGCACATGTATGTTATTTGCGTCGCACATCATTACACGTCCGACGCAGATGATTGTTATGTGCGTCGGACATTACCATGTGTCCGACGCATATGACAGTCATCTACCCAACGCTGAGGAGTCATGTGCGTCGGACCTTTCGCGCAGTCCGACCCAAATAGCTTAGTATCTGCGTCGTGTCCTAATCCGACGCAGATCATGTCTCTCTCATCTGCGACGAGACCTGTGCCGTCGGACCCATGTCCGACGCAAATGGGCGCCTCGCATCCGACGCAAATCGTCGATTCTGTACTAGTGAATCCTTCAAGAAAAGGAAACCCTAATATAAGCACTAGAAAACCTCACAAGAGCCAAATTCGGCCTGGAGGGAACTAATAAGTTTTTTAATACTTATTTCATCCATAATGTAGTACTTATTTATATGTATTTTTTCTTATAAAGGTAAGGAGAAAGATTTTAGTTAGCCCTCCGCGCGAGGGGAGTACCTAAAAAGTCTTGTACAAGAATAGAGCTAAAAGCAGAATCTGTGAAATTTACAATATTGAAATCTGTAGAAACTAAATGACCAACATTTGCGACCCAATCAGCAGCTCGATTTGCTTCCCAATAGATGTGACGGATCTTCCAGTTGTCAAATTGAGATAGTATAATTCGAATGTCTTGGATAATACTTTTGATTTGCCACGGAGCAGACCAGGACCCGTTGACTGCGTTGATTACTAAAAGATTGTCACCTTCGATTTCGATGTTTTTGATGTTGGTTGTGATAGCGGCTTGAATTCCTTTTTGGAGACCGATAGCTTCAGTAACAAATACCGGAGCGGTGCCTAGGTTGAAAGTTGTAGCGTGATGCACCTTTCCCAGAGTATCCCGAATGACAAAGCCTGTCGCTGCAGAATTGGCTTTAACCGAACCATCGAAATTGAGCTTGAAAGAGCCATGGGGAGGGGGCTCCCAGTTGACGAGGATGAAAGGGGAGGCGGGGACCTGGGACGAGATTGGTTGAGGAAGAGTATGAGGGTACCTGCAAGGAAACAGTCATCAAGCAGAAGTCTGTGAGTCCATTCTTTATGCAGAAATTGTGCTTTGTGAAAAACTCTAATAGGGGAAAAAGATGCATTGTTGAAAATGATATCATTGCGTTCCTTCCACAGAGTCCAGAAAAGGAAGACAATCTTAGTGATGAGAGAGTTATTGTGTTTCTCATGTTGCAGTAGATGAAGAATACGATGTGTGTCAAAGTGATAACTAAGCCAAGCTTTGACTTGAGGCGAGGACCAAAGAACCTTTGCTTTTGGACAAGTAGCGAAAAGATGATCAATGGATTCATGGTCGAGGGAGCAAAGAGGACAAGTAGAGAAGGGGCCGGGATTATTTTTCTTTGATGGAGAGTTTGACAGACACCTAAACTATTGTGGCATATTTGCCATAGGAAGATTTGTAATTTAGGAGGGATGTTAAGCTTCCAAATCCAAGCAAAATCCCAAGGTTTGAGATGCGGGTTTAAATTGTGGGCTATCCACGAAGTAGTTTTGACGGAGAAAACGCCATTAGAAGTTTGACCCCAAACAGGTTCATCTGGCATGGAGGCTATAGGAATATGGATGCCTTTAATTAAATTTACTACAATTGACGGAAGAAGAACGCTTAATTTATCAATGTCCCAGGTTTTAAAAGGTTGAATACTTAGCATTGTCATTGATTTGGCAAAGAGGGATGTTAAGCATAGTAACTAGGTTATCTGAGAAGAGCCAGTTATCTGTCCAGAAATTTACTGTTTTTCCATCACCGATTTCAAACGGATTCCTTTTCAGAGAATGTGACGTTGTTGCATGATATGTCTCCATATAGGGGAGGCATTTTGCTTTGTGGGACAGTTGAAGAAACTTGTAGTAGACAAATATTTTTGAGTGACTAATTTGACCCATAAATTTTGTGGATCAGTAAGGATCTTCCAACCAAGCTTGGCAATGAAAGCCTGGTTAAGAGGCAAGGTTTTGCATAGGCCAAGGCCACCATAACGCTTTGGTCGACAAATTTTATCCCAAGAGATAAGAGGGACAACATTTTTATTTTTATGTTTCCAGACAAAAATTACGATGAATTTTATCGAGTGAAGAAGTGATGCTAATAGGGAGCATAGAGGAGGAGCAAATATACTTACTTTGGATGAGGTGACACAACCTGCTTTGGATAAGAAGTTGGCTTCCCATTGTTTTATACGTGTTTCTGTTTTTTGGACTACCTTATGGAAATCATTTTTGCTAGGGCAATAGGAGGAGAAGTACACTCCCAGGTATCTGCCTAGGGCAGAAGTCGGAAGCATATTAAAATGAGCAGCTAGGGAATGCTTCCTGTTAGTAGAAATCTGTTTTGAGAAGATGATAGACGATTTGTGGAAATTGACCAGCTGGCCTGAGTGAGAACAAAATTCATCAATTAAATTTTTTAGATTTTGGCAGCTAGAAGTTGTCGCTTTGCTGTAGGCATGGATTTATTTCGCCTACGCGGTGTGAGCGCATATTAGATTTGAGTACCCCACTGTCAAGGTTTTATTGAAAATTGTTTTGAAAGAAGTCGCCAACAATTCCTTTTAGGAAGAATCATAAACCTAATTGGATATGGGAAAAACATAGGGACAAATTATCCAATGCAGATTTTCCCGTCCTGACTCCATAGATGGTCAAAGTGAACCAAAGATTGAGTTCGGGGGTGAGGGTACGAATATAGTCATAATGAACCACATTCGCCCAAAGTTGGCCTCTAATAAATATCGATTCATAACAGATTTTATGCCCAAGAATAACCATATAATATTTTTATGCACCCTAAAAATAATGAGTCTAGGTTGGTTCAGGAAACACATAAAAAGACTATTTTTAGTGACATGTTATTATGCAATCGTTTTACAGGGAACCTAGCAGGTTGTCCAAATTGATATATTAGAACAATTCTTTAGGTCTTTGATTAGCAAAAATAACATGTGGATGATAAAAGCATTGAAACAGGACAATCATATAATATGCATAGTATGATCAGGCAAGTATAATATACAAAGACAAGAATACTATGAACATAGAATAAAGTATAGAAAAGAGGTTAGAATATACAGTATAACGATTTCACATTAAAGATCAACATCAGGAAAGAAAATTGTCAGTAACTTCAATATAAAAATAATTTATTTAAGAACCCTCGGGATTATACCGTGACTTGGGTCTGCGAGATTGACAACCTTCGGGACGAGCAATCGTGAAGCCTGAAAATCTGAATGTATGAAAGTATGTAGATTGAATGTGTTTGTGTTATAAAGTATGCGCTTTTGTGGGGAGATTTTGTAGAGATATTCGTAAGATATTCGTAGTTCATCGACTGTTGATGTGAAAAATCCGTTCTGAAATCTGTACAGAAATCAGGTCTATTTATAGGAAAAACGATACTGCACCTCACGCGCTGGCTGCGTCTGACGCAGCTGACGTGGCAAGCGCATGACCAGTAAAAACTGTACACATGGTACGCGCTTTTAAAAAAGATAAAAAAGAAAATCCGCGTCTCAAGCAGAAAGCCGCGCTTGACGCAGGACTCTGAATGAGTCAGAAATCCACGTGTCAAGTGCAGATTAGTGCAACTGACATAGGTGGACAGAGTTGCGCCTGACGCACAGACGTGCGCCAGGCGCAAGTCCCTGCGCCAAGCTTTATTTAAAACGCGTTTTAAAAGATTTATTTTATCCTTTAATTACGGATATCTGATTTTACGGGATAAAATATGATTTTAACTTATAAAAAATATCTTTTGAAAATATTTATTTATAAAAATAAATCAATTAATTATCAATTAATTGGGCTTTTCAAAGAATTGAGCTCAAATACAATTATTTATCATGGATAAATAATTGGGCTTTAAATTAGGACTTTAACACTTTTCGAAATGGTTTTGAATGGCTTTTCAGACTGCTATGCCCTTGGGCCGGACCAATTAAGACCACGGTATGTTTCATCATCGGATCCTTAAATGGGGAGACACGATTATGTGTCTACATTTGCAGAATAGCAGGCTATCATCTGCAAACATAAGGCATGGGATATTTAGGGGAGCGAGGCTGGAGTTTAAAACCAATTCCTTTACTCATTGAATGGCTAGCCATAGCTATTTTTTTTATGAACACTTCCATATAAAGAATGAAAAGATAGGGGGAGAGTGGGTCGCCTTGTCGGAGCCCTCTGGAGGGTCTAAACCAAGGAGTAGTCTGGCCATTAATTTTTAGAGAGTAAGACACATTGGTGACACATTCTTTTATCCAAGCAATCCATTGCGGGGGGAAACCAAACGAGGAGAGACATACCCAAAGGAAATCCCATTCTATTCTGTCATAGGCCTTTTCCATGTCTAGTTTAATGGCACACCAGCCAGTTTTATTTTGAGATTTCTGGAAACCGTTTAGAATTTCTTGGACAATAAGGATGTTGTTGTGAATAGAGCAGTCTTGAGTAAAAGCATTTTGTAAAGCCGAAATTTCTCTTTGCAAGATGGGGGATAACCGTTGGACTAGAATCTTAGAGATGGCTTTTGTAGACAGTGTTAATAAGACTAATTGGCCTGAAGTGATTTTGGCGTTTCAGGGTGATTAATTTTGGGGATAAGGGTGATGATCGTGTAATTGAGCGATGGAGGTAGTTTTCCATGATGGAAAAAGCTTTGAATGGCGAGACATAGGTCATGTTCGAGGACCGACCAGTGAGCTTGGAAGAACTTGCTTCCAAATCCATCATAACTTGGTGCTTTATGTGGATTAATATCGAGGAAAGCATTTTAAATTTCTTCGATCGAAACAGGAGCAAGCAAAGCTGCTTCGTCACTGGTGGTAATGAAAGGGCTGATAAATGAGAGATCGATAGGCCGGTTCGGATTAGTTTCTGAAGAAAATCTATGTTTAAACGAGTTAGTGAGAATATTTGAAATACCATTGTGAGACTCTTCCCATTGATTCAGATCATTTTTAGGCGATAAATAGTGGAAGAGGCGGTTTTACTTTTCATTTTGTTGTGGAAGTAGCGGGAGTTCCTGTCACCTTGAGTTAGCCACTTTTTACGGCTTTGCGCACCCCAATGACGTTGTCCATAAAGGAGTAGTTTCTCTCTTTGTTTAATTAGACGATTAATGTGATCGGTGATAATAAGGTTAAAAGGTTGATTCCATCGGAGGTTTTGAAGGTCATGGAGCTTAGATTCATTTTCTAAAAGTTTATTTCTTGTATGACAATATTTTTGTTTAGACAAAATCTTGAGATCTGTTTTGATACTGATTAACCGTTGTTGAACTCTGTAGAAACGAGACCCAGAATGGGAAAGGATCCAATGTTTTTTTAACGATGGAGTGAGATTCTTGTTCCAAGGCCCAGTGGTTTTGGTAGCGAAAGAGGGTGGGTGTACTCTTGGGCCTATCATTTGAAGAGTAGAAAACAGGGGCATGATCTGAAACTGTAAAATTACCATAGGAAATAGTATTGTTAGAGAAATCGTTGCGGAAAGGGTGAGAAGCAACGGCACGGTCCAATTGTTCATAAATGGTTTGATTGAGCTGGTTGCTTTTCCATGTGAATGCAGTCTGCATAAAGGGAATATCTATTGCATTAGAAGCAGCCAGGAGATTCGGAAGACGTTGCAGTTGGTGAGGGAGAAGTGGTCTCCCCCCAAGTTTATCAGTGCCAGAGAGCATTTCATTGAAATCTCCCAAGAGCAACCATGGGAGAAGTGTGGACTGAAGAGTGTTGTTTAAATGCGTCCAAAAAATATCTTTATCCTGCTCTTGAGCCGGGAAATAAACCCCAAAAATGGAATAATCTTTCGTAGAGGGTTTATACATGATGTCTAATTGTGCAACACGAGGCGTGGTAACATGATTTTTAATAATAATGTTAGCATTGTTCCAGCAAACCCAAAGACCACCACAATGATTGACGGGGTCAATGATAAGCTTATATTCAAAATGTAGGGCATTAAGAATTTTTGTACTGTTGCGTAAATTGGTTAACGTTTCGAAGATAAAAATAATATCTGGTTGAAATTTGTTCTTTAGATAGACTAATTCCGCAAGGGCTTGGGGCTTTTTCCCCCCTTGAATATTCCACGCCATAATTTTCATTTAATAAATTGCAACAATGAGAGAACCAGGGACATTAGATAGTTAGTTGGGCCTGGATTGGAAAAAATCCAAATAGGTTGGTGGGCTTTAGCCCTTGTAACAGTCAAAATATCATTAAGATGCCACGCAGAACAAAGGGCCGTATTGATGATTAGCCAGCGGAGGAGGTATAAACCTGGGTCGGCCCAACTGTGAAGAAAAAAGGGGGAAAAGCGAAAGCCCCCCAACATCCTGGACATAAGAGAGAAACAAAAGGGGGGTAGTCCCAGAATCGAAAGCGAGTGATGCGACACTCGAGTCATTTGCGAGTGATAAAAGACTCGAGTCATTATGATTAAAAGTAACCAAATTAGAAGAAAATAAGAGGAGCAGTTGTAGGTGGTTAACCTGAGGCACCCATGGACGGTCCGGGAGAAAAAAGCGTCGGTCGTTGCCTGAGAGGGAGGGAGCAAAGTAGGTATGTCAATTTCAGAGATAAAACATATGAACTGAACCATGGCGAAGAAAATTGCAATTGAAAAGGAGATACAGAAAGGAAAAGTAGTATAAGAAAACATAAAGTTTATATTAATTTAAAACGAAATGAAGCAAACATCCCCAAGAACACATGCGTATTTGCTAATAAGAACTGGGGAACAATCAAGACAGGAAAGAGGGAGTCTAGTGTAGAGTTCAATACATGAGAATGCACAAAAACTAGACCTATACAAAAAGATACCCAAAAAAGCCCTCAATCCAAAGCAACAGAAAAGTAATAAAATATTAACAATCATGGGGTGGGGTTGGAAGTTGAAGGAGCATCAACACTGAGCTCCCTTTTGCGGCGCTTCGGTGTGTCATTGGGGTGAACTTGGTCTTGAGTTGGACTATTGTGCGGGGAGAATTCTGACATTTCAGCATCGAACTCAATGTGGGGATTGTGTTGGATGACCCCTAGGGCCTGCAGAAAAGCTTCATCGATGTCGTCTTCACCAGGGTCGTTTAAAATTTCCAAAGGGTCATCAGCAGCAGCAGGAGGGTTGAGATGAAGGTCAGCATTAGCAGAAATTTGGAATTTCGAGAAGGTGGCAAAAGCATTTGTGAGGGGGATAGATGGTGGGGGGAGAGGGGTGGCAAAGCAGCAGTTACGAAGAGGTTCTCGTTGCATAACAGAGAGGTAGCAGAGACAGGAGGAGGAAGGATAGGTTGAGCAGAAGCACGAGTAACTCGGTTGGCCTGAGGAAAATATCTATGAAATCGCGCCTACGTGGGGGGCTTAACCAAAATCCAGTCAAAGGAGGGGTTAGGAGAGGGGTTATTGATGTCATTTGCTTCCAATTGAGCTACCACCATATCAAGACAAGGGGCAGGTTTCATAGGGAAGGTATTAAGGAAGTGGTCTTTGGCACCACAAAGGGGGCATACCTCATGAACCCCTTCGTACGAGAGGAAAGATTCAAGGACACCAGAGTCAGTTACCATAGAGATGGACCTAGGGACAGGTTTTTGTGATGTCAATGTTTAAGCACACACGGGCAAATTGAGCTTTTTCGTTATTTTGCAGAGTGAAACGGTCGAGTTTAAAAAGGCGGCCAATCTTTTGAGTGAGGGTGCTATGATGATCCCAAGACCAAAACTCAATGGGCAGGAAAGGAATTTTGACCCATTGGTCGACGCGGGTGATTTGATTGAAAAAGGGCATGAAATAAGGTCTCCAAGGCAGAAGGACAAAGTTCAAGCCTTGCACAAACCAAGGGCACCTATCCCAGACATCCGACTTGTCCATGGGATTAGAAAAGAAGATTAAGAACCAGCCATTCGAAAGGTAACGGATTGAGACTTCCCCATGGATAAATTTCCAGTCACGCTTAAGGCGATTTATAACCGACGGGGTAGGGATGGGGTCCCCCACACTTTTCCTAGTAAACAGGATGTGTTGAACTGATCAAGTGTTGAGTTATCTATTGGGGGGCTTCAACTGTTATACTTGGGGAAGGATTATTAGGAAGGTCTGGGACAGCAGGAATTGGGTGCCCTGGTTGTGGGAAAGGGGGAGATGGACACTCACAGTAATGCTCCATTGGGTCGGGTATGGAGATGGGAGAGGTGAGGGACGAACTAGCACGGTTATCCACAGAGGGAGTTGAAGATGGTGAGGTCCTATTAGAGTCAAGGGGAACGGTATTAGAAGGGCTAGGGGATTTGACGACATGGGCATAGGAAGGGGGGGGATGTCCGACATGAGAGTATGAGAAAACAGATTAGGATGAAATTGGGAGTAAACAAAGGAAGAAACGTTTGTAGGGCGAGTTGTGGTGGGAAAAAGGCCTTGAAAGAGGGGGTGTTTATAGTGCTGAGAATTGAATGCAGTTGGAAGAGAATTGGGGGCCAAGGCATTAAGGAGGAGAGAGAAAACTAGAGTAGAACTGATGAAGAGTGAGGAGGAAGAGTGAAAAAGCAAAATAAGAGTCTTTGAGAAAATCAGCATAAGATTGATGAGCAAAGAGGTGATAAAATTCAAGTAGAAAAGACAAACAAAATCAAGTAGAAAAATAAAATTGCAAGTAAAAAGACATAGAGAGAGGAAGAGACGCTTCCCTGGGATTGGATTGACCTCTGTAGCAGTTCCATAGGGGAGAGAGAAAAATAAAATCTTCATTATGATTAACTTTCCTTGCATCCGATTGGGGGTGGAATTTCTTCTGATAAAAAAAACTTGTAAATCTCGCTGAATCTCGATGAAAGTGGGTAGAGCTACTGTTACTTCCGCCGATTCACCATCATTACTCAAGATTTTAGACACTAAGTGGGTTTTGTAATTAAAAATACCGGTGTGAGAGAGGGCTAAAGCTTTGTGGGTCTTTGGAAATGACAAAATATAGCAGTAATTAGGGGCAAGCTTAGGGGGATCATAAAGGAGAGTGGTTGTAACTTTTGAGGGGGAAGACGAAAAGGGTGCAGTAATGGAGTGCAGTAGAAGATCTGTGAAGAGGGAGGCAAAGAGGAAGGCAATAGGGAAGAGAGGGGGCCTTTTTTCTTTTTTCTAGTGTGTTTGGAGTATCTTTTTCTGGAGAGCATTTGCATCTCATGTTTCTCTCTCATCTCATGAATTCCTACTTATTTATATGTACTTCTATTAGATAATGTAAAAAATATGTATAATCTTTTTATTTAGTAATATGTATATCTTGCTTGATTGCATCATATCTTTGTGATACGATTCACGGATGTTTAGCCTTTGACTTATGGCGATGATTGGCCTTATCCTTTGTATATATTGTATTCTCAAATTATTGAAAGGCACCTGAATCATGTCAATAAAAAAGAAATTGTTATATTTACATATTATTTACATTGTCTAATACTCTAGTGTGTGAAGCATGTTGTCTGCACTATTTGCTAGCTTCTTAAAAAAGTAGGAAAATTTGTTGAAAGTGAAAATTCGAAAATTAAGATTTATAGGTTTCCCCAAAATTTTGCTAACATCTTAAAGAAGCTCGTAGGACCTCTGTAAATGCAAATACTTAATTAATTAACAATAGTGTACATTTTTTGGGAAATAGGATGACATAGAATACATCTCTCTCAACAGTGAGAAATTCAGATCCCATCGTATTGAAATAGAATCCGACTCTCGAAATGCAGTTTAGTGGTGTTCTCAGGTGAAGGGTGCTCCTTGGCACGTAAACTTCATCCTCAATTGCATAAGATCCGCTTCCACGAGAGGCCTCCAGGCTCCAGCTCTCGATTTTCCATAAAAGCAGAAGCTCCAATATTGTGGCTGATGCATTTGTTTTTGCTTGTCAAGGATTGAACAGAAGCTCTGATTTTGTGGCCTGGTTGTAGTACTGTAATGCTGTAGTTTTTCATCTTATGTTTTAGCTTTTTAGCTTTTCATGCCATCCCATTATTTCGGTACTATTTTACCCAACTTCAGTTTTGTTGATGTACTGAATATTGTGGATTTTGTATATGGGCCTCTATTAAACGAGTTCGTCGATGGTGCGCACGAGTGTAGGTAGAGGATGGTGCGCACCATCCAAAACGCAGCACAAAACACATAAAACGTGGGTTCATTAAACCAGAAACGCACGGAAAGAACATCTGTTCATCTCCAATGAACACCGAAAATCATAAAACCCTTTTTTTGAATTCATTTCTTTCATTATCCCACACAAATTTTCAAAGACTTTCTCTCTCTTCTCCCCAAATACTCCAACATCTCTCTAACTTCTCTCTAACCTCTCTCATCAAACTCTTCAAATTTTTCATTTTTTTGCACAATTTTCGTACATGGAGATGAACACAACAAGTTGCAAAGCGAAATCGACAACATAAGGTATTAGATCTATGCATTTGATAAGAAAATAGAACATTTTTTTACATTTTGCACTTTCATTTCTTATTTTTTCCCCTCTTTTCTAGTGAAAATCTTGATAGTGGTTTGTGAAAAAATGAAAGTAACTTTGCAATTGATATCCGAATGAACAAAGGAGAGAGCCCAATGAACAAAGGAGATGAACGAGTTCAACATCTAGAAAAAAACTAGGTATTGTTCATTGTAGTGTAAATATATGTTCGTTGTATAATTACAATGTATTCATTGAATTCGAGTTGGTCATATGTTTATTATATTTAGCCATATGTTTATTATGTCTTTGTTCAGATGTTAGATACAGTTGTTTATATGTTCATTGTATCTTTGACACATATTAATTGCATTAATAACAAGAATTATGACATATGTTCATTGTCATATTAGCATATGTTCACTGAAACACATGTTGGTCAGATGTCTATTGTATTTCAGTCATATATTCATTGTGTGTTTGTTGTATGATTATGTGATGTTTATTGTACTATTTACAAATACAAGTTGCACATTTTTAGGCTGATGTTCATTGTATTACTAGCAAGTTCATTTTAGTCACATCTCGTTATATTTAGTCATATATTTATTGTGTGTTTGAGCATGTTCATTGTATTATTAGAATGTGTTAATTGTATGTTTGAAAGCTTATGTTCATTGTATTATAAACTTGAATAATTTTGTTTGGCAATTTTGAATTTTTAAAATTCGATAACATACTGAATTTTAAAATTAGTCGAAAATGTTCAATCCAAAATTGCAATTGTTCATTCAACAGAAAAAATGTGTTATTACACTAATATTTTTTTATAAATGTTCATTCCAAAATTCCAAATGTTCAATCAAAAATAGCGTGTGTTCATTATCCAATTTATTACTAACATATTCATTTTAGTCACATGTTCGTTATATTTGGTCATATATTTATTAAGCATGGGAGCATGTTCATTGTATTATTACAATGTGTTAATTGTATGTTTGAAAGCTTATGTTCATTGTATTATAAACTTGAATAATTTTGTTTTAACTACTGCTCTTTCCTTTCTTGTATCAGTTCAATTCGACTAGTTCAGATACATTATGGTGTCGAGATCTCACAAATCAAATCAATCGGAAATGGAAAGGAAGCTCAGAAGCAAGAATATCTTCTTAATGAACTCAATAGTGTTTAATTAGCAATACATGTTCTTTTGTAAGACCTTGGTGTTCATATGAGATATATTGTATTATTTTGGTTATATACATTTTGAATTAACCATCTTTTGTAATTACTTATTTTTTTGATAATTATATAACTATTCAGTTGGGTTATTCATTATAGATAGTATGTTGTTCATTGCAAAATCATATTTGTACATTACAAAGAATAATAATGACAAAATAAATATTTATCACACTGAACATATAAGTAATTTGAAAGAACATTTGAAGAACTTGAATGAACAAACTAACATTTGAATCAACAATATGTTAATGAAGTGAGAAATAAATAATAGTAAATTTGAAAAATATTTTGAAATTTGAATTTTGAAAATTAACGGCAATTTCGAATTTTTAAAATTCGAAAACATACTGAATTTTGAAATTAGGCGAAAATGTTCAATCAATAATTGCAATTGTTTATTCAACAGAAAGAATGTGTTTATCACACTAAATTTTTTATAAATGTTCATTCCGAAATTCCAAATGTTCAATCAAAGATAGCGTGTGTTCTACTACAATGTCCATTGGAATAAACTGGATGTTTATTGGTTTACAACACACATGGGGTGAAAAGATGAATGTTCATTCCAAAATTCCAAATGTTCAATGAAAAATAGCGTGTGTTGATTATAATACAATGACCATTGGAATAAACTGGATGTTTATTGGTTTACAACACACATGGGGTGAAAAAGTTGAATGTTCATTCCAAAATTGCAAATGTTCAATAAAAATAGCGTGTATTCATTATACTACAATGTCCATTGGAATAATCTTGATGTTTATTGGTTTACAACGCACATGGGGTGAAAAAGTTGAGGAAAGAGAAATTAAAGTGGGTCCCACAAATGTTCATTGGACAACTACAAATGTTCATTGCAGACCGTGCGCACGTAGAGGAAGGTGCTTCCATGCGCACCTTCGAATTTTCGCTATTAAACGAATGAAGCGGAAATTATCAAAAAAAAAGGGAGCATGCTTAATTAATTAACAATAATGTCAGGTACAATTATTTGGGGCGTTAGGTGGTGGAGTTGTGATATACACATAACCGTTATGGATACCAGTTGCTCATAACCATCCCTCCCCTCTCTCCCTCCTTTTCTCTCTCTTCTCTCTCTTGGTCCCTTATCTCTCTGTCAAGCTGAATTTATTTTACTAAATTTATTTTTAATTAAACTCTAGAGTATTATAAAATTATAAATTATAGCAATTTTTTTATATTTTTATTTGGGGTTTATTACTTGAAATCGAGTTGATATATTAGATGCCTAGTATATCATATCTTGACACCATCTTATCACATCAATTAACTAATATATCATATCTTGGCTGCATCTTATCATATCAAATGAATGTTATATTATATTACTCAAGAGTTTTATTAACAAAAAATTCAGTAAAATAGGTTCAACAAAATGCGCTATTTTTTTCTTAAAAAATAGCGCATATCAGCAAGAGAAATAGAGAGAAGGGACCCGGGAGAGAGAAGAGAGAGAAGGAGAGGGGGGGGAGACCGGTTATGGGCAAATGGTGCCCATAATGGTTATGTAAACATATTTCCTCTTAGGTGTTGGCCCTCCAACAAGTTCAAAATACTACTACTAGAGTACTAGTACAACTTAGTTTTTCAGCTATATAAATAATCATACATTCATGTGGAGGGTTACTCAAGAATCAAGATACATAGCTTATTTTATTTTATTTTAATTTTTTTTTTGACAAAGGGTTAAACAAAAAGGAAAAACAAAACTAAAGCTAAGAATTCTTCCTCGTGCTATTGGCCAGCACGTGAGCTTTATGAACCTCATTTCTTGGCACTTTTAGACACTTGAAGCTATGAAAGGATTTATCTATATCCTTGATTTCTTTTATTATAGAGGAAATCTCCTTGTTGCAGCTTCTTTCATGTCTTAAGTGATTAATTCTGAGCAATCCGTCTTTATCACAAGATCAGCACATCTCCATTGTAGATCTTGAATAGGTTGCAGCACTGCTTTTGCTTCTGTTTGTAATGGCGAATTGGCGAAGATTCTAAATCCTTTGCTTTCTCTTGGTGGGTCTTCATCTGTAGTCCATGCAATGGCCGCTTGCCATTCCTTGTCCTTGCATTTTGATTTCCACGAGCCGTCAACAAGGATAACTTGGGCGATCTGGTGCAATTGACTCCCAACCTTCCATTCATCTGAGGTATTTTCTTGTGGAGGTGTGGATATGTTGTGTAACTGTGAGATTGTAGTTTCCCAAATTTTTGTAGATTGGATGTGTCTTCTCTTACTGTCTTCAATAATCTCCAGAATTCTAGATGGGTTTGGTTTGTCATTCCTGAAAATTATTTCGTTTCGATGGATCCATATACCCCATAGAGTTGAAACAAAGTTCCTTCGTAATTCTTTGCTCTCTTCTTCTTTTTTCTTTCTGAATAAGTTGAGGAAGTTTCTGATCCAGTCTTGAATAGGAATGTTAGAATTATCATGAATTCTAATTCCCGTTGTTGTTGCCCATATACGTTGCACAATCCAGCAGTCCCTGAAGAGGTGTTATGGATTTTCTATATTTTGATGGCATAATTTGCACATTGGATCAATTTGTATTTTTCTCTTGATTAAATTTGATGATGTTGGTATGGCTAAAACCATGATTTTCCATAGGAAGTGTTTCCACTTCGGGAAAATGTCTGAATTCCAGATGAATTTCCAGAATTGTTTTTCTTGACTAAGATTTTGAATCTTAGACTGTAAGTACCAGTAACCTGATTTTGCGGAATAGATACCAGATTTTGTAAGTCTCCACTCAAACTCGTCCTCGCCCAAATCTTTTGGAATATGAGTCGCTAAGATTTTGATAGCATCACTCTTGGAAAAAGAATTCCAGACTAGATTTGTCTTCCAGTTGCGAGAAACATCTATAATATCTGCCACAAAAGTTAGGGGCACTTGGGACTGACTTCTTTGAACAGAGAGAGGGATGATGGACTTGTCAGTAATCCAGATATCGGTGGCAAGTTTGATATTTTTTCCGGAACCTAATTTTTTCTTCAACCCTTTTTTCATGGAGGAACAGGCTTTTAACAAACTCCTGAAAGCATAGGAACTGTTTTTTGGTTTGGAGTTTGAGAAAGAAAGGCTTAGAGGGTCATTCTTATATTTTTTGCAACAAACAATTTGTGGACAAGAGAGTTCTTGTTTTGGTGGATGCGCCATGCTTGATTGAAAAGTAGGGCTTTGTTGACATTTGCGATGTTTCTCAAGCTTAGACCTCCCTCTAGCTTATGCATTTCTAACACTTCTCTTTTTCTCCAGTAAATAGGAGTTTTATCCATTGAGTTTGACCACCAATACTTTAAAAAAATTAAGGTAAGTTTTTTTGTGGTTTTTTTTTGGGAGAAGGTAAATTGAAAGGATGTGGGAAGCTAGTGTTGTTAGGATAGTGTTGACTGTTGAGTAGAATAAGTCTACCAGCCTGTGAGGTATTGGTAAACTTCCATGAGAGGATTTTATTTAAAGTTTTGGTGACAATAGGGGCAAAAAGTGAAGTGCTCCTTCCATCTACTTCCATAGGACAACCTAGATAGGTGCCTATATTTTCTTTGCTTGTAACCCCAAGAGGATTCCTCATTAGTCTAATGAAGGTGGAGGGAGTGTTAGGACTGAAAATGACATGAGATTTTTCAAAGTTAATCATTTTCCCTGATTTTTGACAGAACTCTTTCATGACATTTTTAATAGTCCAGCAATTTTGCGGATTTGCTTTAAAGAAAAGGAGGGCATCATCAGCAAAAAAAAGGTGAGATATGGCTGGAGCATTCCTGGCTATTTTTAAACCCTCTAAAGAATCTTGGGATTGTAGTTTTGAGAGGTTGCGAGAGAGAACTTCCATGCAAAGAATGAAAATATAGGAAGATAGAGGGTCACCTTGTCTAAGACCTACTGCTGGCTTGAAATGCTTCGAAGGTTCCCCGTTCATTAGGATTGAGTAAGAAACTGTAGTTATGCATTGCATAATCCATTGGATCCACTTGTCTGGAAAATTCATTTTGTGGAGAATTGCTTCAACAAAGTCCCATCTTATTCTATTATAAGCCTTGCTCAAATCGATTTTCAGAATTCCTGCATAGATTTTCCCTTTTTTCCGTTTCTTCACCCAATTAATGATCTCATGAGAAATGAAGCAATTATCCATCATTTGCCTACCTGGAACAAAGGCGTTTTGGAAGTCACCTACCAAATCCCCTAAGATGAGCTTTAGTCTGTTGACTAGAGTCTTGGAGATGATTTTATATGTGGTATTACAAAGGCTTATTGGACGGAAGTCTTTTACTTCTTGTGGACGATCTACTTTTGGAATTTGAGTAATGAACGTTTGATTTTGCTCTTTCAGCAGATAGCCACTATTAAGGAAGGAGTTGACACTAGCCAAGACATCCTTGTGAACCTCTTCCCAGTTCTTTCGGAAAAAAATAGGTGGAACACCGTCTGGACCTGGAGATTTCAGGGGATGAGAACCAAATGTTGCTTCCTTTATTTCCAAGTCCGTGAAGGCTAATGAGATGTGGTTGATATGTTCTTGGGAGAGAGAAGGAATGCAATCCAGGAAACTGTCATTGGCTGTAATCTCCACATTTTCCCTATTTGACCTCAAAGTGTTGAACAAAGACTTCCTGGATCTCTTTTTTGTTAGAACACCAATTACCTTCCTTGTTCTTGATGGTTTTGATGTCGTTTTTTGAGCTCCTTCCTTTAACACTTTTGTAAAAGAAAGCTGTTGTTTGATCACCTAGTTTGTCCCACCTAGATTTAGCTCTTTGTTTCCAGTAGACCAATTTTTCTCCAATTTCGTCCTTTGTTTTTTCTTTGAGATTATAGTCAGACAATGCTTGGGATGTTGAAGAAATCTTTTTCTGTGACTCTGCCAAAGTTTTGTCCTGTTTTTCTTTTTAAACTCGAGACACCAGAAACGAATCCTTCTAATGGTATTTTGAAGCTTCCTTCGTAGAATGAACTGATGAGAACCTGGAATTTGTAATCTCCATTCATTATGAATTATGTTTGAAATTTCCTTGTGTTCAAGACACCATGCTTCTAACCTGTAAGGTCTCTTCTTCTTGCCTTGAGATTGATCATATAGTTGTAAAATTATTGGGCTGTGATCAGAGAGAAGGATAGGAAGGTTCCAAGTTGTAGCTTCTGGGAAGGTATTTTTCCATTCTTCATAGCTTATTAAAGTCATCTGATATCCCTTTTGCGCTTCTAGCAATATTCTCGGAGCAACTCCCTGCAAGTATCAATAATATATGAATATATGACAAATAGCTGTTAATATATATTAGACCGTTGTTTAATGGCTATTATCGCCCGCAAGCAATCTGAGGCGATCAAACAATTTCCTTATTCGGTGGCGGCCCCACAAGGCACAAGCTAGTGTACATTATTCATTTGAAATAAATGACAAAAGAAGAAAAGACTTTTCAATCCAACAGAAACACCCTTACACCCACGGTGACCAAAATCACCATTTGACGCAAAAACACAGAATCATTAAACCAAGCCAATATATGCCAAATTTATATCGGATGACATCAAAATCAACAAACACAAAA
The DNA here is from genome assembly GCA_947648045.1 of Beta corolliflora. Lineage (NCBI taxonomy): Eukaryota > Viridiplantae > Streptophyta > Magnoliopsida > Caryophyllales > Amaranthaceae > Beta > Beta corolliflora. The sequence continues at coordinate 283,386 of CANSZD010001531.1, forward strand.
AGTAGCAAAACACATTTATAGACCTTAGTATTGTATTTAAAGGTTTTCAAGGCTAGAATAAAGAACAAGATATGAACAAACAATAAGACACTTGTTTATCATGCAGAAGAAACCATTTGTCTTACGAGATTCTGGCAGAAGGGTGCACAATTGTCTTCACCGATTCGTTCCCTAAGGTTTACACAACTCTCAACACACAATGACACTCTTGGGTGTGAGATGGAGTTACTAGAACTTATGCCCAAAAGAGATGAAGAAAGGAAGAAGAGAGAGAGAGAGAAAAGATGTAAATCAAATTCAGGAAAATGAATCATATTTATAAGAGTAGAGAAGGAAGAAGTAACATCCCAAAAGCAATCAAAGGACTCCAAGGAATCCAATGATAAAATGAATCCACTTAAACTCATGAAGATGAAGAATTAAAACTCCCATAATCAAGAGGAATAATGGAGTAACATAAATTACCATCATAAGGATGAAACCATCCTTAACCACATAGTTAAAAAGGGGGTTACACAAAGCATCCAAGGAAGTAATTAAAATCCGGGAAAAACGGGACTTTAGGCATCCGCCCGATCGGGCGGGGCTAGCTAGCCCCGCCCGATCGGGCCCGAGACGAAAAAGGCCAAAGATTCACAGGACGCCCCACCGGGCGAACTCCGCCCGATCGGGCAGAACAACGAACTACAAGACGCCAGCCCGATCCCATCGGGCGCCCCTTTTTTCCCCGTTTTCCATCTTTACTTCCAACAATCCCCCACTAAAGATGAGAAAAGATACCAAATGAGAGAAAGGAAATTTCTGGGCATAAGAGGAGATCAATACATAACATCCGGTGTTACATTTAAGTAAATTGAAACCAAATGTTTAGTGAAGTGGTACAATGACTTACAAGCCCAAGGGTGGACAAACCTTGAAACCCTTTAACTTTTGATCAAAGAGTGGACTAACCTTGAAACTCTAAGATTTAAGTCACGCCCCCCACAACACATACATCACTCCAAAAATCTAGTAAACTCCGCAAAGTGAACGCGTTTTAAGCCATGCGTTTGCCTTAGTTTTCATGGAAGCTCTAGGAAACAAACTCAAGTTTCCATAGAAGATGGCGAGTCTTCACAACCATATAGGTGAATCCCTTGTGCTTCTCAATAGCACAAAACATCTCTTAGGATTCATTAAGAGTTTAAACAAACTCAACCTCCACAAAAATTACAACGGTGGATTTCTCAAATGCTTAGCTAGAGCACCTACTACGTAAGTATAAATCCATTAAGAATCCTCAACGAATTCATCCTACTACAAGCATTACAACACAAAACACCATAGGGATGAAATATAAGTAATGCTAATTAGATACTCTTCATGGGCTTGAGCCCCATCTCCCTTGACGAATCAAGAACTTGGTTCTTTGCCAACCCCTTAGTCAAAGATTCCGCTAAATTTCTTTCGGACCTTACATAGTTCAAGGCAATGACTCCATTCTTGAGTAGTTATCTCATCGAACTATGTCTAAGGCGTATGTGCCTCTTCTTACCATTATAATTGCTATTGTTAGCTACACCAATTGCAGCTTGAGAATCACAATGCAAAGATACCGGGGAAGATCTTTCCCCCCACAATGGGATGTCAGCAAGAAGACTCCTTAGCCAATCCGCTTCTTGACCTGCCAACTCAAGAGCAATGAATTCATATTCCATGGTGGAGCGAGCTAAACATGATTATTTTGAGGACATCCATGATATAGCACCTCCACCTAACATAAACACATAACCACTAGTAGAGACTACTTCATCATTATCGGATACACAATTAGCATCACAAAAACCTTCCAAGACAATAGGAAACCGATTAAAATGCAAACCAGTTTCCATGGTGCCCTTAATATACCTTAGTAACCGATAAAGTGCATTCCAATGTTCACTACTAGGATTATGAGTATAACGACTTAATCTACTTACCGCATAAGCAATGTCGGGATGTGTGCAATTCATCAAAAACATCACTCCCTATTACCTTAGCATATTGCTCTTGAGACACACTAGGACCCTTGTTCTTCATGAGCTTTTTACACTTGCATCATATGGAGTCTTACACGGCTCCACATCATAGCAATTGAAATTCTTCAAGATTTTCTCCACATAGTGAGATTGATTCATTGAGAATCCATCCTTGAGCTTGGTCAATCGGATACCAAGGATCACATCGGCTTCACCTAAGTCCTTCATTTCAAACTTAGTAGAGAGAAAATCTTTAGTGTAATTCACAACCTCAAGGTTAGTACCAATAATAAGCATGTCATCAACATAGAGACACATAATAACACAAGAGGAATCCAACACTTTAGAATATACACAAGAGTCCGAAGAATTAGTCACAAAACCATCACTCCTAAGAGTACTATTAAACTTTTCATACCATTGCTTAGGAGCTTGTTTCAAACCATATAAAGACTTCCTAAGCCTACACACCTTGTGTTCTTGTCCCTTAATCACAAAACCTTCCGGTTGAGTCATATAAATCTCTTCATCAAGATCACCATTAAGAAAAGTCGTTTTAACATCCATTTGATGAACCACTAAGTCATGAATCGCCGCTAAAGCAACCAAAGTCCTAATGGTGGCAATCTTAGTCACGAGTGAGTAGGTATCAAAAAAGTCTATACCCTCTTTTTGAGTGAAACCTCTAATAACAAGTCTAGCTTTAAACTTATTAATAGAGCCATCGGGTTTCTTCTTCTTAGTAAAGATCCATTTACAACTTATGGGTTTAGACCCTTTAGGTAAATCACATAAGTTCCAAGTATGATTAGACATGATTGAATCGAATTCACTTTTAATGGCCTCTTTCCAAAAACTAACATCTATGGATTTCATAGCTGCACTATAAGTCTTTGGGTCTTCTTCTAAGAGAAATAAAGAAACAACATTTTCACTCAAACAATCCACATCAAAATTCTCAATAAGAAAAGTGGTCAAGAAATCCGGTCCAAAGGTAGTCTCTACTCTAACCCTCTTACTCTTCCTAGGTTGTACTCCTTCTTCTACCAAAGGAGGAGGAAGAGGATCACTAGAACTAGGCAAAGAAACATCCAAGGACATATAAATACTTGACTCATTCATATGCATAGAAGATGATGATGATGATTTCAAAGGGAAAGTATGCTCAAAGAAAACTGCATCTCTAGATTCACAAATAGAATAATCACTCAAAAGCATGAACCTATATGCGGCACTATTATGAGCATAACCAATAAACACACAATCAAAAGTTTTAGACCCAATAGTGGTTTTCTTAAAATCTGGAAAAGCAACCTTAGCTAAGCACCCCTACACTTTCAAAATACTCATGTTAGGTTTATAACCTTTCCAAAGTTCATAAGGTGTTTTATCCAATTTTTTATGGGGCACTCTATTGAGTACATAACAAGCGGATAGAACCGCCTCTCCCCACATGTTGTCGGATAATCCGGAACTTAAAAGCATTGCATTCATAGTTTCTTTTAAAGATCTATTTCTCCTTTCGGCAATACCATTTTGTTTTGGAGTGTAAGGGGAGCTTAGCTCATGGATGATTCCACTGGCTTCACAAAATTCTTTAGAGTCCATTTTCCATATTCACCACCTCTATCGGTCCTAACCCTTTTAATCTTAAGATCAAGTTGATTTTTAACCTCGGCTTTATACTTTGAAAATGCACTTTCGGCCTCATCCTTAGTTTTCAAAAGGTAAACTTTAGTGAACCTTGACAAATCATCAACAAAAGTTATGTAATAATTTTTCCCTCCTTTACTAGTAGTGCAATTTTTAAAGTCCGCTAAATCCGAGTGAATCAACTCTAGCAATTTAGTACTTCTTGATACAACTTGCTTGAATGGTTTATTAGTATGTTTGGCCTCAACACAAATAGGACATTTAGAGGCTTTGTCAATTTGATCAAAAGAAATTAAGTCCATGTCCTTTAGTTTTTTCATGTAAGAAACATTTAAATGTCCTAAACGATTGTGCCAAACATCCATAGACTCAACAATATAAGCAAAAGAAGTACTTTCATTATTATTCAAAACATTCATCACAAACAATCCTCCACTAAGGTAGCCTTTTCCAACAAAGTCTCCATTCTTAGTGATAACAATTTTGTCCGCCTCAAAGACAAGCTTTGAACTAGCTTTGTTGAGAAGGGCACCCGAAACAAGATTCCTCCTAAGGGAGGGAACATACAAGAAATTATTCAAAAACAAAGTTTTTCCGGAAGTGAGTTTCAGGTGGACCTTCCCTTTGCCAAGAACTCCCGCGGTGCTACTATTTCCCATGTAAATATGGTCTCCATCGGTAGCATCTTTAAAGTCCGTCATAAAAGCCTTGTTAGCACAAATATGTCTTGATGCTCCTGTGTCCAAGATCCACTCCACCCTGTTCTCCACCAAGTTGGCTTCAACTACCACCGCGGCTATCACATTATCCTTTTCAACAAGATTGGCTTGGGAGGCACCATTGGAGTTGTTCTTGCGGTGGACACATTGATAGGCCTTGTGTCCTATCTTTCCACACACATAGCATGCTCCTTTTGTCTTTTGAATCTTGTTGTTAAAAGAGAAGTTTCCTTTGTTTCCATTATTCTTCTTCTTACCTTTGAACCTGTTTCTAGCCATAGGATCACTAGATTCAACCAAGTTAGCTTTAGAAGAATTCAAAGAGAGAGAATCAAACTTATCTTTGAGGTGGTTGGCCTCCTCGGTCCTCATGTGACCAATTAGCTCCTGAAGGTTCATGTCCTTCTTCTTGTGCTTCAAAGAGTTTCGGTAGACATTCCATGAAGGTGGAAATTTCTCCAAAAGCACATTGGCTTGAAGAGTTTCACACATTTTCATCCCTTCACCAAGGATATCGGTGACAATGTTCTCATAGTTATGAACTTGATCCATGCATGATGGATTTGTCATCCGTCATCTTGAATTTAATCCAACAACATATTTTTTCTTACCGGCATCATCGGCACCATACTTCTTTTGCAAAGTGTCCCAAATGGACTTGCTTGATCGATTAGTGATAAAGAGATCAAATAAGATTCCACTCACATGATGGAGGATATGAGCTCGCACAAGCTTGTTGTCTTCTCCTTCTTGGTCAATGCATCAGCCGCTTTCTTGAGGTCCTCCGCCGAAAGGGAGGCATGCGGGGCTACCGCCTTGCTTGCTTCAATTGCTTCAATCACATCCTCATAGAGGACATAATCAATTTCAAGTTGCTCAAAAAGATCAACAATTTTTGTTATCATCTCTTATAGTTCTTGCCATCAAGAGGCTCCAACTTAGAGATGTCGAGAAGAGTTTTGTTCAACATTGGATTAGCCAAAACAATCGACATAATATCTCGTTTTCAAATTATTGTATTTAAAGGTTTTCAAGGCTAGAATGAAGAACAAGATATGAACAAACAATAAGAACATGTTGTGCTGTGGTAAACAAACCACTGCCTTGAAAACGAGATTCGGTCCAACCGGGGTGCACAATTGTACTCACCGATTCGTTCCCTAAGGTTTACACAACACTCAACACACAATGGAACTCTTGGGTGTGAGATGGAGTTACTAGAACTTATGCCCAAAAGAGATGAAGAAAGGAAGAAGAGAGAGAGAGAGAAAATATGTAAATCAAAATCAGGAAAATGAATCATATTTATTGAAGTAGAGAAGAAGAAGTAACATCCCAAAAGCAATCAAAGGACTCCAAGGAAACCAATGATAAAATGAATCCACTTAAACTCATGAAGATGAAGAATTGAAACTCCCATAATCAAGAGGAATAATGGAGTAACATAAATTACCATCATAAGGATGAAAACCCACCTAAACCACGTAATTAAAAAGGGGGTTACACAAAGCATCCAAAGAAGTAATTAAAATCCGGGAAAAACGCGACTTTAGGCATCTGCCCGATCGGGTCGGGCCGGCTAGCCCCCCCTCCCCCCGATCGGGCCCGAGACGAAAAAGGCCAAAGCTTCACAGGACGCCCGACCAGGCGAACTCCGCCCGATCGGGCAGAAACAACGAACTACGAGACGCCTCCTCCCGACCCATCGGGCGCCCCTTTTTTCCCCGTTTTCCATCTTTACTTCCAACACATAGAACTGAAGGAAATCATCATGGATTACTTGAGCTTGGTGCTATGTCTTCTACTAGCATGGATAAGAATCCACCTCCTTTCAATTGTAAGGAATGCCAACGAATCAAATCCGAAGAGGCTACCACCCGGTCCTCCTACTCTACCTATCTTCAGGAACCTCTTTAGCCTTGGCACGAAACCACACATCTCCTTGACTCAACTTGCCAAGACGTATGACCCTCTCATGATGCTGCAGCTCGACCAAGTGCCAACGGTGATCATTTCCTCATCTATCATGGCGAAGGAAGCACTTCAAAAGAATGATATTATGGTCTCAAATAGGCCACTTATTGATTCTTCTCAAGCACTCGACCACCAACAGAGTTCAGTGGTTTGGTTGCCAGTATCACCTCAATGGAGAAATCTCCGCAAAATATGAAACTCTGAAGTTTTTTCTACGTGTAAACTTGATTCGAGCCAATGTCTTCGACGAGAAAAAGTAAGGAATCTGATAGACTATGTTAAGAAACAGAGTAAAGAGGGTTTGGCAGTAGACATTGGGCAAGTAGCATTTACAACCACGCTAAATTTATTATCAAACACTTTCTTTTCTGTTGATATGTGTGATCCCAGCTCTGAATATAATTGTGAATTTAGAAAAATTGTACGAGGTATAATGGAAGAATTGGGAAAGCCTAACATAACTGATTATTTCCCTATATTGAAGAAGATAGACCCACAAGGTATCAGACGGCGTACAAGTGTACACTTTGCTAAGATGATTGATTTATTCAACACCATAATCGAACAACGGTTGCAGGACTACAAACAACCAGAATCAATACAAGGTCATGATATTCTAGATGCTTTACTGCGAATCAATCGAGAGAAACCAGAGGAGATGGAATTTTCGACGCTACCTCATCTATTACTGGTAAATACATGCAATTTTGTCCAACATCTTCTTTAGTTGGTCTATTAAAAGACCGTCTAATTTAACATATATAGATAGTGAGACGGTCTCACAGTAAGACTGTCTGATTTGATTATTATTACATGTTTCCATGCATTTCTATAAAATCTGACATCAAATTTCTACAGGACCTCTTTGGTGCAGGAATTGATACAACATCAACTACGCTAGAATGGGCAATGACAGAATTACTTCACAACCCGAAAAAGCTAAAGAATGCACAAACAGAGTTCCATGAAATCATAGGAAAAGGTAACCAAGTTGAAGAACCCGACATTGCCCGGCTCCCATATTTACAGGCTATTGTCAAAGAAACCTTCAGGCTGCACCCAGCAACACCCTTTCTAGTTCCCCAAAAAGCGGTTTCAGATGTAAAGCTATTCGAATATACTGTACCAAAAGATGCTCAAGTAATGCTCAATGTATGGGTGTGAAAAAATGAGATTCATAACTCAAACACAAGTATTTTCACCATCATTGCTTTCATTCTTGAGCTCAGGCCTAGAACTAAAATTCATTCATAGAGAGAGAAAGTTTATTACAACCTAGATGTGTTTGTTCTAATATTTCTGAATGAATCAGATTATTACAAGAAAGAAAGTATTTATACTAACTAAAAACTAAAGGAAAGAAAATAAACTGTAACAACCTATAACTATTTTACAACAGAATGAACTAGAAGACTTGTGCTGGGTCACGTGCTGTAGCAGGAGCGGGAGGATGCTCAACACCCCCCCTCAAGCTTGGCTGTGGTTTGAACAAGCCAAGCTTGGAAAGAAGATCTTGAAACTGAACTGATGGTAAGATCTTGGTCAGTAAATCAGCAAGCTGAGCAGTGGTGGGAATATAAGTCAACTCAATCAACCCTTCGATAACCTTTTCTCTTGTAAAATGACAATCTATGTCAATATGTTTGGTCCTCTCATGGAAGACCAGATTCTTTGCTATATGTATTGCTGACTGATTGTCACATTGAAGCACAATAGGTTTAAGATGCTCAACACCAAGTTCATGAAGGAGTCTTACCATCCAAGTGATTTCAGATGCAACATTTGCCATAGCCCTGTACTAAGCTTGTGAGGAAGATTTAGAGACAGTGGCCTGTTTCTTTGACTTCCAACTAATGGAAGATTTACCTAACTGGAGAACATAACCTGAGATTGATCTTCTGGATTCTGGGCAAGCAGCCCAGTCTGAATCAGAGAAGGCCTGTAGTGTAAGAGTATATGTACTCTTTAATAGTATACCCTGCCCAGCAGTATGAGCCACATACCTCAAGGTGTGATGTAATGTTGCAAGATGAGAAGACATGGGACTCTGCATATACTGACTCAAATTTTGTACTGTATAGGAAAGATCTGGTCTAGTATGGGTTAAAAAATTCAATTTCCCAACCAAACTTCTATAGAGTGTAGGATCAGGTAGTAAGTCACCATCAGTAGAAGAAAGTTTGAGATTGAGAGGTAAGGGTGTAGCAACAGACTTGTAGGAAGATAGACCACTTTCAGTGATAAGTTCTTATGTGAATTTAGATTGAGTAAGAGCAATCCCTTCTGGCATGTAGGTAACTTCCAGCCCAAAAAAAATTGAGATGGCCTAAGTCCTTGATACTGAATGTACTATGAAGATGCTGCTTAAGTTGAGTAATAGTGGTCATATCATTTCCAGTTAATATAATATCATCCACGTACACAGCAGCAACAGTAATTAACTTCCCTTCTTTTCTCAAAAACAAAGAATAGTCATTTTTAGATTGAGAAAATCCTTGAAACTGTAGCTCAGAAACTAACTTAGCAAACCATTGTCTAGAGGCTTGTTTCAAGCCATACAATGATTTTTTGAGTTTTGAGGATTTGGGAAGCCTTCAGGAAGTTTCATGTAAACCTCCTCATGTAAATCTCCATGCAAAAAGGCGTTACTGACATCTAATTGAAATAAAGGCCATGCTTTGGAGGCTGCTATGGCAATGATGCATCTGACAGTACTCATCTTCACTACAGGGGAGAATGTTTCTTGGTAATCTATACCATATTTTTGATTGTAACCCTTAGCCACCAAGCGAGCTTTAAACCTCTCTACACTGCCATCAGATTTCAATTTGATCTTGAAGACCAATTTACATCCTATGGGCTTCTTACCTGCAGGCAGAGAGACTATATCCCATGTATTGTTTTCAGACAGGGCCTTGATCTCTTTCTCCATGGCATCTATCCACCTTGGATCTTGAGATGCCTCACTGTAAGAAGTAGGTTCTATTAAGGAAGAAGCTTTGGTTAAGAGAATGTGATGTGTAGAAGGAAGAGAATGAGAACTAACTAGGTTGCACCAGTGCTCAGTGAAGGTAGATGAGGCAGTATGAGCTGTGACATAGTCTGAAAGATATGAGGGAGGTTGTTTTGTTCTAGTGGAAATTATGAGTGGTGGAGGACTGGAAGTATGGGGAGTAGGAGACACAGAAGATGAAGAATCAGTATGAAAAGAAGGAGGTGAGGAGATAGAATGAGGTGATTCTGTAGAAGTGGAGGAAGAAATAGAAGTAGTAGGAGAAGGAATGGGGAAATATTGTGGTGTGTCAGGCAAGAAGGGATCAGTAAAGATATGATTTTGAGTAATAGCAGGAAGGAAAAATTGAAAAGGTGAGTGAGATGAAGAGGAAGAAGAAGGAGTATACACTAGTGGAAAAAAATGCAAGGGCTGCAGTGCAAGGGCTGCGGTTTATTGCAAAACGCAGCCCTTAATAATGAAGGGCTGCGGTTAGCCCAAAAACCGCAGTCCTTTATAAATTAAGGGATGCGGTTTTTTAGCTGACCACATCCCTTAATTAAAGGGCTGCGGTTTTTGGGCTAACCGCATCCCCTAATGGGCCTAGTAATTCACTTGGGCGAAACTCTCCGCATACACGCATACCCATCCCAAAACAAAACCCTAAGTTTTCTCTCTCCCTTCCCAGTCCCCGATTTTCCCTCTCACCTCATCAAACCCCCATCCCTCTCTCTCTCTCTCTCTTCGCATCTCTCTTCACCCTCTGCCGTCGTTCGCTCGCCGGAGTTGAGAAGAGGAGAGAGAAAAAGAGTGCAGCGAATTTCTTAAAGATGAAAGACGACGTAGAAAAACGTCAACAGATAATGGAAAATCTTTTCGGAGTTAATTCCGAAGATGAAGAAGAAGTTGATTCTAAGAATAAATCCAATCATCACCGCCCTAATTATCTCTCAGTAAGTTTTTCAATTTTTTCAAATTTTAATTGTTGCGCAAAATTTCAATGTTGATTTTCGAATCAATTCTAATATTCGTTCTTCAATTTAGATTCCGTGTTGTTTCGTTTGGTGTTTTTACTTTGTGTATATGTTCGTTTGTTGTTCACATAATATCGTTGATTTGCTAATTGTTAATATTTTTTTGGATGATTAGGGTTTGGTTATGTATGTTTGTGAGATTGATTTGATTGGGGCAAAAACTAGGAGTCCTCGTATTGACATTGTATCAATTCGCACAATTTTGGCCTTTTGGGTAAAACATTGTAGGAAATTTGATCTACCTATATTCGAGGAAATTTGATTGCAAATTAGGGCAGCAGTTGTGAACTGAATTAGTAAGAAAATGGGCAGCAGTTGTGAACTGAATTAGTAAGAAAATGGGAAATTTTGAGGAGAATACATCATACACTGACAGAGATAGACATATGGGAAATTGTAAATGGGGAACAATTATGGGATGAGGAAGATACTAATTTAACTAATTATGGGGAGTACATAATTAGTTAGTACAATCTGTCATTAGAATGTAGATAGTTTTTGTTTCAGTGATGCTATAGTTTTCTGTTTCTTTATGAAGAAAAAGATGTGTTCGGGCGGTTAACACTGCATTTGATCCTCTGCTCCGCCACCTCCCTGCCGCCATTGCCTGTTCTTCGTGCTCCATTTCTCAAGTTCCCTGCATACTAGCTACAATTTATGATGATTTTCACTCATTACTCAATTGAGCTCATTACATGAATAGATTGGTGCTCCAATCTTCAATTTCAATCATGCAAGGCAAAAAGGGACATATATGGGATTGATTGTTTTTGTTTCAAGTACTACAAGACTATTTAATCAAATCTTAATTTAGACAAATACAAGGGTATAAAAAAACATATATAACACAATAACTTTTTGAGCTGGGACTTTTTTGCTTGATTGTTGTTAATGTCTTTTAAGAAAGAATTAAACAATAACCTAAGGCTTAACATAGAGAAGGAATAATGGGTTTGAAATGGGAAATTAATTATATATTTTTTGGCTTTTATATGTACTCGAATTTCGCTATATAAATCCCTTTTGCTTTGTATCACCAAACAGGAGCTTGATTCTGATTCGGATGAACCATCTTTTGGGTGCACATCTTGTGCTGTAATAATGCGAGAAAACAAGTTAGTCGTTGCTAATGCTGGTGACTCTCGTGTATTGTCCAAGGGTGGTCAAGTAATTCTCTTTCTTCCTCTCTGTTTGCTTTTGTTTTTCTGTGTGTGGTGCACAGAAGCACTGTAGCCTGTAGGCACTTGCATGGACAAATTTCCTTCCCGCCCTCCCTTCCTCCCCGCTTATCAATTGGTCTTGGGTTAATTATTACTTGCGGAATTGAAGATCTCATCCCTTTTATGTAATTATATGTTTGTGCTCAATTCATTCTGCAGTTTTGGTATTTTTTATGCCTTCATTGGACAAGATGTTGCTTATTTAAAATAAATATATGATTTACATCTTGTTTCTGTCTGTAATTATCTATTTGCTCCTCTAAGGATGTGATTTAATTATATCAGTACCTAGTTCTCTTAATACTTCTATGACGCTAATCTTTTTCTCCAGGCTTATGATTTATCCAAGAATCACAAACCTGAACTTGAGGCTGAAAAATAAAGGATTATGAAAGCTGGTGGTTTTATCCATGGTGGACGGGTAAATGGATCTCTAAACTTGACAGAAGCCATTGGTAATGAACATATCCTTGGAGAACAATCATCAATTGGTCAGTTTCTCTAAATTCTATGTTTTTAAAATTCAACCATTTGTTTGATTGATTTAAATGCTTATTATGTTTTGATTTATCTTTTTTTTGGGGCTATGATAATATGACGGTTCATGTTGGCCGACCCCAAATCATTTTATGCTGTGATATTTTATAAATCTATTCGATGATTGAATTTCATACGTAATGCCATCTGAAATGGGATTTCCTTGTAGACATTTTACTACTACCAAGAAGCTTATTTAGTTTGTAGTTTTTAATAATGGTATTTTAGATTGTATTGTCAACTTTGGCCACCTCTTTCCCTCACACTTTTTTCTTTTCTTGATAATTGTAATATTTTTTCTCTTTCTCCTAAACCTGTATCCAGTGGTCTCCAACTGAAACTTTCTCTTTACTTTTATTAAACACAATACCGCTTGTATATTTATGCTTTTATCTAACTTATATATTTGGTCTTGTAGTTCATCTTCTAATGACACGGGCCTCAATCCCGATGGGTCCGGTTGTGAACCCCGCCTTTTCAGCAACAAATTCGGCGTGATTCTAATCTGATGGCGCAGCTGTGTCAGGTATTGTTGTGTGCATATCATGTCTTTGATTGAATAAAATTTGCTAGATGATGAGTGAAGAAACGGTTACAAGGTTTTGGTTGATCTTGTCATTTTGTTGGATTGCACTTTCATTTTCTTATTTGATTCTTTGTCTTTCTATATATGACTAAATTTGGTTTAGTCGGATTGCTTGAGGTTTTCACAAAAATAAGTGCTGAACCATTTTAATTCTTTAGTTTGATGCTGCCCATATAATTGTCTGAAGCTTTCAAAAGGAGTAATTTGCCTCTAGAGGCATCAGTGCATAGGGAAATTTCCCTTCTTGAAGTTTAATTGCTTATGTTGGTACTAAATGCATAAGTGGACAATTATGAATTATTATATAGTGCTGTAGAAGTTTCTCTCTCTTTTTTTTGAATTAAGATTATTGTGTCGATTTGTATTGTATTTTTTCTTCATGTCTTCTTTTTGCTACTGATTTCATTTCTCTGTAAATCGAATTTGACTATTATTGTTTGCTTTAGGATTAATACTCTTTTTAGGCACTTAATTCATGATTTATTTCCTATTTTTTCCCCAAATTATATGCTTCTTTTTAACTATTTGTGAGAAATGTCTACTAGCAAGCTACTGCTTATGTGGGATTTTTTTCTCTGAAGCTACCCAGTATGGCAATGCCTTAAATTGTGAAGCAACATATGGGTATCTAATTATATATAGTTTAGTCAATAACATAACAATTTTCCTGCTTTATCAATTACATTGGCTCCGTACGTTTGCATTTCTTTGATAGCTCATTTTTTATTTTCACTAAAAATGCCTTCATTAGTTCTTCCATCGTTGTTATATTTGAAGTTTGAAACATAAAGAAGGCAATTGGGTCATTTTACGTTTTTATCTGTCTTCTAAATATGTGACAGGATACAGAGAGAGCAGACCTATGGCAGATGGTAGCTCCAACTTGCCGGTTGATTTGGAGATAGAGGAAGAAGATGAACTTCCATGTAATGGAGGACTTCGCTCAATTCTTGAGTAGGAAGTTCAATTTACCCGTATGGCAACATTTGTGAAGAAAAAAAACCTTCATTGATGGTACTTGGTAGCATTGAGACCACTTGCAATGATGAAAATTAGATTGTTATATAGATGATTTCTCATGGTTGAATTTGCCTTACTATTGATAATTGGAGATGTTACCACAATCACACCCGTGATGAACATATGTGCAAAACAGCTCATTGGCTCGATGTTAATTGGAAATTATGAAAGAGAAAAATGAAATGTGGTTTGATGGAGGTTTTCTTGTTCTGGAGATTGCATTGTGGTTTGTTAAATAGGAAATTGTTTATTAGATAGTAATTAGCTTCACTTCATCTTATAAGAAATGTGTAATTTCTTATATTAATGGTCATGTTCACTGCTACACCCCCCGCCCGGCCTCCCCCGCCCACAGTGACACCCCTGCCAAGACACCTCCACCGCAGCCCCAACGACCCGCCGCCGCCCCCTGCTACACCCCTTCGCCCCCTTGCTACACCCCCACCCCACCCCAAGACCCCCTACCCCCTGCTACACCCCCCATCCCTACAGCCCCCACCCCCACTGACCCCCCCTCCCCCTGCCCCCGCTACACTCCCCAAGTTCACCTTCAAATTAAAGCGATTTTGGTTTTATTTAACAGGTTCTATTATCTCTAGAGAAGTTGCTTTTGAGGGATCTGGATGCTAGTCTTGGTGGACTTGTTGTAATTTCTTCATGGCTGTTCTTTGGTTGGTTTATTGTCAAATGGTTGTGATCCTGCTCATATATTGCAATTCGAACAAGGAGGGCAGCCTCGAACTAATGTAATTCAGTTATTATTTTCTCCATATTTGTGTAAAAAACATAATTTGTAATGGAAAATGATACTATATATATATATATAACTGTTTGGGAACTTTTAGAACAAAAAAATGCAAAAAAAAAAAATTTTTTTTTTATTTTTTTTTGAATCACAAAGGTTGCGGTTTGGGCAAAAACTGCATCCCTTGGTGCGTTAAGGGCTGCGGTTAAGGTCCAAAACCGCAGCCCTTAACTCACCAAGGGCTGCGGTTTTGGTACTTAATCGCAGCCCTTAAGCCACCAAGGGCTGCGGTTTTTCCTTGACCGCAGCCCTTAACGCGCTAAGGGCTGCGGTTAGCCCTTCCTAAATGCCAAGGGCTGCTAGTCTGAGGGTTGCGGTCAAAAAACGCAACCCTTGGGCCCTTTTTGACAGCAGCCCTTGGGCTTTTTTCCTCAAGTGATAATGATAGGGAAAATTCTTTTCATGAAAATGAACATCCCTGCTCACTGTAATCTTTTGTGTATGTAGACGAAGAACTTTGTAACCCTTTTGGTGAGTAGGATAGCCTATGAAAATACAAGCATCAGCCTTTGAATCAAATTTAGTCCTTTGAACCTTAGATGTAGAGACATAACATAAACAACCAAAGGTTTTAATGTGGTCAAGAGAAGGTGGTTGTGTATGTAGTTTTTCATAAGGACTGATGTTATGTAACACTGAGAGGGGCATTCTATTTATTAGGTAGGTTGTAGTTAAGACACACTCTCCCCAATAGGAAACTGGGAGGTTAGCTTGAAAGAACAAAGCCCTAGCTGTCTCTAGTAAATGCCGATGTTTCCTCTCAACAACCCCATTTTGTTGAGGGTTGTCACTACAACTTGTTTGGTGTTCTATACCTTTATTTCTAAAATAAACAAGCATATGACCTTCACATAATTCTTTAGCATTGTCTGTCCTAACACAATTGACCACACAAGCAAACTTGTTTTCAACATGAGCCATGGAATCTTGAAGAGCAACAACAACATCAGACTTAGCTTTAAGCATGTGAACCCAAGTATTTCGACTAAAATCATCAACTATAGTGAGAAACATGCTACAATTATTATATGTACAATGCTTGTATGGTCCCCAAATGGTCCCCAAACATCAACATGTATAAGTTGGAAAGCTCTACTAGTTTTGATAGAACTAAGAGGAAAGGGATGTCTGCTCTGTCTAGCCTTAGGACATATCTGACAAATAGAGTGATCACAAACATCTTTTACATTTATTGAAGGAAAGACGTGTTTTAACTGGTTAAAGGGTAAGTGACCTTGTCTAAGATGCCAGAGCTTTATTTCTTCAGTGACTTCAGTGGAAGCAACAGTAGCCAAATGAGCATCAGTAGAACTAGTACCAGAAGGTTGTAACAAATCAGTGTCAACATAGAACAAACCTGACTTCACTTTTCCAAGAACTAAGTCCTTTGTCAGAAGAAGCCCCAGTAATATGCATGTATCACCATTAAAAGTTATTGAACACTCAAGATCAGCACACAATTTGTGAACAGACACCATATTGAAGTGAAAATCTGGTACATAAAGCACATCTTGAAGTATAATAGTGTCAGATAACTTCACTGTCCCAATGTGAGTTACTGTGACCTTTCTTCCATCAAGGATTGTTATAGTGTTAGACTTATCAGTGAGCATTTTATGATC
The DNA here is from genome assembly GCA_947648045.1 of Beta corolliflora. Classification (NCBI taxonomy): domain Eukaryota; kingdom Viridiplantae; phylum Streptophyta; class Magnoliopsida; order Caryophyllales; family Amaranthaceae; genus Beta; species Beta corolliflora. The sequence goes on from CANSZD010001531.1 coordinate 299,545, forward strand.
ATGAAATAAAGATAAATCATGACAAACATGATCAGTTGCTCCACTATCTATTATCCATCCAGAATAAAAATGAGAAAATAGGCAAAGTTTACCTGCAAAGTAAGCATGACTTGCAGATTCTTCACTTGCTTTGTCTGAACCAGGATCTTTTATCTTGTTAATCATCTCAAGAAGTTGAGCATATTGCTCCTTGGTGAATGTAGCATTTATCACATCAGAATTCTCAAGATCATCATCTTTTCCCGGAGCATATTTAGCAAATTTTCTTGATTGTGAGGGCTTAAAATCAGCTGGAAACCCATGGATCTTGAAGCATCTATCAATTGTATGCCCGGTCATCTTGCAATGCTCATAGAAGAAATGTGAATTTCTTTTGTATCCACTTAGTTGCTTGTTTTTATCATTCTGAGAATAAGCATTTCTCTGACCAATTGAAGGTGGCATGTAGGCTCTGTATTGATCTCCAGCTCTATCATTAAATCTTCTTTTATCAACAGCAAATGCCATAGGCTCTATTGCAGCAGCAACTTCAGACAGTTGCTTGTGTTTCTCTTCTTGCAAGACAATTCTGTAAGCTTGTGGTATTGTTGGTAAAGGTTGCATCATGAGCACATTAGTTCTAACTTGCTGATATCCATCTTTAAGTTTCATTAGAAACTGAAGAAGTCTTTGGTCTTGCACAGCTTTAAGGAATTTAGAAGTTAAATTGCAACTGCATCCATTGCATTCACATGATGGAATTGGACACTTATCATCATAGCTATCCCATAACACCTTGATCTTAGTGAAGAATTCGGCAATTCCTTCACTCTCAACTTGATGTAATCCATTAAGTTCTTCTTGTATTGCAAACAACTCTGCATTTGATGTCTGTCCATATCCGTCTTCTAAGTCTTTCTAAATCTCCCTAGTAGTTGAAAAAGAAAACACTATTTGCTGTAACAGGACCTAATGTACTCAATAACCAGCCTATAACAAGATCATTACACCTAATCCAAGACTTATAAGTTGGATCTCTAATTGCTGGCTTTGGTAAACTTCCATCTACAAAGCTCATCTTAATTTTTGTGGATAATCCAATTATGACAGACCTCTTCCAAGAACAGTAATGTTCACCATCAAATGTGGCTGAAACAAACTTCTGACTAGAATTATCACTAGGATGAATGTAAAAAACAGTACTAGGATCTTGTGTGTATCCAAGAATACGAGTTTGAGGTTGATTTTGAGGTTGATTTGGTTGATCCTCCATATATTTAATCAACACAAGAGGAATAGATTTCGCAAGAATGATGGATTTGCAGAAATAAAAAAAAAACAATTGAATCAATAAACTTCAAGAATTCAGCTAACAACAACACTAGAAGACCTGAATCCCAGGCAATTCGCTAAGAACCACAAGAATCAACACAATTTCAGCAGCAAATTCAACAACCTCAAGAAAATTTCACACAACTTCTAATAATTCTTCAACAATTCAACAGATTCTATAACCTCAAGTAAAATCTCAACAATCCTCAAATGATTCTCCAGAATTCACAAAAAAAAATCAATCCAAAAATCACTCCAAATGCAACAACAACAAAATTACTCACAATTCTGAACAAAATTTCGCTGAAGAAATCACGAAATTGAAGATTTATATGAATTCTAAGCTGAAGATTTCTCGAAACAAAGAAAGAGAAACCTAACCAGATTTAATATTGTGGAAGACGAAGGTAAGCTCCGATACCATGTGAAAAAATGAGATTCAGAACTCAAACACAAGTATTTTCACCATCATTGCTCTCATTCTTGAGCTCAGGCCTAGAACTAAAATTCATTCATAGAGAGAGAAAGTTTATTACAACCTAGATGTGTTTGTTCTAATATTTCTGAATGAATCGGATTATTACAAGAAAGAAAGTATTTATACTAACTAAAAACTAAAGGAAAGAAAATAAACTGTAACAACCTATAACTATTTTACAACAGTTGGAACTAAAAGACTTGTGCTGGGTCACGTGCTGTAGCAGGAGCAGGAGGATGCTCAACAACGGGCAATTGGAAGAGATCCAGATTTTTGGGAAAACCCGAACTCGTTTGATCCGGAGAGATTCCTTGGGTCTATTATTGACGTAAAAGGTCGTGATTTTGAGCTGATTCCATTTGGTGCAGGTCGTAGGATTTGTCCTGGGTTGCCGTTGGCGAATCGAATGATCCATTTGATGTTAGGATCACTGATTCATGGGTTTGATTGGAAGCTAGAAGGGGGAATTGTACCAGAGAAGATGGATATGGAGGAGAAATTTGGGATCACTTTGGAAAAAGCACAAGGACTTCGCGCCATACCAGTTTGTGTCTGAGAATGATAATCTCACCATGTATCCATTCTTCCAATTCTTTCTTTGATAGAGTTTGGTAAATTTGGTTTTGATGAATAAATAAAGAAAATCTTGTAAAACAAAGAGCTTTATACATTTAAATTGTTGAGAACAACGACCTTATAGTAGTATGTGTTTAAAATTTTGTGTAAAAAGATCTTATATGTTTAAAATTATGTGATAAAAGATTTCATAAAAATACCTGTCAAAAAGTCAATATTTCGGTGCTTGACATTCCTTTTAACCTTTTTTTTCAAGGCATGTACATAATTTAATAGCAAAGTCTTTTTTCCTGTGTATTCCGAAACAGTGATATTAGAGGAGCACAATGTATGGGAATCCTTCAAACATTTTCCTACAAACCATTCTAAGCATAATTCTATAAATCAAAATAGTATGCAATCAAGAAATCAGGATAGAGGGATGAGAAACAAGAAACTCGGTGAAAAAGTTTTAGGCCACGAAGGAGAATATTAGTGTAGGATAGAAGCAAGGAATTAAGATAAGGGGGTGGTGTAATCATTTGATCTTACTCATATTATTTGGTGTGTTTCTGCTAGTATAAAAGTATAAAACTGGCCTATATCATTGCTTTTTTGCTTGAAAGCAAATCTTCTGCTCTGAACAATAATCCATCTGCACAAACTAGGATACTACACTTACACACCAACACAAGGAGATAGGAGTATGAAGCCAAGTTTTAGGGCGTATCCGCAACGGTAGATGTAGTTGTAGTTGTTAGCTGTGCTAGTAGCTATTAGTGGTTGGTGTGTAGCTATTAGTGATTGGTTTGTAGCTATTAGTTGTCAAAGTAAAGGTATAAAATATTGATGTTTGGTGAAAGATGCTGTCAGATTTACAAATAATTAGTCAATAATAAACAAAACCTTATGTTACATTTATACACCACTAACCTATAGCCTTAAAGCAACAAATTTTAGCTTTTAACAATCACCACTGGAACACTACTTCTACCACTAAAAGCTAACCACACTACTACCTAACGCCAAACACTACTATATTTCTAAATGAGTGGTTTGACTCAGCCAAAACACTAAAAGCTACATCAAAAACAGAACATGCCAGTAAAGAGACACAAAGTTTACAGAAATCATAATCACAAAGTTCGAAATTATATAAGGTGAAATTGGCATATATGATAGCAATATAGCTTAGGTGCAAAGAGAAGCACAAACTAAAGTACATAACTTCCACAACGTACATAAATTATACTCCCTCCGGTCTTTATTAGTTTACTCGTTTCTTTTGCACAGAGTTTTAGGAGAAATAATGTTGTGGGACATAGAAAGAAAGAGAAACTATTATTTTATATTAAAGTTGAATGTATGTGTGATGGAAAGTTAGTGGTCCCATTATGTTATTTCACTAGGAACAATACAAGAGGGGGGTGAATTGTATGTGTAGAAATAAACGTAATTTTTTGCGGAATTTTAAACTTAAACAAAGAAACAAGCTATAGGAACACAAGGGATTTTTACGAGGAAAAACTTCATGGGCCCAACAAGAAGAAACAACCTCGACCACTAGGGATTTTAAACTCAACACTTTCACTAATTAGGCCAAACAACTTTGTTACAACCTAATTCTACTCACGAGCCTCACCTTGAGTTCCTAAACTCAAGTACCTGAACAACTGTTCCCTTAACAGCTGTTCCTCTCAACTTCACTTGAAGTTTTCTCACTTTAACTCGCTTCACTCAAAGCTTTCTCTCTTACAAAACTTCACCCAAAGTCCCCTTACCCCAAAAACCAAAATACAATTGATCAAATAAACTTAGTGGAATTAGAGTAAGAAGGCAAAGAACAAATGGCTTTTATGAGAGAATGAAGGCACTGACACTTTACTTAGTAAAACTCACTAATTCACTTGGTCAGACACAAATTGAAACTTCATTAGACACTAGTATTTATAGTGGTAATAACTTTGAACGTGGGATTAAAACATGTGTAAGTGGTAAAACCATTATCCCATGATGTTCTTTACTCAGAGGAACACGTTCCTCTTTAACCCCATGATCTCCATGATCACTGTTAAACGTGGGAGATAAACATGTTACCGCTCCCTTAATTTTAGCAACCACTTACAACAGTAATTCGAAAATCTGATTTAATTAAAAAAAAACATTCTAATTAATAAAACCAAAATAAAATCCTTTTACCAAAAATATTATCTTTAAAATATTTTCCATAAAAACCGAAAAGGATATTTATTATCTTTATAAAAATAAAATCTTTTCCTTAAAAAAATTTTCCTTAAAATCAGATTTTACCTTAAACAAAACGGTTACCTAGAATCTAGGCATAAAATACTCAAACGACATATTTAACCGTTGTACTGCTTCATCCTAAGTCTAGTTCCTTTAACTTATAATTACAGCTCCAGTTCGTCTGTTCCTTACAAAGGAACAAACGCTCATTTTCATTCTCATTCTAAATTGCCACAGTTCCTTAACATTCTTACTCGTTCCTTTACATTGAAACTAGAAACAAAAAGCCTCTCTTTAGTCTTCTTGCTCCAATGCTGCTCCAGTACCAAATCTTTGAACATCTTCACTTAGTCTTCAAAATCCAAACTTGATTTCTTCTTTGACTTAGTATTCTCTTTGTTCCTTTCATTGATACCTTGAAATTCATTCACTTAAACAACTTGTTAGTCCAATACATAGTTTGCATCTTTGTTCCTTTGTCATCATCAAAACTATGGTTCAATAATTTCCCCCTTTTTGATGATGACAACAAAGTTACAAACTAAGGAAAACAACAAATAACATAAGAGAATGAAAAAGATAAAATAATAATTTATATAATTAAGACATATTAAGGATTTAAATTTTTCATTTTTTCATTTTTTACAATATTTCAACTTAGTCAACTTAGTTTGGTCCTGTTATCTTTTCCCACTTTGTCATCGTCAAAAATATCAAACTCTTGGTGATATTGGTAAGGCTGATATTTACAAGACCTTGAGACCATTAACAAGCACCAAAAAAAATGGTTAAGTTAGGAATTTCAAAGGGTAGACTTGCTCAAACATCAATCACATAATACTAGCCATTCCAAGTAAGAAATTAGGCACTCAAATCACAAACGAAGACAAATATAGCAAAAGTCATCTATATTTATATGACTTGTTCCATTAAAGTACAAAAGAGAAAAAAAAAAGAGAAAAAGAAAAGAAACAAAAGCTAAGAGTTCCTGTTTCTTTAAGAGAAACAAGAACTAGACTTTAGGAATGGAAGGGGAGTTGTGTTCCTCTACGACTTCTTCCTCAACCACTTCTTCCAACTTCTTCATCACCCCTCTACGGTGTCCATCAAGTTGTTGCTTCAAAGTGTTAATGGCTTGGGCCATCATCTCCATGTTCTTTTGTTGTTCAATCACAGTATCACTAAGGACTTTCATTAAACCCATCATCTTATCTGTTTTAGCATCTAAAGTCCAGTGAAGGTGATTGTAAAACTTAATCATATGTTGAGCAGGGAGACATACTTCATTGACCCAACCAAATTCATCCGAAGGAACCTGTTCCTTTCCCTTGGAACCAGAGGCAGTGGATGGTTTAGGTGGAGGAACTGGGGTGTTTTCTTGTGATAGACCTGGTGTTCCTTTGAGAGAAACAAAAGGTGAGGTGGTGGTGTAAATGGAAGGAAGAAAAGGTAGTTGTGGTGGAAGGTCAGTAGATGTAGAAAAGAAAGAATTTGGTTCTTTCATCTCAACCTTCAACTGTTCAAAACTGGAAGGAACAGAGAAGGATGAGGGAGAGATGGAAGGAATTTCAGTGAGGGTAACTGGTATTTTTGGTGAGGATGGAGGAGTTGGTTCCTTAAGTGAATTGTGATCTTGTTCCTCTGCATCAAATAGGACTAAATGAGAGTCCTTATTAGAAGGAACAAATGCAGTTTTGGCAGTTTTCAACCTAGTGCTATGTCTAACTCTTTTAGGAGCAGGAGGGGAAGGCTTTTTGGCAATAGTTTTGCGCCTCTTGGGTTTTTGTTTCTTTGGTTCTGTAGGGGCAGGAACTTGTTCCTCCAGTATTACTTCCACTGGTTCCTCTTCCACTGCCTTAGGCAGTTTTCTTTTGTGAGAGGAACTAGTAGCAATCCTCCCTTGAATCAATACTCCATCTTGGACAGAGAGGTCCAAGCCATACGAAGTCTTTTCATTTAGAATAGGCAAAATTGGTCGCAACACCCTGGACTATAGCTTTGGTGCACCAAACACCCCCAAGTAAGACTTATAGCCAGAACACCTTCAACTATAGCACTGGGTGCAGTCCGTACCTTTAATGACGCCGGAGACTGGAATATTGGCCGCAAAAGGTAGAATCTATTTTTTTTAACATTTCCCCCCTTTTCTTATTTTCCTCTACTTTTACCCTAATTTGTTTTAACCTAAAGAGGTGAACTTGCAGAGGAGAGAGAGGGTGATGGGGCTTCGAGAAAGAGATGTGGATGTCGAGTTCGGAGGAGTAAAGGAAGGGGTAGTAGAGGAGGAGATGACAATCAGAGTTGGAAATTAGGGTTTGATTGAGGTGGAGTTTGATGAAATTGGGGGTTTTGATTAAGGAATTCCAAGATTTGCAAACGCAATTGAAGCGGAGAAGTGTTTTAACAGGTAATTTTGAGAGAATTATGGAGACTATCTCAGTTGGCAGTACCGCCATTGTTGCTACACTGGAGAAGCTCAAGCTCTAGGGTTTAGCAAGTATGGAAAATCAAACGGAACTGCATCAAAGCTCCCAAAGTGAAGGTTCATTTTGATTGTTTTTCTCTATAATGCAGATAGTTTCAATCCCCGATTTTAAGAAGCTTGGTCAGCGGAAGGTTTCGAGTTCTTCCTCTCTCTCTCTCTCTCTCTCTCTCTGTTTTTGTCCTCCTCCGTTTTTTCTGATTGATGAAACTATCACAGTTAGCTGAGGAAGCAGTGAGAGCAATCGAGCCAATCAATCCAGCGCGATCAACTCTGAACGACGATATTTCATCAACAGCAAAATCAACCGTCAAATTCGACGAAGTAATCAAGGATCTAAATGTTGAAAATAAGAAAAGAGGGAAAATGTTAAAAAAAAATAATAAAATAGATTCTACCTTTTCCGGCGAATATTCCGGTCTCCGGCGTCATTAAAGGTACGGACTGCACCCTGTGCTATAGTTAAAGGTGTTATGGCTATAAGTCTTACTTGGGGGTGTTTGGTGCACCAAAGTTATAGTCCAGGGTGTTGAGGCCAATTTTGCCTTTAGCATATTACCTTGTTTTATACCCAAGGTAGGCCAACCAGTAGTCTTTACTTTGAAGTGAGAAAGAAGAGAGGTGATTAAAGCACCATAGCCAACAACACAGTGATTCTCAATGCAATGAGTTAGATGTTGGATAAAGAGAGAAGGGAAGTTAATTTGAAGTTAATTCGTGAGTTCTGACTCTGATACCAATTGTTATTTCACAAGGAACAATACAAGAGGGGGGTGAATTGTATGTGTAGAAATAAACGCAACTTTTTACGGAATTTTAAACTTAAACAAAGAAACAAGCTAAAGGAACACAAGAGATTTTTACGAGGAAAAACTTCTTGGGCCCAACAAGAAGAAACAACCTCGACCACTAGGCATTTTAAATTCAACACTTTCACTAATTAGGTCAAATAACTTTGTTACAACCTAATTCTACTCACGGGCCTCACCTTGAGTTCCTAAACTCAAGTTTCTGAACAACTGTTCCCTTAACAGCTGTTCCTCTCAACTTCACTTGAAGTTTTCTCACTTTAACTCGCTTCACTCAAAGCTTTCTCTCTTACAGAACTTCACTCAAAGTCTCATTACCCCAAAAACCAAAATACAATTGATCATATAAACTTAGTGGAATTAGAGTAAGAAGGCAAAGAACAAATGGCTTTTATGAGAGAGTGAAGGCACTTACACTTTACTTAGTTAAACTCACTAATTCACTTGGTCAAACACAAATTGAAACTTCATTAGACACTAGTATTTATAATGGTAATAACTTAGAACGTGGGATTAAAACATGTGTAAGTGGTAAAACCATTATCCCATGATGTTCCTTACTCGGAGGAACACGTTCCTCTTTAACCCCATGATCTCCATGATCACTGTTAAACGTGGGAGATAAACATGATACTGCTCCCTTAATTTTAGCAACCACTTAAAGCAGTAATTCGAAAATCTGAATTAATTAAAAAAACATTTTAATTAATAAAACCAAAATAAAATCCTTTTACCAAAAATATTATCTTTAAAATATTTTCCATAAAAACCGAAAAGATATTATTATCTTTATTAAAATAAAATCTTTTCCTTAAAAAGATTTTCCTGAAAATCATATTTCACCTTAAATAAAATGGTGACCTAGAATCTAGGCATAAAATATTCAAACGACATATCTAACCGTTGTACTGCTTCATCCTAAGTCTAGTTCCTTTTAATAGTTAGTTCCTTTAACTTATAATTACATCGCCAGTTCGTCTGTTCCTTACAAAGGAACAAACGCTCATTCTCATTCTAAATTGCCACAGTTCCTTACCATTCTTACTCGTTCCTTTATATTGGAACTAGAAACAAAAAGCCACTCTTTAGTCTTCTTGCTCCAATGCTGCTCCAGTACCAAATCTTTGAACATCTTCACTTAGTCTTCAAAATCCAAACTTGATTTCTTCTTTGACTTAGTATTCTCTTTGTTCCTTTCATTGTTACCTTGAAATTCATTTACTTAAACAACTTGTTAGTCCAATACTTAGTTTGCATCTTTGTTTCTATGTCATCATCAAATTAAAACTAGGGTTCAATACATTCCAAAAATAGAATCAAAAGAAATGGGTAAAGTAATAAGGGACATCCCAAAAAGGAATACGGGTAAACTAATTAATAAAGATCGGAGGGAGTATAAGGTAATGTGTGCATGTGACATGAGGGTTATCGAAAGCTGGAGATCCTATGGGGATCCTATAATTTTCTCTATTTTGATATTTTGTTGACTTTGACTTTTTTTTTAATTTCCTCATTTGAGTTATATTTATCATGCCTCCGTAATTACTTCACTTGAGGGAATAAAAAATTACAGCAAAATATGATAGAGTAAAGAAGATTCTAGGAGTCTGATAGAATTTCCTGGCATTTGACAAGCCTCGTTTCAATGTATGCACTCATGACCTTAGTTCGTTTTGTGGAAGCTATACGCTTTAGTTTGTGCTTCTATCTACACACCTAAACTATAGTTGGTATCATATATTGACCAATTTTCCCATTAAATATTGGTCTCATGCTCATAAATATGTGTAATAACTTGCTGCACTATGATCTGAACATTTGTAATTGTCATGTTGCTAATGCAAAAATTATTGCAGTTCTTAGTTGATATATATAAAAAATCTGGTTATTGTATCCTTTCATCACAAAATGAAACATACAACATGACAATCACTATGGATACGAAAATCTTTCACATCTTATGGAGTTCGAATATTATGTCAAATATAAAAACTAATATGAACCCGGTGCACACTAATTAGTGTTCACCCAATCCATATCACGTGATTTAATGATCACGCTTTTCAGTTTTTGGCGCCTCCAGGTTTATCTCTCTCCTCGCATTTTCTCTCTCCTCATATTTCCTCACATTTTCTCTCTCCTCATAACTTCTTCCCACTACTTCGTTCTCTTGTAACTTCTGCATTTTGACTCTCAGTAATAACTTCTCATCTTCTTTGCCCTAACTTCTTCATTTTCTCTCTCTTCAAGTTCAGTTTTGTGTAATCTTCTCTACCCTAACTTCTTCATTTTCAGTTCTGTGTAATCTTTTTCGTTTGAATTTAGCAATGGGAAGGAAGACAATCGGTAATCGGAATTTTCCAAAACGTAGAGGTTTGCGTTCATCTCTTGGTGGTCGTGCAGAGGAATCGGAGTTTCCTAGTGTTAGTGGAACTGCTCATACGGATGGTAATTATGTTGTTGATTTTGGTTTTTACTATAATTTCTTATAATTTTTGGAGTTTTGATGTTTTTTAGTTTGAATTACTCTTCGTTAATTTTTTTTGCGTTTTTTTTATTTTTTGCATGATAAATTTTTGTTGATTTTTGTTCGATTTTTGGAGTTCGATGTTTTTTTTAGTTTGAATTACTTTTCGTTCATTTTTGTGCGATTTTTTGGAGTTTCGTTTTTTTTTAGTTTTAATTACTTTTCGTTCATTTTTGTGCGATTTTTATTGTTTGCATGATCAATTTTTGTTGATTTTTGTCCGATTTTTGGAGTTTTGTTTTTTTTTGTTTTTTTTAGGTTTATTTTTTTGTGATAATTTGTAATTGTGTTATTCTTGTGATGATATAGTATATTTTGACATGATATAGTTTATTTTGTAAATATATAGTGTATTTGTAATTATACTAATTTTTATTAGTTTTGAAATGGTAGTGTATTTTGAAATAATATAGTGTGTTTTTATATGATATATTGTATTTTAGAATGATATAGTGTTCTTTGTAGTAGTTCTATGGCAGTTGTTTTGGATAGTGTATATTGATATCGTATAGTGTGTTTTGACATTATAGTGTATTTTGAGATGATTTGATATGATATAGTTTATTTTGATATGATATAGTGTATTTTGTGATGATATAGTGTATTTTGAAATGATAGTGTTCTTTGTGATAGTTCTTCGGCTGTTTTTGATGATAGTGTATATTGACATCATATAGTGTGTTTTGACATGATATAGTGTATTTTGAGATGATATAGTGTATTTTTACATGATATTATGTTAGTGTTGTATTAGTGTATTTGGCCATGATATAGTATGTTTTGACATTATATAGTGTGTTTTAGGCCGATATAGTGTATGTTTTGTACAATTGTTTTTTGTTGCGAGCACGGTGGACATGATGTTAGTAATCCATCTATTGAACGGCCAGGATGGAAGAAGTGATGCCGCTAATCCCGTCGTTAGTGAAGGAATTGATTCGCGCTAAAGTTCCCGGTAATGAAGGAACCGATCTCGGTAATCCTGTTTTAACAAAAGAAGAAGCAAAAAGCAAGAAAAGGGATCTCGGAAGGATACCTTGCAAGCTCCAAAGAAGAGGAAAACATCTTGTGATCTTTGAAGGACGGAGGATAAACCTGTTCAAAACTACTTGTTGTGGTAAAAGGCTTTGTGAGTTGAATGAAGCTTTTAGTGTTGAATGAAAAAAGTCGTTATAGAAATTGGTTTTGGATCTTTGTTGGATTTAAAGATTTTCGGGACTAATAATTCTTTGAGTGGATGGTTGGTGGAGAGGTTTGATGGTGGGTCTCGGCATGTTTAAGGTTGGTTATGGAAAAGAGTTCAAGGTTAACCAATTTGATGTTTATGATGTGCTTGACTCCCCTTTAGTTCAAGGACGAGGATGTGGTAGGTGTGTCTAGGGGACGTAATGCGGAGAATCCGCATTTTGAGTTGAAAGCAAGTCGGAGGGAGTACTTTGGAGTTGATCGGGATAAAGGGCGATTCCTTTGTCTCATTGTTTATTCGTGTTAATGAATTTAGTTGATGGTGGCGAGATTTTTCAAAAGTCGTATGTGTTATTTGCTTTTTCTTCTTTTTTAGCTCCAGTTGCAAATAACACACCTGGATTTGAGGCTTGTTCTTGCTTTGTAAATGAGGTTCGGAGAATTCCTCGTTTGAATTGGTGTAAATATATTTTACATAGGTTGATGCATGCGAATGTTTTGTTCAAGAATTCACTTGTTTGCTAAAGGTGCTCCTGGGGCATTATACTGGTTGTATAATTTTATTGTTGTTGATTTACTTCCATCACCTACGGATTGGTGATGGTGTGCCTCCAACTCGATCGCCTATGTTGGCTCATTGGGATAATGAGTCAATTGCCAAGAGAATTCGTCCCGAAGTACTATGTGATAAGTTTGGAAGTGGTTTCATTGGATGAAACTTATCCAATAAGTGCTAAGTTTTACTTCACCGATGATGGGCAAGTTGATTTCACCCGGATGAAGCCTGTTCAAAAACAAATTGAAGTTCAGTATGTACCACGTCCTGTATTGAGTGATGATACAGGAAGTGGAGGAAGTAGAAGTAGTGATGTACTAAAGAAGGATGCGCCCAAGAGGAAGGTGAAGGGCAAGCTTCATATTCAGTTTGAGCTTCCACCAGGAAGTCTCACTGATGAAGAAATTGCTGCACAAGCTAGAGATGTAAGTTCAAATTTTAGAATAATATTAATTTTTTTATATAGTAGAGTTTTGAGTGATATAGTGTGATTTTATGTGATTGTGTGGTCATGTGATGCTGGTATGTGATATTATGTTTGTATTTGATATAGTGGTGTTGTATGTGATATAGTGTGTACTCTAGTGTGTTACTTGTAGTGTAAAAATTTAGAATAATTTAATATAGTGTATTTCAGACTGATATAGTGTTGGTCTACATGATATAGTGTATGTATGTGGTATAGTGTGTGGCTTTAATATTTAATATAGTTCCTTGTAAAAATTGAACAATGTGTCGTTTTGATATAGTGTAGTTTTCAATGATATAGTGTTGTCCTATATGGTATAGTGTATTTTGTATCCGATAGTGTATGTGTTCCGTTGTATCGATGATGTGTTTCGTTGCGATATAGTTGGTGTTATTTTCATATAGTTGGTGTTATTTTGATATAGTTGGTGTTATTTTCCCATAGTTAGTCTTTTTTTGATATAGAGTATTACAAATTAGTAATTTGTTTTGATTTTTGTAGGAGCTTCATGCTATGTGGTTGCTTGTGGAAGAGGGATTTGGAAGTCGTCTCTTATTGCCACATAGATGCGTTAAAGAGTTTGAAGGACTCTTATGTGGTCGGCAATCCTCCTTCCGATAATCCTTCCCAAGATGATCTTGACAAAATTTTGTCAAGTTCAATTTATCGAAGTACTTTGATGAAATGGTATCAATTGCATATCTTTGTTAAGGATTTGCCAGTTTGGTTGGGAAGAGGTGTCTAATCCTTCTACTACCGCATTCCCTAGCTTTATAGTGACTCAAATGAGTCGAAGATCTAATGACATCATCCAAAACGTTGTCAACAACGTTTTTTATGATGCAAGTGAGGACATGTCCATGGAGGAGAATACATGGATTGTTTTCCAAAATGCTTTGTCTAGGGGTCCAGCCAAGTCAACTCTAAGGCTGGATGAATATGCAGTTGAGGGTCCTTTCACTCATCTTTCAAAGATGATGAAAGATTTTGAAGATGTGATGCAAGATCTCCCAATATTTTTAAGGGAGGCTGTTGATTATTGTTCTGAAAATCAACATCCTTTAGATGGGAGGTAAATTTTTGAATGAAATTTGTTTAATGTATTGTTTTTATTGAAAATATTTTTTACAATTTGTGTTTCTTGTTGCGGTGAAGACATCTTTCATTTGGATGAAGTGTTATTCTTTATACCTCGGAGTGAGATTTGGACGGTTGCTACCGAGCCGAGATGTTTGAATCGGTTATAGATAATTGGGCAAGAATGATGAATATCAATGAACTCAGTCTCTCTTCTCCTCCAAAAAAAGTTTTACTTTACTTCTTCTCAGGGGGTAAGAACTTTTTGTAATATAATTTTATGTTGTTGAATTCTTTATCTTTGCATGCATTATTTATTTGTTGATAATATGAGTTCTTATGTTGCAGGCTTTATTATTGCATGTGCTTGAAGATGAAACTCGATGCTAAATGCATTGATGATTTGATGACATGTTGGAAGTTTCAAATTCAAGACTTGAATAACATTTCAAAACTGGATCTTTGGTGTTGAATTGGTGAGACAAATTTCGTTTTTGAAATTATGATGAAAGCATTTCTTAGTATAAATTGACAAATATATAGTGGGTTTGTATATGATATAGTGGTTTTAGGTATCATATAGTGGCTTTGTTTATAATATAGTGTGTTTCTTTATGATAGTGTATTTCTATGTGCTAGTGTAGATATAATATTAGACAAACATATAGTGTATTTATATGTGATATAGCGTGTCTGTATATCATATAGTGTATTTATTTATGATATAGTTTATTCTTTATGATATAGTAGTAGACAAACATATAGTGGATTTATATATGATATAGTGTGTCTGTATATCAAATAGTGTATTTCTTTATGATATAGTGTTATTAATTTTTATATTATTATGTGATGATATAATTATTTTTATTCTCATCTAGTGAGTTTATACTTCTATTCATTTTGTAGGTTTTTTTCCCAATTTTGCTTAAAGGAGCTAATCATTTTGTCCTGTTTGTGCTGGACACAAACAAAAAGACTGTTTTTTATATTGATAACAAGATTTGGGATGATGATGAGGAATATAAGAAAACGATGGAGACTCTCAGTTCAATCATTGTTGATAGAGTTTCAAGTCTTTTCTAACATTATGAAATCCCACATTCTCAAGGTGATGATATGGGTTTATGGGGAATGACAGAAGTCAAAGGAATCTGGAAAAAAGGTGCATATGATTTGGATTGTGGTGTGTACATACTTGTCCATATGCTACTTTTTGAAGGCTCGAAAGAGTTTGAATGCCCATATTTGAATGATGTAAGTTTAATATAATTATTTCTAACTGAGTTATCTATTTAAGTTTTTTTTTATATAGTTTCTTACTTATTTAATTTATTTTCAGGAGAAGATTAGGAAAGCAGCAAGAGTCTCCTTGTGTGGTTGCATGATTTTATCTGATCTGAATAAGAATAGAAGTGAACTTGTGAAAAAGGTGATATCATTCAGATCAAAGAGATCAGAGACTGTTGCTTTTATTGAAGAAAATAAAAGGAAGAAAGCTGAAGAGAGTAAGAGGATTGAAGAGGAGTTGAGACAGAAAATTCAGCAAGAGAAGAAGAACAAAGAAGTTGAGGATGGAAAGAAGAAGAAGACAGGAAGGAAAAAGTTAACCGTCAAATTTGCAAAGTAAAACTATATTGATGTATTTGGTTGATGTTACAAACAATATTACTAATCTAATAGTAGGTTTGTGTGATATAATAGGTTTACAAACAATGTTTATGTAATTGTGTAACAGTGTTAGTAGTCTAACAGTAGGTAATGTTCCGACCGATATAGTGTTAATATAGTGTATTTGATATTGATATAGTGTTGGTCTATATGATATAGTGTGTGCATGTGGTACAAGTGTGTGGTTCTAATATTTGATATTGTTCCTTATAAAAATAAAATAATCTGCCTTCTTGATATAGTGTAGTTTTCAATGATATAGTGTTATTATATATGATATAGTGTATTTTTACTTGTTGACATATAGAGTATTACAAATTAGTAATTTGTTTTGATTTTTACAAACAGTTTTTCATAAGAATTTATTTATATAATGTACTTCATAACCATATCCTTTCAAAAAAAAAAATTTGCACATAACCATATAGTGTAGAAGTCTTATTTTAAACTCAAATGATTAAAAACATTGCATAGTTCTCTTGGTAAAGGTTTTTAGAACAGATGTTCTTTTGGAGTTATGCTTCCAAACTCCTTGTGTCTCTTTTTCCCTTTTTTTAATGCCTTCTTGTATGAATCATAGTGTCCTTTTATTCGTTTGTTGTTTCTTCCTTTTGTGACTGCTCTATCGAGATCCAAAACTGTTGGTCTTGGTGCCGATTCTTGTGTATTGTTTTCTTGACTTTCATTAGCTTGTAATCTTTGCCGTTGCTTCTTGTAATGCTTTCTCATGAGCTTTAGCTTTTTCTCTTTGCTTTTGCTTCTTCAATCTTTATTACTTCTTCAACTTTTGAATTTGTTTTTTTGAAATTTTCCTCTATCACTTTCTAGCGGTTCTATTCTCGTGGCTCTTTAATATGAGATTGTAGTACCTTATGGCATGAATGTGTTAGTATTTAGACAAACATATAGTGGATTTCTACGTGATACGGTGTGTTTATAGATCATATAGTGTATTTCTGTGTGCTAGTGTAGATATAGTATTACACTAACATATAGTGGATTTCTACGTGATATAGTGTGTTCATAGATCATATAGTGTACTTCTGTGTGCTAGTGTATATATAGTATTAGACAAACATATAGTGGATTTCTACGTGATATAGTGTGTTCATAGATCATATAGTGTACTTACGTGTGCTAGTGTATATATAGTATTAGACAAACATATAGTGGATTTCTACGTGATATAGTGTGTTCATAGATCATATAGTGTACTTCGTGTGATATAATGTATTTTTGTCTTTGGTGTATAGTGTGTTTACATACCTCCTTATCATGTGCGGCCTCCATGGTGTGAAGTCGTTTATTTCTCCTTTTTCTCTCTTTTCATTATCAAATTTCTCCCAAACTTCTTTTTTGCAAATCTTGTCCACCTTGATGATATGTATTTCTCTGGTATTTTTTGGACAGAATGCAAGTGTAGAACTCTTATGGCATGAAAGCACAACCAACCTGATTCTTCAAAATTTCTACATCCACACTCAATTGTCTTCTCTGGGTAATTGAAGGAGACTTGTTGAGAAGAACCATCAATGCCATTGAGGAAAACTCTGTATGTCAGAATGTTTCCTTGTGTACCAACTAATTCAATTGCACTTGCCATTGCATGTTTGAATTCTTCCTCGAAATCTCGGAAAAGAGTATGTGTGTACTGTGAAGCCGCATGTTTTAATAGTGGACTCATGCAGAGATCTGATTTTGGTATTCCCTTTGTACAATTAAAATCATCCCTTTCTTCCTGTCTTCTCCACCTTATTACTGTCTGTTGGAATATTGAAAAGAAGTCAGTCAAGCTAGTAGTTTTGCTTGCCTTAAATCCAACAGCATAATTTGTGCTTTCACTTCTCTGTGAAGATTGTATTCCAACGAGAGAAGAAGTCTTTGCTAAATGTTGTACACCATTTTTCTTTCAAACTATACAATCTCTTGAACCAACGATCATCTTCTAGTTTGTATTTTTTTGGTCATTGTGCTCCAAGTTTGTTCAAATTCTGTTGTTGTAATGCAACCACTCAAACACTTGTGGAAAATGTTCTTGAATTCCTTATCTGCATTCATCAATCCAAATTGTTGATTTGCATTTTGACTCAAATGCCATAAACATAGCCTGGGTCTTGAGGTTGGGAAAGCCTGTCAATGAGTTCATTTAGTTAGTTTTTCAAGTAATATCTATTGCTTCTGCAATAGAACATAACAGAAGTTGTGCAAATGTCACATAAACATGAGTACCTTTTTTATTGCTCCTGCAATTGCAGCATCTTGGTCGCTGAATATAGTTATTGGACATTTACCTTTCATTGATTTTTTGAATGTTTCAAAAACCCATTCAAATGATGGTATTGTCTCATCCGCAAGAAATGCACATGCAAACATTGTGTTTTTCCAATGGTTATTAATACCTACAAATGGTGCACAAATAAGATTATACTTGTTTGTCCTATATGTAGTATCAAAAACCATAACATCTCCAAATATTGTATAGTCCTCAAGCATCATAGAGTCTCTCCAAAACAAGCAGCAAACCTTTCCTTCATCATTCAATCTTACTCTAATGAAGAAGTTACTATCTGTTTGCATCTGCTCATAAAGGTTATCAACAACATTTTGTGAATCCTTTCCCTCAATTGGTTTTATTTTGAGTTTATAACAGCAGTTGAAGTGGTCCTTCATGGAATGACCCAATACATCTTCACCACCCTGCTTCGTACTCATGTATTTGAATGAATCTATCGGTCTCAACCCCACACTCTTGCATAGCTTGTATGGTTTGTTTCTTTGGATCACTCATCTGACGCTCAGATCTATGAAGGTAATTTAGTGGTTCTCTTGTAAGTGGATGATTGTGTTTTATAACATGCTGCACAATTTCATAGTGTCCTTCAGGGTTCATTCTTGCTCTAATCAGAGCAGGACATTCAGTTCTTGTGATCATAACTCTTCTTGTCCTCTGTTTCTTTAAATTGCTGTCTTGTATCATTATATCTGTATTATTCTCTCCCTGTTTTTCTTTGATTTTGGTATTTCTTTTCCCTTGAGCAGAGCAGACATAGTACATTTGATGCACAACTGATGTCCCTTCTTTTTATCTGTTTTTGGATTTTCTAACACTGAACCATACTATAGCAGCATGCTAACAATATAGCTCATGTATATCATCCATTGTTGATCTTACTTGACCAAGTAAAACTCCTCCAATTTCATGTTTATTCAGTGATTGTTCTGTTGAACCTGTTATAAAAGAATGAAGATATTTTTGTCACTTTTATTATAGTGTATGTATATATGATATAGTGTATCTATTTATGATATAGTGTATGGGTGTGTGATATAGTGTATTTGTGAATTTTAGTCCATTTTTGAGTTCCATAGTACGCAATATTTTTGTTATATTCTATAGTGTATTTCTGTGTGGTATAGTGTATCTATTTATGATATAATGTATTTATGTATGATATAGTGTATGTTTCTGTAATGCGTTCAAGTAAATATTTTTTATATCTGCTAGTGTCTTCCTATATGATATAGTGTTTCTATTTATGATATAGTGTATTTATGTATGATATAGTGTATGGGTGTGTGATATAGTGTATTTGTGAATTTTAGTCCATTTTTGAGTTCCATAGTACGCAATATTTTTGTTATATTCTATAAAGTATTTATGTGTGGTATAGTGTATCTATTTATGATATAATGTATTTATGTATGATATGGTGTATGTTTCTGTAATGCGTTCAAGTAAATATTTTCTATATCTGCTAGTGTGTTCCTATATGATATAGTGTATCTATTTATGATATAGTGTATTTATGTATGATATAGTGCATGTGAGTTAAGCATAAATAAAGGACTTTACATTTGGTATTTTTCACCTTTAAGGACCTCCCACTTTTTTTTTCAGCTTTAAGGACGTAACATTTATTTTCAGGCCATAATTAAATAAAACTAACCCAAGTGTAGTTAAGCCATGGTTAAATGACATAAAGTAATAATTACGTGTCTTGGGCAGGGCGCATAATGTTCTGAACTGCAGTCATTTCACGTAAAAAGATTGGCGCCTTTTCATTTCTTCTCACCTGCTGCAAAAAGAAACCCACCATACGAAGCAAGGCGATTTCGAAGCGATTTCGAAGCGATTTAGTGAATTTAGCAAGGTACATTCATAATTCCCTTATTTTTTTTTTCGATTTTACGAGAAAATTTTTCTGGGTAATGATAGGGTTTAGGTTTTTGTGATAATCATTTGAATTTTTTTGTCGAATTGTTATGAGTTTTTAGTAAACAAGTTGTTAATAAGCGTATCGTGTTTAGATGATTAAATATCGTTTACATTTGCTGTGAATTGATGAACTGAAACTCAACAAGTTAAATTATATAAAAGTAAAACAAGGGGTAAAACAGGGGGTAGTGTAGTGGTGGTTTGAAATTGGTTTTATGCTGATTGTTGGTGTTTTTTCGAAGGAAAAATATGGCTTCTCTTGATGAACTTCACCCGGGCCCTCTCCATGCATGAGATTTTGCGATTCCACGTTTTCCCTCGACTTAGAGACCCAAGGGACAGAGAGTGTGTAACAAGTGTATGCAGGGAGTGGAGGAGGATTTCCCGATATGGTCTAGAAGATGCCCACCAACTGTTAGGAATGGACGAGATTATGTGCTTTCATGTGTTTTCTAAACTTGACTGTTGGAGGTCAAGAATTGTGAAGAATGTTTGCAAGGAATGGAGGAGGATGTGGGTGGTAAAGGAGTCGGTTCATTGGAGGCCCAACCTGGACAGTACCTCCACCAAGAAGTGGGCTCTCGAAGTCCATCATTGAAGGTGATGGGGTTGATTTGCGGGCTCACGCTTTGCTGAATGGTGGGCTTACTGTGATGGGTTCCCACTGTTGTTTGGTAAAGAATAAAACTGATCAAGATGAGGGTTAGTTAGGGCTAGGGGTTTTGTTTTTTTTGGATGGCATTGTAAGTAAAGAACTCCTTTTTTGATGATCATGAATATTTAACCTATGAATATCAGTGACAAATCTTTTATAATTAATTTATGAATGCTATATATATATATATATATATATATATATATATATATATATATATATATATATATATATATATATATATATATATATATATATATATATATATATATATATATATATATATGAAGTTGGTTAATCTTTTTTTTTTTTTTTTGGATTTTCTAACACTCGAACCCTACTATATGAACATGCTGACAATATAGCTCATGTGTATCATCCAATGTTGGTCTTACTTGACCAAGTAAAACTCATCCAATATCATGTTTATATGATATAGTGTATCTATTTTTGATGTAGTGTATGGGTGTGTGATATAGTGTATTTGTGAATTTTAGTCCATTTTTGTAATGCGTTTAAGTAAATATTTTCTATATCTGATATAGTGTACCTATTTATAATATAGTGTACCTATCTATCATATAGTGTATGTACGTAACAGTGTACATAGTGTATCTATTTATTCAGTGATTGTTCAGTTGAACCTATTATAAAAGAATAAAGATATTTATCACTTTTATTATAGTGTATGTATATATGATATAGTGTATCTATTTATCATATAGTGTATGTGTGTTTGATATAGTGTTTTTGTGAATTTTAGTCCATTTTTTGTATTTCATAGTACGCAATATTTTTGTTATATTCTATAGTGTATTTCTGTGTGGTATAGTGTATCTATTTATGTTATAGTGTATTTATGCGTGATATGGTATATGTTTATGTAATGCGTTTACGTAAATATTTTCTATATATGCTAGTGTGTTTCTATCTGATATAGTGTATCTATTTATGATATAGTGTATGTATTTATGATATAGTGTATGTACGTGATAATTATATGATATAGTGTATCTATTTATGATATAGTGTATCTACGTGAGTGTGTATATGATATAGTGTATCTATTTATGATATAGTGTATGTATGTGATAGTGTATCTATTTATGATATAGTATATGTATGTGATAGTGTAACAATTTACCTGGAATGACAGCTGAATTAGATTCATCAACTTGATTTTCTAGCTTATCATGAAACAGAACCACATTATCTACATAAAATTATAGTGTTAGCGTTTCGCTTAATCAAACAAATGAAATTATTGACTTCGATGTTGTTACCTTCAAAACTTGGTGCATTATTGAGATCTATTACGAGTGGATCTCGATGCTCATTTTGGATTGAATTGTGATGTTGTTCGTCATCGATTGCATCAATGCTCGGATTTAGGTCGTCTATATTACATGCTACAATACTCTGATTGAGATCTATTTGATCAATTAAACCCGAATTTTCCATGAATTTGTCGTAGTTGTTCAAGTGAAAAGGAAATGTCGAAGAATCAATTTCGAATCAATTTCTGAATGAGATGTACGTAAATTTATGTTTCGTATGAAATTGAGAAATAATTTGAAAGAAGAGAGAGAATAATTCGCAGAAATTTTATAGCGATAGAATCTTTGGTTTTTGGAAATATTGAAGAGAGAGGAAATCGCGGATTTTGGATGAAGAGAGAGAAAATCGCGCATTTTTGGAAAGTGAAAGTGAAGATTTGTAACGGGCCACGCGTCTCGCCCTGGGTCCACACTATATTTAATGCTGAAATGGTCCATGCAAGACGGATTGTATGTCAAAATGGAAACTCATATTGTGGAAAGTTTGCCATAACAACATCGCTGTAACCCACGTGGGATGTAGCCGACTCTCAACTCTCAAATAGGCTGGAAAAAAAAGTAAAAAAAAAAAAAACAAAGAAACTCATATGATTAAATACCTGAAATAATTTGACAATGGAAAGAAAAGGATTGCCAGCAATCTTTCTTAAACGTTTAATAATTAGCTTCCTTAATCCCCAATTTGGTATAAGCCTGTACATGGACGGATTATGAATTGGGCCAACACGGGACATAACCCAACAAAGTCCAAACACTTGACACAAGCGCATTTCAAAACTAGGCTTGCTTAAATTTGTTTGCACACCAAGAAATGAAAAAGCAAGCAGGTCATTCTTAAAAAAAAAAACTTGAGAGCATTATAATGACTCTCCAATAAACTCTTCATTATTCTTTCTCTTTAAGTTACTCTCAAAAACTATATTTAAAAAAAAAAATTGGTAAACATCACCCCAAAATTTCTTAAAATCGCCCCCGAATCCACTTTTAATTTACTATTTTATCCCTTCTCTTTTTTCCACCACCCGCCACCACCCAACTCGTAAAAAAATTGATTTTAATTGGGGTGATGGGGAGAACGTTCGGCCAGGACGTTCCACCCATGGACCGAACGTCTGATCCAACAACAATAAAGCTCTTTAAAAAGCTCTTCACTCACTTTTCACTATGTAATGGTCCCCATATCAATTAATGAAACTTATTCCTTTGTGCCTTTTGTCACCCATTGATTGGTTGAGGCAATAGAGATCTGTTTCCCATTTCTCTCAAATGATTTCTCTTCCAAGAGATACTTTTTAAAATGTCTCTATGGAGATACACTCAAGGCACACCCAAGAGCTCCATTGTTGGATAAGAAGTAGCTTTTCATTT
The DNA here is from genome assembly GCA_947648045.1 of Beta corolliflora. NCBI lineage: Eukaryota > Viridiplantae > Streptophyta > Magnoliopsida > Caryophyllales > Amaranthaceae > Beta > Beta corolliflora. Next base: position 322,488 of record CANSZD010001531.1, read on the forward strand.
TCTTTCTCCTTGGAGAGCCCTCTCAAGAACCCATTTGTATATAGCATACTTTCTTTTTCTATTTTTTTCTGAGACTCAACGAATTTGATTACATGAAAGTTTTAGTGAACGGCTAAAGTCCGCCCTATATTTTTCTAGTACTTTCCCATATTCTATACTTTTATACATCCTCCATTTTCCCTTCTCTTTTCCGTTCCTTAAGCATTACTAGCTAATATTTCATAATTTTTCCTATTTTTTAAGGAAAAGGTACGCCGCTTTTATTTTAGACGAGACTATAGAGTCTACGGATCCTATCACCCTCAATACCTCTTTTTTGTCGTATCTCATTTAAAGGTGCTAGGAAGAGACGTCAAAATGTAGGTGTGTAGAAATCATGCTAGCCTATGCAATTTTTTTATGGTTCGAAAAAGGAGAACCGTTGATCAATATTCAAAAAAAACTAATAAGCTTGTGCATTATTAAAAATCATAGAAAATGTATTTTCAAATTGGTCACCTCCAAAGAAACAACAAAGTATATGGGACAATAAATTTTGGAGGTAAAGGAGACTTTTATTTCATATGTCAATTTAAAGGGAAGCAATGAATGAATTACTTATAATCATTGAACATGGGGTATTATTGAACAATGGCCAGAAACTATAAAAATTAAAACAAGTATGAAATGTTAGTATCACCAAAGATTCTCTTCAGCTTTGTCATTTGTGCATGGTCAAGCAAAGTGACCTTCTCAATCACCTTCGAGGGTAGGTCGTTTTGGAAGAGAGAAGTGTCAAGTATATGGACACCAGGATTCGCACTTGTAAAGAATGTATATGCAAGAACTGGGGTTGATCCAACATTTATCATGAAGTGGAGTAGCGTTTTGTAGTATGCAGTGTTGTTTGTGTCAATAATTCCAGCAATTAATGTTCCTTCGGTTACCATGAGTAATTCATAAACTTGATGCATATGCATAGGAAAAACTCCCCCCCACATCAAAATGTGTACCGCGTACGTGCTGTGGAAATGCCCAAACCATTTAAACTTGGGAAATCAGTAGCAAATGCTCTTTTTACACCAAATTTGTAAAGATTTGCAGTGTTACCTGCAACCCTCATACCTGAATAAACGACATTATCTACCGTGATTTTTGCGGGATCCTTACAAGAGTACCCGGTTGGTCCACTTGGTAGGCTCAAGTCTCCTACACAATAATCGAAAGCGATATCAGCATAAGAGGGAGAAAATAGGAGAGATAAGGTGAAAAAATATAGGAAGAATCATCTTTGAAATCCCAGTTAGAGCTGGCAGCTGGTTATATGTGGTGAATGCTAACAAAGGGCGTTTGTTCTCTTTGGTTCCTTAGCTTGCATTTTTTTTGAGGGCTTTGGCTAGCCTTTTAGGTAGTTACTAAGGCTTTGTTAGATACACACAATGATACAAAAAAGTGGGATAGAAGATTTGCACTCGCAGTAGATAGAGATAGAATTTAATAATAAGGAGATAGTATGAAAAGGACAAAATTACTCAGCAATTTAGGTAGTTACTAAGGCTTTGTTATGTTCAACTTATTTTAACTTATTTCAGAAAAAATAAGATCTTATAAGATAAGATAAGATATTAGATACACACAATAAACTATCTTATAAGATCAGATAAGATAAGATCAGATAAGATTTTATATGATCTTATAAGATAAGATAAGACAAAATAAGTTGAATCAAACGGACCCAAATTTAACTTAGTAGGTTAAACAAAAATGTGGTTTATTGTAAAGGAGCAAAAATAAAAAGATAAGTAATATGGGCTCGTTTAATTCATGCATTCGTCTTTTGCGACAGACTAACTTGTGCATGTTTTTGAACTCTTGTGCAAATTAAGCAAGCAAGCTGGTTCATTTGTCTTCTGCGACGAGGAAAGTTAGGTTTGCCTTGTATTGTGGCTTATAAATACTGGTGATTGTTTCTTTTTTTTTTTGGGACATTGGGAAAATTTGCATAAAGGTCTACAAGACACAAGCTCAAAATAAACAACTAAAGCGAGCTTTTTTTGCTCTTACATTACTCTGTGGCAAAGGGAAATAAACTAGTGAACGTGCCCTTTTGACGCCAATACCTACCTTCAGAAAGGAAATAGACTTGAGGTATTTCCCTTTCCTTCGCTGCATGGATGGAGTAGCTCGAGATGGGGTTGAAACATGGGTTGCAGTAAGCATACGAGCCCGCGAATTTGTTGAGAAAATAGAGGGGTTGATTGTATCCAATTTGTGTTCCTTGCCAGAGGAAGAATGTGTTACATCAACGCTCTCAACATCGAAATCCATAGTCAATCCTTGATCATCATTTTCTTCTGTAACGATCATAACCTCCTCTATACTGGTAACTCCCGGATCGTGATCCATATCCATTGAGATGCCTACACTTACCTTAGTAGATAGATGCTGAGTTGCCATCTTTGGTACCTCGTTTGCCTTCTTGGGAGCAATACAGATAGATAGCCAAGAGTATTCACTAGGTTTATGAACCACAACTTGTTTTCCTTGTACCATGTTAGCATAGGTAGAAGAAGAGAGATGTAAAGTAGAGAAGTTCTTACGCTTATTTGTAAAACCGAACTTGGTTGAGCTTGTTTTTGAAAGAATGCTCGATACTGACTCTTGAGAACTTGCTTTAGAAACTTCCATGGCTATAGTCTCAGCCACACGCTCATTAACATGTGAAAAGGCGCCTCTATTGCTTTTCGAGCAATTGAAATTGTCTTCCTTCCCCTTTGTGGCATAGGTAGACACATATGGAACCGTTAAAAAGGCCTTCATACTTTTCCAGTTCTTAGCTATCAAGCATCCATCATCCAAAGGTCGCTTCCCTCGCGGAGGGACGACCTTGTTTTGTAAATGAAAGGGATCGAAAGTCCCTAATGGTTGACTCTTATTAGTCAAAGAGCTGATTGGTTTGGCAAGTTCATCATGAACGCCTTGGGTAGAGACCACTTGCTCAAGATGGCTTCCTTGAGTTTTACGAAGGTTTGAAAGTTCTAAATTGATAGCTTTATCATGAGGTGCCAATGTTGATGCTTTTTCAAGATCTGAAATAGCTGCCTGAATTTTACCTGTCCTGGCATATGCTTGGCCTCTCCGGTAGAGGCTCTTGGTGTTATTGCGGTCCATCGTCAAGAGAACAGAGCACCAGAGAGATTATTTTGTCGTAGTTATGAAGCTTCAATTCACAAGCTGATAGGTTCGAAAAACAACATCGTACTAAACTGGAGGTTTTTTGTTCTTGGCTTCTTGCAAAGCCTCCAATGAAAGTTCGGTCATCACATAATCTAAAACTGTTTCATAAATCAAGGTTGCAGAGCTGAACTCCTGTTTCTTAAAGTAACAATTACCCATTTCCTTCAATTCAAACGCCCATTCTACTAATAGTCCAGGAGAAGATACATCAAAATCCCCCATTTTCAACATATGTAATTCAAAATCCATACCCAACTGTTGGAATCTCAACTGCCAATATGCTGACTCCTCAAAATCAGAATCCATTATTAAACTAGCAAGGCACAAACACGTAACAAGAAGCACTAAAATCCCAAAGAAACCAAACCACAGTATAACGACTAGAAACAACTGAAAACTTAACAATTAGAAACACCTAGAATTTAGAAACAACTGAAGATTTAGCAACTAAAACAACTGAAAGCTTAACAACCAAACTTGAAAGCACCAAACAAGCAAAATAAAAGGATAGAGCCATGTGTGGAAAACTGAAAACTTAGCTTGAAATCATAAACGACATACTAGCTTGATCCGGACTCCAACCCAACGAGAAACCAGAGCCGACGAACCAATTCTTACAAAAGAACTGAATTCGTCCAACCAATTGAAATTCAGAGCAGGCACTGGTAAAAGAGATGCCACAGAATGTTGCAGGAGGCGGCAGTAGTCGAAACGAAAGTAGAAATTTCAGAGGGGAGCAGAGAACAAAAAGAGAGAGAAAACGAAGAAAAGACGGGCTCGCCGGCAACTAGGGGGGAGCAGAGAATCGTCGCCGGCGAGCCGCGCCGCTCTGAGAATGGGGGTTGTCGGCTGGGGTTTTTCTTAATATATAGATTCTAAAATTCTTTTAATTTTCAATGAAAGGCAAACCTAAAATACCTAATACAATATAAACGTTAGGTTTGTTTTTTTTTGAATTATTTTCAACTTATTTTCAGTCCTTATAAGTTTACATTTAGATTATTTCAGATAAGGTCTATTAAATTCATTTAAGTTCAAATAAGTTATGTTAAGCTTTAATAAAGTCTAATAAGTACAGATAAGCTCTAATAAATTCACATAAATAAAATCAGGTTTGCAAGTTTGTGCTAATAAGAACCACAAAGGTTTATAGTATTTTTTAGAGATTAATAATATTTGTAAATAATATCTTTTTAGAGATTAATATTAATGTTACCGTAAACACTATTATTCGATTTTTTATTTTTCGGATAATACCTTGATTGTTGTAAACACTATTATCCAGTTTTTAACATTCGGATAATTCGGTTCGGATTACTCGATTATTCAAATAAGATCCATATAAGGGTTTTAGAATTTCATATATCTGATATAAAAAGCCCATTTTCAGCCCGTTAAGCCCAAAAAAATGATAGTAATAATAATAACAAAAATAATAGTTATAACAACAATAATAGTAATAATTACACTTATTAATAATAGTAACAACAACAACAAGAATAAGGATAATAGTAGCAGGAGCAGGAGCAGCATCAACAACAACAACAACAACAACAACAACAACAACAATGGTAATGGTAATGGTAATGGTAATAGTAAATAATAATAATAATAATAATAATAATAATAATAATAATAATAATAATAATAATAATAATAATAATAATAATAATAATAATAATAATAATAATAATAATAATAATAATAATAATGTTAACAAATACCACACTTTGAACACTTTTTTGAAATAAATACCTAGGTTGTCTGAAATTTTATATAAATACCAACTTTCTGCCATTTCTTTTGGAATCACTACCACTTAATAGATTTTTGCAAAAGCCTCAGTTTTGCTCCGTTAGTAGCATGTGAAATTATCTTTTTATCTTCCATTAATTTCCTCCACCACCACCACCAAAATCCCACGAAACTCACTACCCTTACAATCCCTTTCTCTCTCCTAACCACCATTACAAGGTGGTGGTGGTTTCGTAGCTGGTTAGTATTGTGGGGGTGGGTCGATTTTTTGGTGGTTGGAGGTGGTGGTGGTTTTGTAGTTGGTTAGGGTGGTGGGATGGGATGGTTTTTGAGTGGGTGGAGGTGGTGGTGGTTTTGTAGTTGGCTGTGGTTGTGGGATGGGTCGATTTTTGGGTGGGTGGGGTGGTGGCGGCGGCAACGGTGACAATCATGGTTGTTGCATGTGGAAGAGGCGGTGGTAGTGGTGAGGGAAGGGCAAAATCGTAATTTCACGTGTCACTTACGGAACAAACTAACGTCTTTTGCAAGATTCCGTTAAGTGGTAGTGATTCCAAATTAGCCAACCTTGATATTTATATAAAGTTTCAGACAACCTAGGTATTTATTTCAAAAAAGTGCCGAAAGTATGGTATTTATTGATAAATTTTCCTAATAATAATAATAATAATAATAATAATAATAATAATAATAATAATAATAATAATAATAATAATAATAATAATAATAATAATAATAATAGAAATAATAATAATAATAATAATAATAATAATAATAATAATAATAATAATAATAATAATAATAATAATAATAATAATAATAATAATAATAATAATAATAATAATAATAATAATAATAATAATAATAATAATAATAATAAGCTTAATTAAGGTTAATTAAGGTTAAGGGTCCGTTTTGTTCAACGTATTTTGTCTTATCTTATCTTATCTGATCTTATCTTATAAAATCTTATCTTATCTTATCTTATCTTATAAGATAGTTTATTGTGTGTGTCTAACATCTTATTTATCTTATTTTATCTTATCTGATCTTACCTTATCTTATCTGATCTAATCTTATCTGATCTTATCTTATCTTATCTGATCTTATAAAATCTTATACTCCCTCCGTCCCATAATATAGTGCTCACATTCCATTTTTGGTGTCCCAAAATGTTGTGCCTATTTTCTTTTTTGTCAATTTATTTGGACTTAATTATCCTTAAGTTCTACACAAACTTTCCAAAATATCCCTACTTTTCTCTCAAAACATGTGACCCTATTTATTGATTTACACCATTCCAAGGAACATTTATTGCCTTTTGATTTTGTTTAAAGGAAAAAGAAAATAAATAACTAGTTTCAATACAAAAGTATCAAAAAAGTACTTCATTAAATACACTTTTTTGGAAATCCTACCACTCATTCCATTTTCCTTAATTCCCGTGAAAAATGAGAAGTAAGCACTATATTATGGGACGGAGGGAGTATAAGTTAAAATAAGTTGAACAAAACAGACCCTAAATATGGTTAGAGAAGGTCAAATAAGTTCAAATGAGGTTTTTTATTTTTGAGGGGAGGTTCAAATGAGGTTAAATAAGGTCAAATGAGGTTAATTAAATAAATTTAAATACGATCAAATGAGGTAAAATAAGGTCAAGTAAGGTTAAAAAGGTTCAATTAAGGTCTAATAAGTTTATATTAATTCAAAGAAGTTCAAATAAGATTTCATAAAGTGTAATAATTTCTGATAAATTCAAATAAATTCAAATAAGAAAAAATTTATGTGAATGGATCCGTTGTATTGAAAGGATCAGTCCTAATGATGCTAATAAATTGCTATCATCACATTCTTTTAAGCAGGAAATTAGGTAACTTTCAATAATATTTCATGTTATCTTTGTTTTTCATATAACAAACTAACTTGTTGAGGGCCCATTCGATATCACTGTGCTTTTTAATTTTTTAGTTTTTTGTTTTTGGAAGTCACATAATATACTCCCTCTGTATTTTTTTATCTTTCCTACTTTGACTTTGCACGTTTGCCAATGCCCTTATTCTACCTTAAATATCTGTAATTACATATTAGTCAAAGTTAAAATAATTAAATATTAATAAAATACTCATTGAGACGAATCAAACAAGACCACACCTGACTATATTTTTCTTATATATTGAGAAAAATGTTATAGATTCTCTGTAATTGTGAATAGTGTCAAGATTCCAACTGAGAAAGATAAAAAAATGCAGAGGGAGTATGTCCTATAATGAACCAAAAATTAGTGAAACTTATTGGAAACATGATGATTTTGAAAACTGACAACTAAAATGTGAAAACCACTTTTTCTAGTTTTTAGTTTTCAAAAAAACAGAAAACAGAAAACAAAAAACGATGACGGACAAGCCCTGAGTTGTTGGTCGGATTAGATCAGTTTCTACTCTGAAAATAAATTCACGCATTATAAGTATTTTTAGTTTGTTTTTTTACCTTGGTTTACACGGTTATTTTGATCCAACCTGCTCATTTTAGAACATTGTTTTCTTAGAGAAAATTTGATATACTCCCTTCTTTTCTTTTTATTTTACTCACTTTATTTTGGGAAAATTCAAAGAGGATCAAGCCCAAAAGTGAGAGAGAGAAACTAAAAAGGTGGAGAGAAAGATTATAAGTTAGGTTATTATATTAAATATTGGACCACATGGGTGGATAAACAGGAGACAATAAATGGGTAATATTACCTAAAAATAGAAAAAAAATAACAATGTGTATATTAAAAAGAAACGAATAAAAAAGGAAAGTGTATTGATTAAAAAGGAAACGGAGGAATACTAGTAGTTTTTCCAATTTTCTTTTGTGAGGTAAGATGAAAATCCATTACAAGTAAGGGCGAATTCGAGGATCGCACTCTACAAGGAGCAAAAAGCAAACCTCTATTACAAGGGTGGAAATTAGAGGGTTCTCAACCAATTAGGCCAACCTTGATTCATAAACTAGTTTTCTCATTTGTATTTTTATTTGAAGGGCATAAGTTCAAAGCTTGATTTTCATACAACAAATGAGATTGAAGTCTTTCATTTATTTATTTTTAAGAAATGAGATTTGGAGTAGCAAGAATTTAGTTTTAAAGTTCAGTTCTTTACAACTCCTTCTCTCTCTTAAAAACACTCTGCCTTCTCTCTAAAAAACAGCTCTCGCAAACCCCTAACCCTAGGAACTCGCCGGAGTTCCACCGCGGCGTAGATTTCCGGCGGTTCTCCGGCGAGTTCCATTGATTTTAGTCGTTTTTTCTTCTCGTTTCTGCTAGCGTTTGTCCTAGTTTATAGGTTGTCTTCTCCGTTTCGTCGTCCTAGTTTGGGTGGTTTCTTCGCTCGAAGTCTTCGGTTTGCCGTCGCGTCCTAGTTTTAGAGGTTTTCTTCTCTGTTTCGTCGTCCTAGTTTTGGGTGATTTTTTCGCTCGAAGTCTTCGGTTTGCCGTCGCAGTCTTTTGTTTTGTGTCGCTGGTGTTTTCACCACCGTCGCCGCGTCGTTCTTCCACCATAGTTGTGTCGGTCCTGCTCCTCTTCGTTTTCGCTCGTCGGTTTTGCGATTCTAGTTTTGTTTTGGGTCGCTGGGTTTTCACCACCGTCGTCAGTCCCTTCCCCATCCCCAGCAGTTTCGTGGGCTTCCCTATCCCCTGTCCCCCCCATTATGCATCATGCTTCCCCTTCCCCCTCCCCCTAGTTGTGTCAGGCTCCCCTTTCCACTTCCCCTCCCCCGGTTGTGTCGTTTAGTTCAGTTCCCTTTTGTTGGTTGTTTTGTGTTTCTCGGGCATCCCCTTCCCCTTCCCCCAGTCCTTGGGCCTCCCTTTCCCCTTCCCCCAAGTTCTAAGGTTAGTGGTTGTTTCCACAATGTGTGTGGTTAATCTCAAAGTTAGCGTAAGTTGGTTCTTTGGAGTTGCTTAGGCTATAGTCTGTTGTTGGTTATGGCATGTTAAAAAAGTTTGCCAGTTGGATAAGGGATGGTGGTGTAATGTTGTAGTGTTAAAATCTGTAGTTTTTTTGAACTCCTTAATGCAGGAACCGGTGAATCACGAGGGTGTGAAGTGCTCGTGTGGTGGAGGCGTTGATCGATGTTCATGGTCGGACCTTGTGTTTTCCGGTTTTAAAAACCGGAGGTGTGTTCGGGAGCTCACCATGTTTAGCTCTCTTTTTCGCTCGGCAATGAACTTCATAGTCTTTGCCTTGAAAAATTCAAATCTGCAGGCGGCACCCCAGTTTCATCTGGTGGATTTCAGCACTCCCCATTTCTCCTACCTTACGGAGAAACATGAAATACTCTCGAGAGAGAGTCAAAAGTCACCTAGGAACGTGACTCACTAGTGGAAAAAAATGCAAGGGTTGCGGTCAAAACAGCCCTAAGGGCTGCGTTTTTGGCACGCAGCCCTTGCCGTAGCAGCCCTTCGGCAAAAATGAAGGGCTGCGGTTTTTACCGCAGCTCTTCATTACCAAGGGCTGCAGTTTAGGCCCAAAACCGCAGCCCTTCCAATATGGAAAGGCTGCGGTTTCGATCCTGAACCGCAACCCTTCTTTATACAAAGGGCTGCGGTTTTGACCATAACCGCAGGCCGCAGCCCTTTTGACCCAAAAAAAATTGCATTTTTTTACTCCTAAATATATCAAGAAATTTACAACATAAACTGCAAATATTGAAGAGCCGAGAACATCACAATCGAAATTACTTACAGTGGAAAAAACGCAAATTAATTCCTAGATCAACAACATAAACCAGGGAAAATAAAAAAACGAATCAACAACATAAAACAGTCAAAAATTTACAGTCGAAAAAACAAACAAAATGAAATTATAAATTAACGAATCAACAAGAGCATGAAATTAACTCCACAAAATAAAATAAAATAAAAAACCTAAAAAAACAGTCACAATCGCTTAACTAAACCTCAATTATCACAAGCAACAAATAAATTACAAAAAAAAAATTAAAAATGATAAAAACTAAATCTCGACCAAACCCTAGATCTGGATGCAGCGACGGCGAAGGCAACGAACTTTAGATTCCGGCGACGAGACGAGACGGTGAGTGGTGTGATGGTGTTCGTTGGTGTTGGTGCACGCGAGGAAATTTAACAACCCAGAAAATGAAATCGAAACTGAAGATATTGAAAATGGAAGAACATACCAAACGACGAATGAGGGAAGAAACAGAGACAAATCCAGCAACAACAAGAAAGATGATCAAGAAAAGGGACAACTTTGAAGGAGAACAAGAACCCCTAGAATCTTTCGAGAACAAATGGTGGGACCAGAAGAAGAAGGGTGGTCGGTGGTCACGTGAGTTGGGATCGGAGAGAAGGGGAGAAACGTCGTCGTCTCGTTGTTGTTGTTGTTGAGGGTTTTTGCGAGGGGAGGAAGATGACCTGCTTCCGGGGGAGCTAAAATCGTGAGATTTGTGAGAGAGGAGAGAGAGGACAGAGAATGAGGGAGAGGAGATTGTGAGATTTGTTATTAGTTCGAACAAACCCTAGCGCTGAGTATTGAACATTTAAAAGCCCACCGATCAAAATAAAAAAAAGCCCGCGAATTGATGATAAATGGTTGTTGTTAGCCCAAAAACCGCATCCCTTTATTACTTATAGGGCTGCAGTTTTCGGCTAACCGCAACCCTTCACTAAAAGAGTTGCGGTTTTTGGATTGACCGCAACCCTTCACTATTAAGGGCTGCGGCTTTTGGGCTAACCGCAGCCCTTCACTATTAAGGGCTACGTATTTCAAAAAACGCATCCCTTGCGTTGTTTTCCACTAGTGACTCTTCATCAGATCATGAGCCAAGAATCCCAAGCGTCAGAAGGTCGTTGGGATTGCTCATGCGGCGAGATGCAATTCTTGCCTTTGGTTGTTCGTTATCCGGCTCGTGAACGACACTCGCTTCTCCTACCACTTCCATCTGTCATCAGAATTTTAAATCCACCAGCCCAATTACCGACCAGCGGCGTCCTCTTTAATAGGCGACTCTCTATCGTTTTTAATTGTTTTTATTCTTTAGGGCATGTAAGAGCTTATAAAGCTCCTTTAGGTTTCCATTTGTTTATGTTTGATTGTATTATTATTAGGATGTACTTCGCTGTTAGATTAATGTACGTTTTCTCGATGTCAAAAAAAAATGAGATTGAAGTCTTGGAATACACTTGATTTCGAATTATTTTGCTAATATATATATAAGCCTTAAGCTTTCTCCGTTGTTGTATATACATTATTGTTTATACAAACTTTATCGAATTCATTTTGATCTATATATCTAACTAATCTAAGCTCTTCATTATTAGATATGCTTGATTAATTGGAACCATGAGCTCCCTGATCTTCGAAAATTCCAACTTTTGCTGTCTCTTTTCCTTTTCTTATATTACAACCATCATTTTAGTTTCATTCCAGGTATTGATTGTTAGAACAGAAAAAGAGCAATAGCTTAAGAACAAGATTTCAATGTTGTATTGTGGTAGCCTGGTAGGAGACCACTAACTTGAAAGCAATTACGACCCGACAATGGTGATAATCAACACTGGCAGAATGCTCCCCAAGGTTCACACAACAACACACTTAGTCATCACGCACTAACTAAGAGTGCTTTGGAGTATAGTACGTATTACCTAGGAAAAAGGAGAAGAATAAATGAGAAGAGATAAGTGTATTCTGTGGATCTCTGTGAATGGGAGGAGAGCAGATTAAATAGGAAAATAATTTGTAACGTCCATAATTAATTAGATGTGAAAATCACGGCTGTAATCATGGTGAGTAACAGCTGACCGTTTTGAATAAATCAAAACGTTACATATTTAAAACCTCACTGGAAGTCTGGAACTGGTCCAAGAAGAAGCTCAACTCAACTCTAATTCCCAGATCCCAGGCCTTGGGCTGGTCAGGATGGGCAACACGCATGTGAGTTACATAGCCCAACAACCTCATATCCACAAAACTACCACATACTAACAACTAAAAGTAGGGTAGATGAAGGAAAATCTATATAAACAAGGGAAATATCCTTCCCATGACCAATGTGGAACAAGGAGAAAAGTAAGAAACAAGGCTTTTGGAAGCCTTTATTCAAATAACCCCCCACAAAAGCTTAATAGAACAAAGAACAAATTCTAGGTAAGGCAAAGAAAAGAACTTAATCATCAATATCATTTGATTTGAATTGACACAGAGTGAAACAGCAACAACTTACTTTCTAGTGAATGAATTCCTCATGAACTCACTAGAGTTCGATTGAGACCCCACAACACATACATAACTTTTTAAAAGCGTGTAAACTCTACGATACATCACAAGCGCTTAAAACCATGTGCACACCTTGGGTCTCATAAGTGCTCTAGAAAGACAGCCCAGTCTTTCGTAGAAGGCGGCCAAACCTTCACACTTACGTAGGTGGTCCATCAAGTGTTTTTCAACAACATCCCAATGGAAATATGAAACCATTAAATATGCTCAAGCACACAACATAAATCCATAAAGGGCTTCTCAATAGCACCACCAAACCGGCTATGGATTCAATCATGCACTACCACTTGCCACAGGTAGGGCTGTGCAAAGACCAGGATCGGACCGGAATTTGGACCGGAGATTCCGGTCCGGTCCTCGGTCCACAGAAAATCCCGATTTCAGGTTTCCGGTCCGGTCCGGTCCGAACCGGTGAATCGAAATTTCTGATTTTTTAGTAAAAAAAAAGTTTATATGTTAAAAAAGTTTAAAAGGTAGAAAATTAAAAAGTTAAAAACCTACTCCCTCCGTTTTTTTTAGATGCAACATATTAACTTTGGGCACTATTCATCCAATACACTTTGACCATTAATTGTTATTTATACATAAGAAAAAATATAGTCATGTGGGAACTTGTTTGATTCGTCACGGTATATACAGTTTCCAAATATATATTTTTTATAATTTTTACTTTTATACAATTAGAGATATTATCGGTCAAAGTTGTGCCTCGACAAATATGAAAAGTCCAATGTTACATCTAAAAAAAACGGAGGGAGTATTATTTATTACCTTAAGGAATATTGTTATTAAAATCATTAAATTTTAATGTATTTAATTTATAAATAATTTTAAAACAAATAAAAAAGATTTTTATTTTTAAAATAAAGATTCCAATCCAACAGGTCCAAAACCGGACCGGACCGGACCGGGCCGGAAGTTTTTTCCAGTCCGGTCCCGGTCCAGAAAATTTCTAGATTCCGGTCCACTGGTCCAACCGGTTCTTGTCCGGTCTGGTCCGGTTCTGGACCGGTGCACACCCCTAGCCACAGAGATGGCAACTGTAGTGCTAGCTAAAACTCATATGGTTTTGTTTAACCAAACACGGGTATCCACCATATAATCTCAACTCATGGGCTTTAACTACATCCCCCTCGACGACTTATGGGCAACTTTCCATGATAGCCCCTTAGTAGGGTCAACACGATTTCTTTCACACCTCACCTAGTCTACAGAAATCACACTATTGTTTAGAAGTTGTTTGACAACACCATGCCTGATTTGAATGTGCTTCTTGTTACTATTGCAATGGCGATTATTAGCTACTCCAATGGCTTATTGAAAATCACAATGAAGAGAAATAGGAGTATCCTCCCCTCGCCCCACAACGACACGTCACTTAATAGGTTTCTCAAGCAATAATCAGCTTCTTGCCTTTCCAACTTGAGAGCAAAGAACTCGGACTCCATGGTGGATCGTGCTATACAAGTATTTTTTGAAGATTTCCATGATATAGAACCACCTCCAAGAGTGAACACTAATTGAACTGATCTCATCATTACCTAAAACCCAGTTTGCATCACAAAAACCATCAAGCATAACAGGAAATTTACAATCATGCAAACACAAATCAACAATACCTTTCAGGTATCTAAGCAAACAATGAAGAGCGTTCCAATGTTCATTACTAGGATTATGTGTGTAACGACTTAGCCTACTCACCGCATAGGCAATATCAGGTCGTGTGTAGTTCATGAGGTACATTAAGTTTCCTACGACTTTAACATATTTACTTTGAGAGACACTTCTCCCTAAAGTTCTTAGTCAAATAAATGCTAGGGTTATACAAGTATATTAGGAGGTTTTGTTAGGATTTTATTTTTGACAAGTGTATGACTACTAGGGGTGTTAACGAGCCGAACCGAGACCGAACTTGACCAGGCTCGGCTCGGCTCGAGCTCGAAGCTCGTCGAGCTTGAGATATTAGGCTCGGCTCGAGCTCGAGTCCAAAACTTACGGCTCGGCTCGAGTTTGTTAGGCTCGAAAAGCTCAAAATTAAAGTTCAGCTTAAGCACGTCCAAGTCAGATTTTATGAGGGCCAATGTTTAATAGTTTAAAAGCCCAATATCTAACTTGTTAAATGCATGGCCCAAAGAAATAGAAGGCCAGCTGTAACTTGTAAGGGATTACTCAATCACAACTTTCTTTTATAGAGTAGTGCCGCACACACCCTTACTATTCTGCCGATGTGGGATGTGGAATACAAGATACTCCTTGGCCCTTGCTGTTTGCGTTTGCGTTTGCAAGGAATCAACTCACAATTGCTTTTTTTTCCTTTTGCCTCTTTGATATTGCGTGCTGTACTGTACTATGCATCAATAAGTTACAAGAGAAAATATCTCTCATATTTTTTTATTGTTTTTGCCTTTTTTTTTTTTTTGAAAGTTTATTTTTGTTTTTTTAAAGGTTTTTTTTGGTTGTTTTTCTAGATATTTTAACTTTCTAGTGTTGTCTTCAAGTCCAAGCCCTACAATTTTTTCCTATAGTTATTTATTTTAACTTTTTTTATTGTTGTCTTCAAGTTCAAGACTACAAATTTTTTCCATAATTATTAATTTTATCCTAAATTAAACATTAATGGAGTATTTTTAATAATTTAAAAAGTATCGAGCCTGTTCACGAGCTTTCGAGCCGAGCTTAAGGTAGTTCAGGCTCGGCTCGTTAGAGTCTCGAGCCGATCTCGAACTCGAATCGAGCCCTCTCGAGCCGAGTTTTGACCGAGTCGAGCTCGAATAGTTTGCGAGCCACCCTGGCTCATTAACACCCCTAATGACTACCTATCAAAGCCCTGACGGCTCTTGCATTCCAAAAGAGGACTGACAATTCTGTTTTAGAAGGTGGTTATGTCAATAACTCTGGACGAACTACTAGCTCAAGGTCGACTATTCTCAATTTTAGTCTAAACATCTCCTGTTCCGACATTTTGCGGAGAAGCGTTATGCACTTGCCATCTCTACCAGTGAAGACATGGGGTCGTTAGGTGAAACCATTTGACGTTGTTTGATGCTCCGCTAGCTTGAACCATGCGCCACGTCTTTGTAATTGAGAGGATTTTTCGAGCTTGTGCAAGAACGACGACTAGGTATAGGAGGAACTGGAGTTCCCATGGCTAGGGTTGCACACAAACCGGTCCGGACCGGAATTTGGACCAGACCGGACCGGAATTTGGACCGGACCGAACCGGATCGGACCTAGGATTCCGGTCCGGTCCTCGGTCTAAAGAAAAAGTGGATTCCGGGCAACCGGTCCAGACCGGTTGACCCGGTTTTTTTTTAAAAAATGAAATTTTTTCTGAATTTTAAAACATCAGTAACTTACTCAGTTACTCCCTAATACCTAAACCCTGGCCCATTTTATCTTTCTCCATGCTCCAGCCGCACCAACCCCCTTCTCAGGCTCCCACTACCATCTCCAACACCTCACCTCCTTTATCTCTTCAAAGTTCAAACAACTCTATAGGATGCTCTGTTAGGGAATATGGCCTCCTAGACTGGATCTTGGAAATTATGTTTATCCCTTTATTCTTTTTCTTAAGGTGGTCACATGGTATAGAATTGATAGCTGAATGGGGTTCAAAATTGAGCACAGGAGGGGGCCACTGGTTCTTTTTTCTTTTACCTTGTCTTTATTATACCTTTCATCTGCATCATGTCCTTGTTAGTTTTATTATACCTTTCGTCTGCATCTGTTAAAATTCCTTGTGCTGTTTCTTTGAACTCTTTTTTTTTTTGGAGAGAGAAAGAATATGCGGGAGGAGTGCAGCGGGGTCCGGGGAAATGGCACGCATAGGTGCTTGCGGACAGTTGTGGTGGTCGGCGGGCGGCAGAGGGGAGTCTTGGTACCTGCGGTGGTTCGTTGGGCGGATGGTGGTAGGTGGTGATGTGGAGGATAAGGCCGAAACAAAGGGGCTCAATTTATAACTGGCAGCTTTTTTTTTAAAATTAGGAAAAATACCCTAAAAAACGAACAGGTCCAACAGGTCCAAACCTGGACCGGACCGAAAAAAACAGGTTCGGTCTGGTCTAGACCGGAATCAGTTCGGGTCCGGTCCAGGTCCGTGCAAATTCATTGAACCGGTCCAGTCGGGTCCGGTCCGGTCCGGCTGGTTCTGGACCGATGTGCAGCCTACCCATGGCACCGTTAAGAAGGAGCTTTTCTTTATCAATTTCTTTAGCCACCATTGGAGGAGAATGTTCGCCATTTTTGAGGTTAGGCTATGTCTAATTCTTTTGGAATGTGGGTCGGATCAGTTGGCCCGGGTAATTCGGGTCCACCATTTGAATGTTCGGGTTGGAAAGTGGGGGAATTTAAGATACATTAATATTTCGCTCACCATCCATGGGCTCACCATATCCACTCTTTCTGACAACCTTGGAAAATAAAATGACAAGCGGTTCATCCAAACTTTGGGAAAGGTCATGATGGGGGTTATATATTTATTATGGAGGTTTCCTTTAAGAGGACCACAGGGTTTAGAGTTGCAATTGGAGGGATAATGAATCCTCTGTTGAAGGAGCAACTGAACAGATATGGAGCTAGAGAGGGGTCTCTCTCTTCCTCCTATCCCATGTTAAATTGTGAAATACACTATTATTTAAAAGGCTAGGAAAAAGGGGGTTTTGGGAAGAGGATTCAAGGGAGATAAGAAAAGAAAAAGCTTTATTTTTCATTGGTTTTGGTTTTTAGGAATTTTATCAATTAAAAAGGTGACATAAGGCGTCTTGGAGTGGGTGATCAAGAACTCATGGCTTTCTTTGGGAACGATGGGGGAGGGAAATTTTGATTTGATGGGGGGTAAGATGCCACATTTCGCAATCATATTCTTCAAAAGAGTTAAATAATTCGAAAGAGTTTGACAACTTATCTCTTCAATTCTGAGGCTTTTTTTTTCCTAAGAGACAATCCAAGCCTGGGTGGTTTTTTCTTTTCCAAAAAGCTCCTTTTTCTTTTTTGGACTTCATGGGCAGCCGCCAAAATATGTTTTTTCTTTCTGTGGTGGGACGACCCCATCTAAATTTCTTTCTTTTTCTAAGAATTTTTCCGGCTCCTTTTTCGAAGTTTTTTCCAAGCAGGTTTAAGTGCTTATCAATCTGATCACATATTATGCAATAAGAGGTCATGCATTGTAGACGATTTTCTGTTGAAAGCTACCCAACCATATGGATTCTTTCCTTCCTTTTGGTAAATCCACCATAGCAAGGATTCTAGCGAAATTTTTTTTTCTACAATTGCTTTTAAGTCCACACGGATGAAAGAGCCAATGCTATTACTAATCCTTCCTAGGGTTTTTTTTTTTGTTTTCTAATTCAATTGGAAGTTCTGGAAGGTCAATCCAAATGGAAAGTTTGGATACTTTGAGGAGATTTTGAACTCCACCGACCATCTTTAGACGGAGATAAATGCTCGGTTGATGAACTAGGGACCGATAGATAACACCTTTTTATTGGAGAATTGGAAGATAAAGAAACCTTTTCCAATAGGGAAAGCAAAGCACGAACCTGTCGGGTTTTACAATTTTTTCCATAGAGTTGACAGTGTATTCTGATGAGAATGATTTCCCACAAGGTTTTGAGATGTTTGAGTTTCACCATGGGGAACACAATTCCCTAAGTTCTTCCTTTGAGAACTGGAAAGAGATTAGATTCTTAATTGAATTTTGGCCAAGAGGGCCCCGAGAAGCATTAGGGGTTGGTCGCAGGAAATTACTCGGAGCCCTTAGACACTCTATGACGGATTTTGGGGGCGGAGATGTGGAGGATGATACGACGTCAAAAGGTGGTGGAACCTGATCAAGGAGGAGACTAGGCTGCTACGGAGAAAGCCAAGGGTGAGGGAGAGGGGAAGGGGAGGAAATCTGAATTGTTCAACCATTTAAAATCATAATTTGCAGAAATATATAGAACACTAGTGGAAAAAAACGGAAGGGCTGCGGTCAAAACAGCCCTAAGGGCTGCGTTTTTTGCCAGCAGCCCTTCACAACGAAGGGCTACGGTTTTGACCATAACCGCAGCCCTTTTGACCCAAAAAAAACAAAAAAAAATTTTTTTTTGCATTTTTTTACTCCTAAATATCAAGAAATTTAGGACGTAAACTGGTAAGATTGAGAAGGCGAGAACATCATAGTCCAAAAAACGCAAATTAATCAGAAAACACAACTAACTTCTTCTTGCATAAGAAATTCAAGACAACTTGATGCAAATGTCTCGCAACAGCAAAGCAAAACTCCAGCAACCAAATTCACAAAGATCATCCAGATTAAACCTAAATACTGATTCTCATAACAATATCAAGACAAAATTTGAACAGAAATCTCTCTCAAACGAATCAACAACATAAAATCACCTTAATTCCACAAAAGAAAATAAAAAAAACCTAAAATACGAAAAAATAAATTGATAAAAAACCGAGTAAATCTCGCCCTAGATCTCAAATTAATCTCGAACCATCTCAAATTAATTCCATAAAACTAAAAAACCTAAAATTAACAAAAAAAATACAAAAAATACCATAAGAACCAACAAATACAAAAAAAAATTAAAAAATGACAAACAAAATTAAAAAATGAACCAACCCTAGATCTGGTGTGAGCGACGGCAAAGGAGACGCGAGTGGTTTGTGCGAATGCCGGCGAGGTGGTGTGAGACGAGGAGCGATTTGTGCGAATGCCGGCGAGGTGGTGTGAGCGACGGCAGAGGAGACGCGAGTGGCGCGCGCGAGAAGGATTCCGGCGAGATCGAGCTGGGCGAGAGAGAGGAGAAGTTGGGCAAGATAGAAACGCGGATCGGGTTTGCGGCAAGCGGTTGGATCGAAGGTCGAGGGCGCACGCTGGTGGCCAGAGGGTACGGGCCGCGCTGGGTGAAAAGAGTGTGGCGGTGGCAGCGTGAGAAGGTGGTGCTGCGTTGGTGTGAGCGACGGCAAGAGGAGACGCGAGGAGAGCCCACAGACGAGAGACGAAGGAGGATTTGTGGTGGTGGTGTGAAGATTTGTGATGGTGCTTTGAAGATTTGTGAGAGACAGATCCACGAAGGAGGGCTGAATATTTGTGAGATTTGTGAGATTTGTGAGAGAGGAGGAGAGAGAGAGAGGAGAGAATGAGGGTTTAATAAGGAGCGCTCAATATTTTAAAAGCCCGCCCACTGAATTCCTTTCAAAATATTTTAAAAGCCCATTGAAATAATATTTTCGCGGGTGAGTAAAGGGCTGCGGTTTTTGGGCTTATCGCAACCCTTCGTTTACGAAGGGCTGCGGTTTTTGGGCTAATCGCAGCCCTTGCGTTTTTTTTCACTAGTGGAAGTAAAACTTGACTTGGTGGTTATTTAGGCAAATATAAAGTTTTATGATTCCTTAAGGTCCGCGGCTTAAGTTTTAAGACCTTATAAACCAAATAAATTATCCTTTTCCTAATTTTCATATGTATGATTTATTTTTTACTAGTTGAATCCGTCTGCCTTTTTAACTTTGATATATGTATGTCTATTATTAAGCATTATCGTCTCTTCTTTCCTCCAAGTATTTCCATTTTATTTAGAACTTTGGCTTGTTGCTTCCAATATCAGTTAAATAAATAAATTTCCTCTTTATAATAAGAAAAAATATCAACTATATCTTAAAATCTCTACCTAAATGTTGAATTTCTAAACTTATGTAGACCTAAATATAAAAATCTATAATAGGTAAGTTTATAAATTTTATTCCTTAGATATGTGTTAGTAGTATATGACTTTTTTAAAACAATAAATATAATGATACTTGTATTGATTAACTCATGTTTCCTAAAAATAGTATAATGGTTAACCATCTTCTTTATTATTGTGGTTACGAATCGTTTAATCTTCACATTTCAATTAAGCAAACTGAGAAAGGGGAACTTAAAAAATCAATAAGCTACAAAATAAATGATTATACAATTTTTAAGGAGTATATTAAGATTGATTTTAACTTTCTGTTAATTAAATGAATAAATTTGTATCCTATTTCAAATTTCCTAGATCCGCTACTAGTGTATAGTCCAAAAGGTCTGTATCGTTATTGTTTAATGCATAACATATTTGTGCTTCGGCTGGCTTTAGTAATTAATTTATGCAATTATATACTATACAGTTACTTTGTCGAATCATGTGTTATTTACATGTGAAGGTGATTTATACTTTATAGGAATTGGGGTTGGCTCAAGTGGTGAACTTTCCCATCTTCTTTAGCAAAGTATAGGGTTCAATTCTTTAGTAACTAATTTATGCAATTATATACTATACAGTTACTTGGTTCAATCATGTGTTATTTACATGTGAAAGTTGTTTGGTTGGTAACTGGGTACATAACTCTTCCACCTCTCCCCATTCCTCCACCATTTCTGCCTCCCATGATCTGCTGCCGGCTAGCGCTGCCCCTCCCCACCCCCACCCCGACACCACCGCCGCCGCTCCGACACTGTGCTGCTTCCCTATCCCGCTCCGGCAACGGCCAGTAGCAGCCGCTCCTTCTCCCTATTTTTTCTCTTTTATCTCACCACCTTCATAAAAGTCAAATTCAGGGTTTAAATGGTCGAATTCGACCATAAAAACTTCAGATCAGAAGTTTTCATAGTGGAATTTGACCTTCTAAAGCCATGGTTAATGATAAGAAGAGGTTTAATGGCTTGGTTTCAAGGGTAGGTGGTAGTGGTGGAATCAGGTGGTGATGCTCTTCGGGTCAAGTGGTGGTGTGATGGTGTGGGGTGGTCAAGGTTGGTCAAAGTTGGTTAAGGTGTAGAGGAAATTAGGGGTAAGTGAAATCCTTGGGGGGAGGGAATCACTTTAGAGGAGTTTGGGGTAACAAAGAGGTAAATGAAATGATTAAAATGACATACCAAACGAGATATAAGGGAATTAGAGTTGTTGTTTCCCTTTCTCTTTTTTTAAACCCCCAAAAGAAACACCCCTAACTATGAGGTAAATATCAAATAAGGGTAAACAAAGAGAAATGATCTTTTATACATGAAATAATTTAAAGAAAAATACAATTTCTCCTCCTAATGATGGTGAAGATCTTATGAAGATGGATAATGCTTGGAGAAGAAGGCTCTTCTAAGTTGCAAAGAACCCATGATGATACAACTCCACCGATTGAGGATAACACTCTGATGGAAATTCATAATATTGACAATATTGGTATCAATTGATCTTTAGAACGAGACCCGGGATTACGCCCACCAATGCGGGTTTATCCAGTTGGACATGGAGATGAAATAAGACGGGCTTATATAAAGTTGAAGTCCTATCTCTCTTTATATTTTCAACATATAACCTTTTATATTTTTGATAGATAAATACAAGTATTAATGGTAAAAGTAATACTTGATAAATGAATCAATTTAACCAAACTATATATTGTAATTATTATAGGACGGGGATAATAATAACAATAATAATGATGATTTATAAAACATTTGTAATTATAATTCTTTCTTCTACATGACAAGAATGATAAACATAAGAATTAATGAACATATCCAAAAATTGTTCAATTGGTGTAAATATTTTTGAAAGAAAAGTGGTAACAACAAGAACACGATGATGATGACTTTCAAATACCCACTTTGTTTCCTAAAGTTGTGATATTTTCTCTAGCAGCATATAACCAGACAATTAAGGAGGAGAGAGCGTGTGAAAGTAAGTCTTATTTATTTATGAGAGAAAAAATAATTGTGTGATAGTATAGAACTAGGTTAGTACCCGTGCGATGCACGGCTATAAAAAATATAATGTATGGTTCTTTTTAATAATAAATGTATAATTTGAAATTTGACATAATTAATGCTTAGTTATAAACAGTATAGATCTCGTAAAAAAACACTATAGATGGTGTAATAGAGAACTATTACAATGGACTAATTATTATTTAATTATATAAGATATATTATACACACAACCATACTCTACACATCGTCTTAAATTAATTGTCACAAATGTCTTTTTAAGCTGTTCATCTATTTGTCACATGCTTTTTAGGAATTAAGGCTCCGTTCTTTTGGATTGAATTAATGAAAATTTAGTTCAGTTCAAACAAAATCAAATCAGTTCAGTTCAGGTTTATTCATTTCAGTTCAAGTTTATTCAGTTCAGTTAGTTTCCTCCCACAATTTTCATTCAGTTCAGTTCAGTTCAGGTTTATTCAGTTCAGTTCAGTTCAGGTTTATTCAATTCAGTTTAGACAAATTCAGTTCAGGTTTATTCAGTCCAAAAGAACAAAGCCTAATTGTTTTAGTTGGTTTCCACACTTTACTCACCCAATCATTTCGCCCTATTATGTTACTCTCCAAAAAAATTGTGTTGTTTTTCAGTTATTTTAGGAGAAAGAAATTTATATTATAATATGATAGTATAACTTTTTTGTTAAAAGAAGTAATGTTCTTACAAAGACAAGTTAGATAACAAAAAAGTAATTGTATTTAAAAGAAAAAAATAGTTCTAACCGATAGTGGCCAAAGGGAAAAAAATGGACATCACTTATCAGTTATCATCATTACATTACAACTTACAAATGGCCTAGAAAGTAGAAAGTAAGTAGCAGAAAGAAATAGCAGTAGAAGTTAGAACCTGCTCATCGATCCTTTCTTTCCAAAAGCAAAAGAAATTAATTTCCCCTGCTCATCCTTTCTTTCCAAAAGCAAAAGAAATTAATTTTCTGTTCTTATTGATTGAATAATTAGTAAGGAGAAGTTGAATTTTTCTTATTTTTAGCTCCTCCACTATGTTTCTCTAGATCTTGCAAAAAGAAGGGGAAAAGAAGGGGAAAAGAGGGAGAAAGTATTTATGGAAATCATAGAGTTCTTCTCTTGGGTAAGGGAAAGGGGAAACATCAAAGGAGTATAGAACTAAGGGTCCGTTTTGTTCAACTTATTTTGTCTTATCTTATTTTATATTATCTTATTTTATCTTATAAGATCTTATAAAATCTTATCTGTTCTAATCTTATCTTATCTTATAAGATAGTTTATTGTGTGTGTCTAACATCTTATTTATCTTATCTTATCTTATCTTATTTGATCTTATAAAATCTTATATAAGTTAAAATAACTTGAACAGAACAGATCCTAAGAAGACATCTATTGAAGAACATATCTTATTTAACCAAGCTTTTTCCATTATTGCTCACAATTGAAGTGAAAAGGTAAAGTACTTCAACTTCCTAGTGACGGTATTAGATATGAACTTTAGATCAATTGCATGCATACATAAATCTATCAAATTGGGGGTTTCACCTATTCTAGGTTTGGGTAAGGTTTTGGTTTTTAATTGAACTCACTTTTGTGGATTACTGCTAATAGATGCACGGTGTGGGAAAAAAACAATTGTTATGTTTGTACTTAGTTGCATTATCAGCAAGTTGCTAAATTATTCATAAGTAATTGCTATATTAAATAAATCATAGTATAAAATTGAATTTAATCTATATATATATAGTTCCACACTATAGATAAATAAATTAGAATAATATTATACATAATATCAGAACTTATATACCCCTCAAAAAACAATTCAGAACTTATATATTAGGTTAGAAAAAAATTAGTCATATGGATCAAATTGATATAATAGGGACGATATAAGTGCAAAAAGTTGCCATGGAGTAGTAATTTCATAATGTTACCAGATCATTACAAATTTCTAAAAACCTCCTTAAAAACAACATCTTTTGTGACATTGGCAGTGTGACCTTCATGATCACATATCAGAATTTTTAAACCTTCTTTCCGAGTCACTCGTGAAAATGCAACATGAAGTTGACCATGACTGAAAATCGGTCTTGGCAAGTACAATCCTACACTTACAAGTGATTGCCCTTGACTTTTATTAATTGTCATGGCAAAACAAACATCTAAAGGGAACTGCCTACGTTGCATCTTAAAAGGCAACCTCACATCAGATGGGCACATCAAAATCCTAGGGATGAAAACCTTTTGCCCAACATTAGCTCCTGACAGTATCTTAGCCTCAATAACATGATTACCTAAGCGACAAATTTGTAACCTTGTGCCATTGCATAACCCAGATTTTTGGTCAATATTTCTTATATACGTATACTGTTGAGGTAATCATAAGAGTACAATCCAGTGTGGGTTCCTGCATTTACTTCCTCTGTTTTTTTTAGTTGCAACATTTGCCTTTTCACATTTACCGAGACACTTATTCGAACGTTAATATCTCATATTGGGTGTAAGTAAAAATTATAAAAATTTGATATTTGGAATCATCGCATTGAGACGAATCTAACAAGACCCCACTTGACTATGTTTTCTCTTATATAATGGTGCGAGATTACTTAACAAAGTTGGTTGATGAATAGTGCCAAAAACCAAATGTTGCAACTAAAAAAAAACAGAGGTAGTATATCAGATTGGCATATGCTATATGAACTTAAGTACACATTTTCTTCTCCTAGAACCATTGATAGTAGTCGTTCATTCACAACATCAACAACATCGTGAGTGGGAGCAAGTATAGCTCTCTCTTGTAAGTACTTCGGACTCCCCATGTTATCTAACAAAGAAGGATATGTCGAATTTATTATACAACCAACGGGGACATTTTCATCCTTAATCAACAATTCATCTGAAATTTCAAAATCAACCTCGCCATCATTTGACTGTCCAACATTTCCATCACCAACTGTCAAGATCCAATTTGAAAATCTCTGATCTCTTGCATGTTTGTATTTTTATTATGACTATGAAGTCACGTGTTTTTTGTCAAATTCAGCACTTCACAGTGATCCCACAAATAGGAAGAATTTATAGCTGCCGCAACGATATCTTGCCTGCTACCCTTAGGTATGATCGGCAAAATCTGTCGAAAATCGCCTCCGAACACAATGACTTTACCACCGAAAGGTTGTTCTAAGCTTCTTGGATTAGAAAATCGAAGAATATCCTTTAAAGTTCTATCCAAAGCTTCAAAACAATGCTTATGAACCATTGGAGCCTCATCTCATATAATCAATTTCGTTCTCTCTAGAAGAATAGCTAATTCTGAACCTGGTTTTATTCCACAGATAGAGTCCTCATTGATGTTAATCGGTATGGAAAATCTCGAATGAGCAGTCCTTCCTATGGATAATATCTTCAGATAGGAGATGTCATGTTTTCTCCCACACAAAATCAGGTCTTGATAAGCTGTCAGATATTAAAAGCATAGCAAATAATGAACGCAAATAATGTCCAGTACCCCAAAAGCTTGCCTCATGAATCCCTTCAATGTATTCCTTGTCATCATCAACAATCCCAAAGCATAGCATGCTTCTTTAAATGTCGGTTATACCACTCCGTCAACTGTGCGAATATCCTCATAACATGTAGCACCTTTGACTTTATTTAATAAAATTCGTAAATAATAACTCTCACCACATGTAGGAGGGACATGATGAATTCCACCTATGCTGAAGTGTTTTTTTCCAAGTGTCCATTCTTTGTCTTTTTGTTGCCACACAAACTTTGTAGGGAATTCTGCGTAACTTAGTTTTCTTGCAATTGGGCAGATCTTATTACGCTCCATCCAAGCTGTAAACATAGAATGTTCAATGCCAGGTTTATTAATGACCCTCTCAATGGAGTCCCTCTCCTCAAAGACAATATTCTGCTCCCTTGGAAGGTGAAAGTTCAGTCTTTCAACCGCTGGACTTCGAAAGTGTATGTCGAAGCCAAATATTCTCCAAGCCGCTTCGCAAGGTGAGATATATCTACAGTCATAATATGTCTTTATTTCATCAACCGTATCACTTGTGTCAGAACCATCACCTTTAGTGCCGTGAGATAAGGTTGCAGTCACCCTATCATGCCCTTTATTTATGTATTTAAACAAATACTTGATAGATCTATGTTGATTGCACCACTCGACATTAATATGTGCTTGGTCCTTCAATAGTAGTTTAGCATTGTATGGGACGACAAATCTATTATCTAAATGAACCCCATTCTTTAGAACTGTTCGCCCATCATCACGTCTTTTATAAATAGGATAGCCCTCTCCATCAGTAGTTGTTCTATCAGCAAATTTTTTAGGGAAATGTTTTGAACAACTTCCATCCCTCATACATGGTGACTTATCGTTTGTTGTACCACATGGTCCATGCATCATACAATCTGCAAGAATTTCATATAGTTTGGGGTATTTAGATTTGTCAGGAATCTCAGCTGAAATGATTTTGTCTATGTCTTCAGCTGTTGGAAATTTGTTGTCTGGATGCATGAACAGTAGAATATGGGCGCGTGGTAAGCCACGCTTTTGAAATTCAATGGTGTACACCACTGCAAAATACAATAAACTAATTTAACTTAAGTAATTGAATATACAGATTGATGTGTAACGATTAGATGAGAATTGCAGTATGTTAAATAAAAATAAAACCTTATAAATTATATTTGTAATGGGAGTTGGACTAAGCTAATTTTAAATAAAACCTTGTAAATTACATTTAAATACCTGCTTGTACATGACCAAATATCTTTTGCTCCCTCAAATCTTTGATTAGTTGGTCAAGTTTAATTTTGAAAACCCGACAAATAATATATGGTTTGTCCTCTGCCTTCAAGCCTGGTTGATTCACAAACCTCGTAATTTCAGGCCATTTCGCATTGCAAGTGAAGGTTATGAAAAGATCAGGATATCCATACCACTTGCATAAGGCCATATCATCGAGATAGTTTTGTACCATATATCTGGCACCACCAGTAAAAGAAGATGGTAGAATTATTCATTTTCCAACTGAGGATGCATCTGTATTCCCAAGTTGTGCAGCCTCACGCACATTCTTGTAAATTTCATATCTTAAGTTCTTCTGGTTAGCCCGAATATATGATAATCTTTCAGACTCAATCATTGTGTATGCATCTACGATGAATTGTTGAAATAGCTTCCTCGAACGCAACAAAGTCCCAGCTTCATTCAATCTATCTCGAATCCAATATGCGAAGAACTATCTCATACTAACCCTACTCCTGCCACCATTTCTCCCTGTGTTGCTTAGCTTTATGTCAATTCTATAGCTATCCTCCCCATCAGGAAAAAGCAAAGGGTATTGTAGTGCAAGATAAGATGGATGTAGCTCACTTATTCGTTTTAATAATGCCCCACCCCGAGTTTCCACAACAATGTCTCGATTATTAGCAAAATTATCAATATCTCCAATAATGAGAGCTGCAACTTCGATGCAGGTTGGTAAGTTAGATCTTCTTCCATCTTTATACCAACTACCGATAAGTTTAAGACGAATATTTGAGCAATCATCTGAGCAAAACCGATCCCTAGCAATTCTAAATGCTTTTGCTAGAGGATTATACTCGTCTAGCATTTTCTTTAGTTCTTCAACAACCCCAATATCGAATGGGCTTGCATTTATGTTTGAGTATGAGCCACGGGACCTATTGAAATTTGTAGAAAAAAGTTACAATTCTGCTATTATAATTGTTGAAGCAAATACAAAAAGAATGATGATATGCACCTGAAGGATTGAGCTCTGTTTGCTATTTCATTATTTGTGTCGTATATATAAAGTTGAGAGAACTTTTGGGTAGACCCAGAGTTAGGCAATAAACTACCAATTCGATGATAGTTTTGTCCATGCAACCGATACACGTATGGACCACGACATTCATTTATTGATGAATCCACTTTACCACCCATGGATGTGAACGCAAACATGGAATTAAAGGCTCTAATATTTTCCAAGAAATGTCGACTCTTTGAATCCCCATTGGATAGAAGTCTCTGAAGAAGTGCGGGTGGATCTTTGAAGTGAGGCAATTGAACTTTTCCGTTCATACAACAGTTTGAAAATGTGGGTTTTGGAGACTTTCTATGTTTTCCTATTCTCTCTTCGTACCAAAATAATGCACCACAGTGTTCACATGTGTACGTTGGGTCTCCAATATCCCAATATTCTGAAATGGAAGAATATAATTAGATTACAATCTAAACTGCAATAAAAAGGAGTTTGAATATCTTATTATAATGAGCTAGTATGTGATCCATTGTTTAACCTAGTTATTTCAGCATGCTAAAATTAATGTCTATGATGAGACAATTGGAAAGAAAAAGGTAAAAGACAAATTATTGCTTCTATCATTAGCTAAAGTAGGTGTATCTTCAACACTCATTATGCTTTCCTTATCTGTATGTTCCTTTGTAATGTGGGATCCATAAGCTACCTCTGAACAACAGATTAAAAAAGAGCAGTGTTTACTTGCAATGACCCTTAGTATATAAAACAATGGAAATTGCATAGTATAATTGAAACCAAAGTGTGGGACCTAACCGTGTATGTGTTGGACATCTGGATATGTATCATTCTCTTTTTCTAACTCATCAGATGAAGTAATTGTTCCATTTTCTATAAAATGCTTCCCACTTTTCAATTGAACCGAGCTACTCTTTTGCTATCCATTACTTGATGATGAACCAACTTTCCAAAAAACACTTGATGATGAAGGTGTTAGTATACCTGTAGAATACATAGGTAAATGTATGAAAGTAAAATTAGATATGTTATTATATTGAGGGGGAGGAAAAAAGGGGTTCATATGAGGGCTTCCATGCTTTATCTGGTATTAATTTTTGACTTACCATTTGAAACTGTATGCATCAGCGTTTTTGTTTTGGTGATAGTGCTTCTTTCAATTACATGCTTTCCAGATGCCAATGCATACATCTTGTTGTTCAATTCATGACTTGATGGAGAGCATTCATATTGATCCAAAACACTTGATCGAGGCGTGATTGAGACTACTACATTATAGAGGTTAGTCATGAAATTATTGTTAATATTGTATACAGTAACATATGCATGTATAATACCAGTCACAAAAAAAAATCATATGCATGTATAATAAGGATGTGAACTTTAATTCCAATAGAGTGTTTTCCTTACAATTTGGAATTGGTTGTATTGGTGTTTTCATTTTGCTCTTGGTGACTCTTTCGATTGCATTTCCAAAGTTATGAGGTTGAAAATTCTGGCTAGACATCGTACTTATCAAAGGAGCTGTCAAGTGATATATGATAACACTAAAGTTAGTATAGATTGAATTAGAGTATGATTTCTATAAAAACTAAGTTAAAAATTGACTTACAGTTTGAAATTACTTGCTTTGGAGAGTTTGTTTGAGTAAGAGCACCACTTTGAATTATATGTTTACCGGACTTCAAAGTATGCATCCTTTTACTCAGTTGGTCACTTGATGTAGAGCATTCACGTCGAATGTTAATGCACATTTTACGTGTTGAAGACATTGTTACATTGCAAGATTAGTTGTAAATATGATGTTTATGTTAGCCTATTTTGTTTGATATAGTCAAAGAAAATCCACGAACAACTGTATATGAGCAAAAATTTGCTTAATAATGTTTTTGTTATCTTATGTTCTTTTTACTCCTATTATTTATCTGAAACTTAACCAAAAGATTAAAAAAAAAAGAACCATATGAAACTGAACTTACAGTTTGATATGTCTTGCATAGGGGATCTGAGTATGCTTGAGGTTGTATAAGAATGACACTTCTCTCTATCTTGTACTTGTAATGTACCCAAATTGTCACTTGTTGAAGGGAGCATATGTTGATCCAATATCGTTGAACTGTCGAAGGCACTATTATAATGGCGATGTGAAAAATAAGGAGAAAAAAGCATTTACACATAATTATGGCGACATTGCTTTTATTTGAACTGTTTTTGTTTGAAAAGTTGATAAAAAGCAACTGAAAGAAAATCAATTCACAATTTGACATGTCTTGCATACAGGCTCTAACCATGCTTGGGCTTGCAACAGATTTTGTAGACTGAAATAATGGATACATATTGCACATTTTGGATGGAGTATGGGTGTTTTCTGTAGTACATCATATAATGAAAGTATCAGGTATGTATAAAAGTACAAAGGAAATAAACATGCATACATTACCCTGGAGATTGAAGCTTGTTTTCCTTCTCTTATGAGTCAAAATTGACATTCTTCTCATCCTTGCAAGCTTTGCAACATCTTTTCTTTGAAGATCCATTATACGTTATGCAAATATGAATTTGATAAACTGGAAAAATAAGAATTCACTTGAGCAAGAGATGCACATAAATCATGAATAATATTGATATGACAATTCTGTTGTTTGAAACAGCTAAACCCTACATAGAGATTAATGTGGTAGGATAAGCTGTCAAAATGATATATTTTATCATTTACTATAGAAGATTATGGGTTTTTGTTTTTTTTTTGCTTTTTTCTCTGTTATCAATAAACGTTTAAGCTTCTGGTTTAAGGATAAGGAGGATAGAGAAAATCTAATCTGACCTATTAAATATCTTTAATCTTTATTCTTTAATTATATATATTAAAGAAAAGTATTAGATATATTTAATGGCAGGACCATCCTTTTTTTAAGGGGAAAATTGAGGAGGGAGAGAAAAATTAGCTGTAAAAAAAATAGTTGTCTCTGCTCTTTGGAACTTTTAAAAGAAGGGAAGGAAGGGAAAACTTTTTTGTTCAAGTTAGACCATTTTATTATTCTTACAGGCTAGGAAATAAGTTTATGGTTAACTGAGGATTAAATTTTCAAATCATTTCAGGGATAAAACTCCCCCTATACGCATTAAAATTTCTAATAGGGAAAACTAAAAAGAAAATAACATAACATAGTCGGAGGAAGAAATTATGGTGACTTTTTAACGCAAAAACACTCTAGTGATTGCTTAGACCACTACAATGATTAATAGTTGGCATAGGAACTTTTGTTTATACAAGAAAGAAATAAGCTATTTCAGTATTAACTTTTTTTTAGATAAGCTTCCCGATTATGAACCATCACGTACTTTATTAATTTTATCCTTAATAACATATACCAATTCATTTAGCAAAGATAGGATAGGGACACGAATAATTCCAAAAATAACTTTGAAGTAGTTAGGAGTTGAATAATTTACATTACGGTTTTTTCACCATATACCCCCGACAAATTAAAAAATTCACCATATACCCTCAATGTTCCAAAAATTCACCATATACCCCTGACTTTTCAAAACTGTGCACCAGATGCCCTTTTTCTAACTTCCGTTAACTCACCGTTAGTTTTATTTACGATTTTGCCATCATTAAGCCCTAACCCTAATTCTAATCTAACCCTAACCCTTACCCTAACCCTAATCTAACCCTAACCCTCCACCCCAAACCCAACCCCCCACCCCCCTCCCCGCACCCCAGCCCACCCCCCACCCCCTTCCCCCTCTACTCCACCTGGGCCGGCCCCCACCCCCTCCCCCTCCCCCGTCGATTCCCCCACTCCCTTCCCCCTCCCCCAGTCGATTCCCCCACCCCCTCTCCGTCGATTTCCCCACCCCCTCCCCCCCTCCTCGTCGAATTCCCCTAACCCCACCCCCTCCCCTCTCCCCCCGCCGATTCCCCACCCCCTCCCCCTCCCCCTCCCCCGTCGATTCCCCTAACCCCCCCCCCTCTCCCCGTCGATTTCCCCACCACCTCCCCCTTCCCCGTCGAATTCCCCTAAACTCTTCGACTTCGAATTCCCCCTAACCCCACCCCTCCCCTTCACTAACGAGAACGGCGCGAGTGCGGCCTTCTCCGTGGAGTAGATCGAACAGAGAGAAGAGTGAGGGAGGAGAGAAAAGCAAGGTGGGGGCTTTCAAAATTTCCGGGCTTTCATGGGTCGGGAGGAGGAGGGGGAGGGCGGGGGCGGGGCTGAGGGGAGGAGGGAGGGGAGGGTGGGGGGATGCGGGTAGGGGGTCATGCGGGGGGGTCATGGGCAATGGGTTGCGAGGAGGAGGGGAGGGGGGGGTGGGGATGCGGCGGTGGAAGGGGAGGGGGGATGCGGCGGTGGAGGAGGGGAGGGGGGTGGGGGGTTGGGGCCGGGGTGGAGGGGTGGTGGGTTGGGTGGGTTAGGGTTTAGTGTAAGGGTAAGGGTTTAGGTTTAGGATTAGGGTAAGGGTTAGGGTTAGATTAGGGTTAGGGTTAGATTAAAATTAGGGTTAGGGCTTAATGATGGCAAAATCGTAAATAAAGCTAACGGTGAGTTAACGGAAGTTAGAAAAAGGGCATCTGGTGCACGGTTTTGAAAAGTCAGGGGTATATGGTGAATTTTTGGAACATTGAGGGTATATGGTGAATTTTTTAATTTGTCGGGGGTATATGGTGAAAAAACCGTTTACATTAACAAAGGAATGATCACTCTAAGATAAGACATATTATGGTATCTCATTACTTATAAGATAATATACTCATGATACTCTTAGTGATCTTTATTACATTGTCATGGCAAAGTATTGCATCATCTAACTGGTGTTATATGTGAAAAATGATGCAGCTGTTGGAACCATTGAGGCTCAAAAGTTTGAAGGAAGATAGTTTGCAAGGTTAGTCGGAACCTTCCTATCTGACATGACTCATTTCAACATGCTATTGACATCTCAACACTATGTGGAAGACATAAAGCTTTAGTCTCACATGTACATTACATTTCACCATGAGTTGCAAATTTTTTTATAAGAAAATAACACTTGAAAGTTTAAACAATAACACTTAGTATCATACTACATAGGCATTCAATATTGAGCATATATAATATAAGTTCGCAAGGTCCAAAATAATTTCCAACATCCAACATCATTATAACATAAGAAATACCAAACAATGCTCTTAAACCAAATGTTGGATGACGAAATAATAAAAGTTTCTCGAAGGATAAAACACAACAGCAAAAACTATCATAACACAATGATGAGTTTGCTGCATTGATCACTCATCATCCTTTTCAACCTTAACATATTTTTTTCTTTTTGGTAGTTGATAGTCCAATCTCAACTTCATCTAATCCAACATCATTTGTTCGTTTTGTGGAGGAGGTAGATGACAATTCCGTTAAAAAATGATTGTCCCCCGTAATTGAAATTGGTTCCTGCCAATCATTTGGATATATTGATTAGTGAAAAAAAATAATACTATCAAAATTAATGGTAAGCTATAGGTTTAATGGATCAATAACCTTCTCTGTAATTGGTAGCACCGGCTTATTTTTTTGAGTGTCATTTGAGCTTGCTTCGGACCCCAATGTATCCTTGGGTGGGGAAAAAAACTAATGATGGTCAGGACATAGTACACATTTCATAGAATCTACCATGTTTGAGTGAACATAATTTATAACCTGGTCTCCAGTAGAAGAATTTAAGAACGACTCTATCATATCTTCATTGTCAGTCATCTTAACAATAGTATATACGGACCAATTCTGAGTAAGGTTGTATTCTGAAACCTCAACTTTGAAAAGAAATATTCTATTCACTAAAGCATTCAGTTCTTCAGGATAGGTATCCCCATCGACAATCTATAAATTTAAGTTTAAAATCAAATAAGTTAATAATTACTTTAATGATAGGCTAATAAAATAAGTTCTACTTTGTTGTAAAATAACATACATTTGTGAGTGACGCATTTACATCAGAAGCAGACTTATGCACAATAGATATAACTTCCCAATCAAACATAACAAACGATGCACTTCCACTACCATCAACTACTCGAACCTGAATCTTAAGCCTATCCACAATATTGATGCACATTTTATTTACCACTATGTCAATCCTGAAAGGGATAATTAAAAACTTCATCAAAATTTAACAAAATAGTATAAGAATAAGAGTTGGGTTTTTTGTCAGAAAGGACCTAATAAAATACAAGTTTTGTAGGATAGGACCTAATAAATTTTTTTTTTGTCTAAAAGGACCTATTAAAATACTTTCGATTGTTAATAGGAACCAGTTTATGAATTTCAGGCCAAAATAAAAAAATTCATCCGGAGCTGTCTTCATGGTAATCGTGGGATTTCTCTTGTTCATAAAGGAAGGGAATCTAATGGGGTGGCGAATGCACTTGCGAAGCAAGATCTCTTGAGGTTGGATAATTTTGTCGCCTGGATCTAGCCTTTGGTGTATGATTTTCACCTGATGGAATGCTCCTTCTGATTATGGTCGAGCATTTTGGTACATTTTGTTGTTTGAATGTACGTTCTCTGGGCTTTAGGATCCAGCCCGTTAAACATTTGTAATTTTTGCTGGCTCCTTTGGCCTCTTAATATAATCCCAAAAATTATCAAAAAAAAAAGAAAAAGAATCAAGTGGTTGATTAACTGTAATGATGACATAAATCATCATATAATTATAATAGTCTTCTTCACATTAAATTTGGATGACGATGCATTGATGATTTATGTCTCTTGCACCCTTTTTAGTCTTATTCACAATAAATTAACCACTAGATTCTTTTCATTTAATATTTTGAGGGTACGTACACTACAAGAAAATCACAAAATAACGACGGCCTATCAGCGACGGCTAACAAAACCGTCGGTATAATAAAAAAAAGCGACGGCTTGAAGCCGTCGTTGATCACCGACTGCAGTTGTAGCATATAACGACGGTTTAGCTGTCGGTAATAAATAACGACGACTAAAAGCCGTCGTTGATTTTGTGGAAGTAAAGCAGAATTTTTTTGTAGCTTGGGCGACGGTCAGAAACCGTCGTTGATTTCTAAAGGGGGGGGTTTAATTAAGTCTTTCAGTCGGGTTTTTTTTTTCAACAACAAAAAGGAGGGAATTTGGGCGATTTTGCAGCGACGAAACTCCGTCGACTCCACCTCCACCTGCCTCTCCTCCTTCCTCCAGCCAACGTCAGTGACCCATCTCCACCTCACTTCGCCGGCGGTAAGCTTTATTTTCTCTTTTTTTAAAAAATTTTTTGTACTCATCAACCAAACCCTAACAGTTGGGGTTTTTTTTTTTGGGAGAGAAGTGAACTTCAGGCGACGAACTTGCATCGACTCTTGCCGGACCTACATTTCGCCGGTGGTAAGCAGTGCTAATTTCTTTTTTTTTAACAATTTGTGTAGTGATGAAACTAAACCCAAAAAATTGAGTCTTGCTTTATATTATGTATATTTCTTCATGTAAGTGTTTGATCTTATAATATATCATTTCTTTAATCAAAGTTCATACTACTTATTATTTTTTCAGATAATTTTATAGTCAGATTTTAGTGATTTGGTGAGTGAAATCAATAACAAGAAAGAGCATGTGGGTATTTTTGTTTTCTAACATTTGGTGGAAAAAAAGAATGGGTGAAAGTAACCCAAAATTGTTGGACTTAATATCAAAGGAAAAACAAAGGATGATGAATAATGAAGAAAGAAGATATGGTTCCTTCAAAAAAAAAAAAAACAAAGAAGATATGGGTGTTGTTCATCTGATGAAAACAAGCTTGAACTTAGGCTATTATTTTTTATTTTAGAGATGATGCATCTATGTGTGTTCTGTATGGATGATGATTTACATCCATTTGTTTGTTATTTGGTAATGCAAATGTAAACGTTTATGTTTTTTATCATATGCATTGTACTTTCTGGTGAACATGTTGAGAATTTGGAATTAAGTTTGTTCACAGCGTTTATAACCATGCTTGTGAAATCCATGATTGAATTTTTTTTTTTAGTCATTAATTGGAATCTTATTTTAAGTCAAAAGGGGTGCTTGTGAACTTAAATTCGTAGTTACTTATTATTGGAGTTACTCGTTTAGTAGAAATTGACGCTTAAAGGTGCCGTTTAATAATTGATTTTCTACATGATGTAGGATTACGTAACACTTTGGTGTTTCTCTTTGGCTTAATTGTAAGGTTAGTAGCACTTTTTGTCTTCAATTTATATTGTTTTCGTTCATGTAAATTCTATATTTTAATTTTTGTGTAAGTTTTTCATCATGAAATATAATGTATTAAAAAAACTTTTGTTTAGAGAATGTTAAAAACTATATAATTTTTTAGTTTATATTACTTTGAAGATTAAGTTACTTTAATTGTATAAGTTTAAGTTACTATATAATTATCACAATAGTTTTTATAGTGGTTCGTTTATTAAAGGTTATAAAAGTTATAAACTATATAATTATCACAATAATTTATTTATTGCACATTCCTTTATTTAGTTTACACTATTTAAATATTTAATTAGTACTTGCTTTCTCCCCACTTCCCTTTTCGCATTAATATTAAAATATATGACTGCATTGTGACCACTAATTCTAGTTATTCTAATCAGAATCTACATGGGTCACCTGGTCTAAAGAGTATGATCAGTTGTTGATTTCTCATGATTTCATTTGGTTTTGGTATGTCTTACTTTGGACTTGATGATTGGATAATTCTATTAATGAATTTGTACAGAGTGCCTTGTTCTGCACTTTATTTGTTGGATGTGGTCTAGCT
Source organism: Beta corolliflora (assembly GCA_947648045.1). Taxonomy (NCBI): domain Eukaryota; kingdom Viridiplantae; phylum Streptophyta; class Magnoliopsida; order Caryophyllales; family Amaranthaceae; genus Beta; species Beta corolliflora. The sequence goes on from CANSZD010001531.1 coordinate 359,047, forward strand.
ATTATACTCATCTTGGGGTTTCAATGGTCATCTCTTTTCTTGATGTATGGTTCTTCTTTGACATCATTGTACTTTTTCTTCCCTATATTTGGCAAGTTTTTATCCCATGAATTCAACTCTCATGGCAAGAAAGTATATATGGGGGAGGGGGTCATGCAGGGGGGGTCGGGGGGGGGGGGGGCCGCAGGGGGTCGGGGAAGGGGGGGGCCGTGCGGGGGGGTCGTGGAGGGGGGGGGGGCCGCAGGGGGTCGGGGGGGGGCGTGCGGGGAGGGTCGGGGAGGGGGGGAGGGGCTGCAGGGGGTCGGGGAGGGTGGGGGCGTGCGGGGGGTCGGGGAGGGGGAGGGGCTGCAGGGGCTCGGGGAGAGGGGGCGTGCGGGGGGGGTCGGGGAGGGGGGAGGGGCCGCAGGGGGGTCGGGGAGGGGAGGGGGAGGTCGGTGAGGGAGAGGGGGAGGGGCTGCAGGGGGTCGGGGAGGGAGGGGGAGGTCGGTGAGGGAGGGGGAGAGGGGCTGCAGGGGGTCGGGGAGGGGGGGGGGAGGGGCTGCAGGGGGTCGGGGAGGGGGGAGGGCGTGCAGGTGGGGGTCATTTGTCATGCATACTCATTTGTCATACATGTAAGTTAGTATTATCTCCAATCTATCTATGTTGTTTTTGCCTATGTTCTTCTTGAGGTAAATTAATACTATAATTAATTTGAAAGTGATAAAGTTGTAATTTGTTAATATTGAAGAAATCAGTTTTTTATTATTCTTGGATTATTCATACTTTAATGTAATTTGTTTAATCTTGCGCATTTTTAATTTCTTGCATTTTAGGTAATCATGTCTAATCCTAAGGGTCGCGGAGGTCGAGGTGGCTTAGGTGGAAGCCAAGGTCGTGGGACTTTGATTCCGATGCAGCTTTTTCAGTCACCAGAAGTAGAAGGAAGCCAGAACCCTGTAGCAGAGACACAGGGAGATGATTCACAAGCAATGGACATTGGTAGCCACGTACCGGAGACTCCGAACACTCATACGGAGGAAGGTGAAGGTTCGAACCGTGCACCAAGAAAGGTTTTAAGCCCTACTAGATTATGGTAAGTTCGTAAGCTACTATATGCTTCATGATACACAAATATGCAATGGTATTCACAATTCACGTGTTTGTTTGGTTTTCAATTCAGGTTCGATGATAACAAGGTTAGTGGGTCCATCACTGACATTTTCCAGGGCCATTTTCGACAACCTTGGTTCAATTACAGTGAGGTCGACAATGCAACAAAGACGCATTGGTGGAACATTTTCACAGTATGTATGAATCGAATTATGAAAAATTTCATTGATTATATTACTTTATTAATATCTTTATTTAATGTTTGACTAAAGAGTATTTAAGAAGGGCTCCTGAGTTAGAAGGCCTAGTGAGGATGGATTACAAGAAAAAAGCTTCATCTCGTCTGAGAGACTTGCGATACTGGGTGGTTAAGAAAGCCAAAGAAAGGCCGAAATGGTTGGGGGAGACGATCTACGAAGACATGAAGAAGAGAAGTGAAGAACCAACATTTCGGGAAAAATCTGAAAAGGCGAAGAAGAACCGAAGAGGTGGCTCCCTGTCTAATCCAATTGAGCCGTCACACTTTCAGGGTTCTATTTCGGCGGCACATCATGCTAGGAAGATGGTAAATATGTTTCATATCTACTACTTAGTGTAATTTACATTTCATTTTCGGTATGAGTAAAAAATAAAGCCTTTGTTCAACAATGTCTACAGGCAAAGAGTAGAGGAGGAGTACTCCCTACTGCTCCCGAGTTGTTCTTGAAGACTCATTTCAAGACTGTTCCTGGAAAAGGAGAAATCCCAACAAACAAGAAAGCAAAGCAAATCTCGGTACATACTTCTAAACATATATTTATAGGCAAATATGATTGAAAAGTTTGATGCAAGTTTAGTTAGAATCAAATATAGGCCAATTTAGGCCATTTGACATGAAATTGAATGAATACGAGTAGTTTGATGCTAATTTAAGTTATAAACACCTCAAACATCATATATATAGTTAGTTTAATGTGATTGTAAGTTGTTTTGATTGAAAATACACAACATAGGAAAGTTAGAACCAAATATAGGCTAATATAGGCCATTTTAGGCCATTTGACTTGAAATTGAATGAATACGAGTAGTTTGATGCTAGTTTAAGTTATAAACACCTCAAACATCATATATATAGTTAGTTTAATGTGATTATAAGTTGTTTTGATTGAAAATACACAAAATAGGAAAGATAGAACCAAATATAGGCTAATATAGGCCATTTTAGGCCATTTGACTTGAAATTGAATGAATACGAGTAGTTTGATGCTAGTTTAAGTTATAAACACCTCAAACATCATATATATAGTTAGTTTAATGTGATTATAAGTTGTTTTGATTGAAAATACACACAATAGGAAAGATAGAACCAAATATAGGCTAATATAGGCCATTTTAGGCCATTTGACTTGAAATTGAATGAATACGAGTAGTTTGATGCTAGTTTAAGTTATAAACACCTCAAACATCATATATATAGTTAGTTTAATGTGATTATAAGTTGTTTTGATTGAAAATACACACAATAGGAAAGATAGAACCAAATATAGGCTAATATAGGCCATTTTAGGCCATTTCACTTGAAATTGAATGAATACGAGTAGTTTGATGCTAGTTTAAGTTATAAACACCTCAAACATCATATATATAGTTAGTTTAATGTGAGTATAAGTTGTTTTGATTGAAAATACACAAAATAAGAAAGATAGAACCAAATATAGGCTAATATAGGCCATTTTTGGCCATTTGACTTGAAATTGAATGAATACGAGTAGTTTGATGCTAGTTTAAGTTATAAACACCTCAAACATCATATATATAGTTAGTTTAATGTGATTATAAGTTGTTTTGATTGAAAATACACACAATAGGAAAGATAGAACCAAATATAGGCTAATATAGGCCATTTTAGGCCATTTCACTTGAAATTGAATGCATACGAGTAGTTTGATGCTAGTTTAAGTTATAAACACCTCAAACATCATATATATAGTTAGTTTAATGTGATTGTAAGTTGTTTTGATTGAAAATACAAAACATAGGAAAGTTAGAACCAAATATAGGCTAATATAGGCCATTTTAGGCCATTTGACTTGAAATTGAATGAATACGAGTAGTTTGATGCTAGTTTAAGTTATAAACACCTCAAACATCATATATATAGTTAGTTTAATGTGATTATAAGTTGTTTTGATTGAAAATACACAAAATAGGAAAGATAGAACCAAATATAGGCTAATATAGGCCATTTTAGGCCATTTGACTTGAAATTGAATGAATACGAGTAGTTTGATGCTAGTTTAAGTTATAAACACCTCAAACATCATATATATAGTTAGTTTAATGTTATTATAAGTTGTTTTGATTGAAAATACACACAATAGGAAAGATAGAACCAAATATAGGCTAATATAGGCCATTTTTGGCCATTTCACTTGAAATTGAATGCATACGAGTAGTTTGATGCTAGTTTAAGTTATAAACACCTCAAACATCATATATATAGTTAGTTTAATGTGATTGTAAGTTGTTTTGATTGAAAATACACAACATAGGAAAGTTAGAACCAAATATAGGCTAATATAGGCCATTTTAGGCCATTTGACTTGAAATTGATTGAATACGAGTAGTTTGATGCTAGTTTAAGTTATAAACACCTCAAACATCATATATATAGTTAGTTTAATGTGATTGTAAGTTGTTTTGATTGAAAATACACAAAATAGGAAAGTTAGAACCAAATATACGCCATTTTGGCCAATTTAGGCCATTTCACTTGAACATGAATGAATACGAGTAGTTTGATGCTAGTTTAAGTTATAAACATCATATATATAGTTAGTTTAATGTGATTGTAAGTTGTTTTGATTGAAAATACACAAAATAGGAAAGATAGAACCAAATATACGCCATTTTGGCCAATTTAGGCCATTTCACTTGAAATTGAATGAATACGAGTAGTTTGATGCTAGTTTAAGTTATAAAGACCTCAAACATCATATATATAGTTAGTTTAATGTGACTATAAGTTGTTTTGATTGAAAATACACAAAATAGGAAAGATAGAACTAAATATAAGGTAATATAGGCCATTTTAGGCCATTTCACTTGAAAATGAATGAATACGAGTAGTTTGATGCTAGTTTAAGTTATAAACACCTCAAACATCATATATATAGTTAGTTTAATGTGATTGTAAGTTGTTTTGATTGAAAATACACAAAATAGGAAAGATAGAACCAAATATAGGGTAATATAGGCCATTTTAGGCCATTTCACTTGAAAATGAATGAATACGACTAGTTTGATGCTAGTTTAAGTTATAAACACCTCAAACATCATATATATAGTTAGTTTAATGTGATTGTAAGTTGTTTTGATTGAAAATACACAACATAGGAAAGTTAGAACCAAATATAGGCTAATATAGGCCATTTTAGGCCATTTGACTTGAAATTGAATGAATACGAGTAGTTTGATGCTAGTTTAAGTTATAAACACCTCAAACATCATATATATAGTCAGTTTAACGTAAATCATATCCATATTTTTGTCTCTTACACCCTTTCTTCTAGATTTTTGTATTAATTTGGATGTAGTTGATTTATTGATTTGGACGTAGGTTAACATGGGTTATGTTACTTATGTACCTCATTCATTATTTTGGATGTGGATTTTTCTTGGCTTTGTTGATGAAAACTTATACTACAAATTAGGCATAATAAATTAACAAAAAAGTCAATACTAAGAGGGCACCATTGAAAAAGAGAACTTAAGAAGGTGTATCATTGGGAAAAAGTCAATAATATGAGGGTATTATTGAGAATGAGAACTTAAGAAAGTGTACCATATAAAAAAGTCAATATTAAGAGGATACTATTGAGAATTTTCCGTGATAATATCACAGTAATGATGATGCTACTTTTTGGAGAATAGGTAAACTAGTTGAAAGTGACAATTCAAATATTACAAAAAATTTGTCCTTGCACCAAAATCTGACCACAATTTAGTCATGAGTGTTGAAATTCAAACTTTAATTTAGAAAACTATTTTAAGCATTTGATAAAATTAATTAGTTTACTTTTAATAACATTTGATAAATTAGTGAGAGGTTGTGAATTAGAAGAGTTTCCATCCTTTTATTATTTAGTAAAATTGAAGTTATAAATGTAATGTTTATTTTCATTGTAAAAAAAAAAAGGAAAAAGAAGAAAAGAATAAGAAAGGAGAAATATTAGGATCATATTGTATTTGATAAATATATATATATATATATTCCGGAGTTGTAACCCATATTAGTTTCTCCTTCATTTTATATTTGAGTTAGCAATTCGTAAATTGTATAACTCCTACATTTGGTACTGAGCCACGTTATTTTCAAATAACTCATAATGTCTAGCAACTTTGTTCACCACCCGTACCCCCAATTATCCAAAGACCAATATGAAGATTGGTGTATTAAAATGAAAGCACTGTTTGGTTCCCAAGATTTATGGGATGTTGTAAGTGATGGTTTTGAAAAACCTTCGGATGAGGTAAAAGCCTCATATACCCAAGAAAAGAAAAAGGAGTGTAAAGAGATTCAGAAAAAAGACCAAAAAGCCTTATTTTTGATATACACAGGATTAGACCGAGAAACATTTGTAAAAATTTCAAATACAACCACAAGCAAAGAAGCTTGGGATACTCTAGCAACAATATTTAAAGGAGTTGAGAGAGTTCGAAAAATTCGTTTACAAGCTTTAAGAGGTGAATTTGAAGAAATCAAAATGTCAGATAATGAGTCAATTTCTGATTATTTTTCTCGTCTCCTTACAAATGTTAACCATCAAAAGCAAAATGGAGAAAAGATCGAAGACTCTAAGGTCGTTGAGAAAGTACTTCGATCATGCAATAAGAACTTTAATCATGTATTACCTGCTATAGAAGAATCTAAAGATATTGATACATTATCAATAGAAGAACTTCTTGGATCGCTTCAAGTACATGAACATAGATTTCTGAAGAATGACAAACCTGTTGTGATAGACCAGGCACTTGAATCAAAGCTGACTTTAAATGAACAAAGAGGTGGAAATCGACGAGGTGTTTTTCGAGGACGAGGCGGTAGAGGTCGTGGTAACTACCAACCTCGGTACCTAAATAATGAGAAAAGTTTTGGCCGTGGAAGAGGGTCAAACAGAGGAGGAAGAAGTTTCAATGAACGCGGTAGAACAAAAAGACATTCAATGCTATAATTGTCAAAAATATGGACATTATGCATCCGAGTGTTGGAGCAAACAAAAAAGATCGGGAAATCATTTGAATTTTGCCGAATCATCAAAAAACAATGAGGAAAGTTCTACATTGTTGTTAGCGCATGAAGAGGCTAATAATCAACAAGACATGTGGTTTTTCGATTTCGGTGCGAGTAACCACATGTGTGGGAGAAGAGAATATTTTATCGACCTTGATGAGAAGGTACAAGGCAATGTAAGTTTGGGAGATTCATCCAAACTACAAGTTGAAGGTAAAGGGAAAATACGGATATTTCAAAAGAATGGAAATGAAGAATTCATTTCTAATGTTTATTATGTGCCGAATATGAAAAGTAATATCCTTAGTATTGGGCAACTCCTTGAAAAGGGATATATAGTTCATATGGAGGGTAATATTCTTCTACTTAAAGATAATAGTGGAAGAATTATTGCTCAATCAAAAATGGCGAAGAATCGCATGTTTCCGCTGCAACTTAACACCGTGGTACAAAAGTGTTACTATAGTGTTATAGAGAATGAGTCATGGAAATGGCATAAACGTTTTGGGCATTTGCATTTCAATGGCCTAAAACTCTTGCAATCGAAAAACATGGTGCTTGGATTGCCTACTATTGAAGACCCTAAACAAGTTTGTGAAATATGCACGACGGGAAAACAAGCTAGACTTCCGTTTCAAAAGGGATTATCTTGGAGAGCGAAAGCACCATTAGAATTGGTACACACGGATATTTGTGGACCATTGGAACCGATATCTTTGGGAGGTAATCGCTATTTTATTACCTTTATCGATGATTATAGCAGGAAATTGTGGGTGTATATGTTGAAGGAGAAATCAGCTGCATTCGATACATTTTTACAATTTAAGGCTCGAGTAGAGCTAGAATGTGGATATAAGTTGAAAACACTAAGATCAGATCGAGGGGGTGAATATAAATCAAATATATTCAAAAATTATTGCATAGCTTCTGGAATACGACAACAATTTACAGCCTCTTACACTCCACAACAAAATGGAATTGCAGAAAGGAAGAACCGAACAATTTTAGACATGACACGAAGTATCATGAAAGAAAGAGGATTGCCGAAGCAATTTTGGGCAGAAGTTGTTGCATGGACAACTTATATTCTAAATCGTTGTCCTACAAAAAGTGTGAAGAATATGACTCCACAAGAAGCATGGAGTGGCGAGAAGCCAAATGTTGAACATTTTCGAGTGTTTGGGTGCATAGCATATGCTCAAATACCCGAGGCAAAGAGAAAGAAGTTAGACGACCGTGGTGAAAAATGTATCTTCATTGGATACAGTTCACAATCCAAAGCTTATAAATTATACAATCCAATCACTGGAAAGTTGATTGAGAGTAGGGATGTAATATTCAACGAAGGAGACTGTTGGAAATGGGATGATCAAGAAAAGGAAAAAGAAAAAGAGGAAATTGTGTTTGAAGAATATAATGATATTACAGAGAAGAGTTCCGAAAAAACTCAACCAAGGACTCCAAGAAATAATAATGATTCATCATCATCATCGCCATCAACTGAAGGATTAGTTCCACCATCAAAAACACCTGTTAAGATGAGAAGCCTACGAGACATTTATGAAAAGACAACCGAAGTTGAAGAAGTTGATTTATTTTGTTTATATGCAGACCATGAACCTATCAATTTTGAAGAAGCTGTTGGAGAAGTAGAATGGATATCTGCAATGAAAGAAGAAATCCACTCAATAGAGAAAAATGATACATGGGAGTTGGCTACATTGCCAAAGGGCCATAAGGCTATAGGTGTAAAATGGGTTTACAAGATCAAAAGAGGTGCAGATGGAAATATTGATAGATACAAGGCAAGACTTGTAGCAAAAGGATACAAGCAAAAGTATGGTGTTGATTATGATGAAGTATTTGCTCCTGTAGCTCGTTTAGACACTGTGAGAATGATGATATCACTTGCCGCACATCACAAATGGAAGATATATCAACTAGATGTTAAATCGGCATTTTTAAATGGAATTTTAGAAGAAGAAGTTTATGTAGAACAACCAGAAGGTTTTGTCATCAAGGGAGAAGAAGATAAAGTGCTTCGTTTGAAAAAGGCACTTTATGGTTTAAAGCAAGCCCCACGAGCTTGGAATACACGTATTGATGGATACTTACTAAAAAATGATTTTATCAAGTGTCCATACGAACATGCTGTCTATGTGAAGAAAATTGGGGATGATGTTCTTATAGTAAGCTTATATGTTGACGATCTGTTGTTCACTGGGAACAACCAAACTATGTTTGATGATTTCAAGGCAGCAATGTTTAAAGAATTTGAGATGACAGATTGTGGCTTAATGAAATTTTTTCTTGGCATAGAGGTGAAGCAATGTGAAGATGGAATTTTTATTTCACAGAAGAAATATGCAAAGGAGATTCTTGAAAAGTTTAAAATGGAATCATGCAAACCTATGAGCACTCCTATTGCATCAGGATTAAAGATGACAAAAGCTGGAGAAGGAAAATTAATTGATCCAACTCTATACAAAAGTCTAGTTGGGAGTTTAAGATATTTAACCATCACCAGACCTGATATTGTATATGGTGTAGGGCTTGTCAGTAGATACATGGAGACTCCTAAAGAATCACATTGGTGCACTGCAAAGAGAATAGTAAGGTATATTAAAGGTACCTTAGATTATGGGATGTTCTATTCTTTTGGAAGTGGAGCAACATTATATGGTTATTCAGATAGCGATTGGGCTGGAGATCAAGATGAGCGGAAAAGTACAACTGGATATATATTTTATCTAGGTTCAACTGCTTTTACCTGGAGTTCTAAAAAACAGCCAGTTGTGGCACTATCAAGTTGTGAAGCTGAATACATAGCAGCTTCGTCTGCAGTTTGCGAAGCATTATGGTTGAGAAATCTCTTACAAGAACTTGGTCACACTCAAGAAGGATCTACTACATTATATGTTGATAATGTGTCAGCAATAAAACTTGCTAAGAATCCAGTACAACATGGGAGAAGCAAGCATATTGATACTCGATTCCATTTCCTACGAGATCAAGTCAAGCAAGGAACAATTGTACTCAAGTATTGTAATACAACTGAGCAAGTAGCAGACATATTTACGAAGCCCCTATCTTATGAAGCATTTAGAAAATTAAGAGAGTTACTTGGAATGAAAATTAAAGTTTGAGGGGGCGTGTTGAAATTCAAACTTTAATTTAGAAAACTATTTTAAGCATTTGATAAAATTAATTAGTTTACTTTTAATAACATTTGATAAATTAGTGAGAGGTTGTGAATTAGAAGAGTTTCCATCCTTTTATTATTTAGTAAAATAGAAGTTATAAATGTAATGTTTATTTTCATTGTAAAAAAAAGGAAAAAGAAGAAAAGAATAAGAAAGGAGAAATATTAGGATCATATTGTATTTGATAAATATATATATATATATATATTCCGGAGTTGTAACCCATATTAGTTTCTCCTTCATTTTATATTTGAGTTAGCAATTCGTAAATTGTATAACTCCTACAATGAGACCGATAAAACTTACTAGTGACATACATCTAAAGAACAATGGATAATATCTTAGTAATATATAGATGAGTTGCAAGAAAAAAATTAGACTTGTTCTGATGCGATTTCCTTACTCCTTACCAAAATTTGACCACACTTTGGTCATGAAACCAATAAAACTTACCAATGACATGCATCTAACCGGAAATGGACAATATCATAGAAATATACGAGATATGAGTTTACAAAAAGAAAAAGTTAGACTTGTTCTGCGATGTCCTTACCCCAAAATTTGACCATGGTTTAGTAATGAAATCAATAAAACTTACCAATGACATACATCTAAAAGAAAATGGACAATATCATAGAAATATATGAGAGATGAGTTTACAAGAAGAAAAATTTAGACTTGTTGTACGATATTATTATTTGATACGATTATTCCTGAAGTAGAAGTAATAATAATAATAATAATATATCATTATTTGTAAAATATAGAAATTAAAATATGATCAATGATCTTATCGGTCTCAACTAGTTGAACTTGTTTTTATTAAAATTTATTTTAATAAGGTACTACCTCCGGTTCCAAAAGATCTTTCTTCTTTGACATTTTTCACAATTCACAAGTTTCACTTTGACGTTGTTTGTGACTGACTTATGCATAAGAAAAAATATATAGTCATGTGGGATCTTGTTAGATTCGTCTCAATATGTATTTTATAAATATCTACTTTTTATAATGTTTAATTTACAAATACATAATTAGAGATATTCGTGTCCAAAATTATGCATTGGCATGCGTGAAAACTAAAACATGTAGGATCTTTATAAACCGGAGGGAGTATGATAATAGACCAAAAAAATTATCATACACCCGGGTGTACCATGAGCATGGTACGTCCAAGGCTATTTTTTTGTTCATTGTTCATTTCAAATCATCCAAATGAACAAAATATATATAAAAAAAGGAGAGTTCCAAATGAGCAAATGAGCAAAAGTTAGTCTTGAGTGTACCCACATGATAAACCCGGGTGTATGATGAATGAACTCGATAATAAACACTATGTGGTTAAATAGTTGCAAGTATTTCAGAAACAAGTCGGTGTAAATATCAATTGTTATTTCGTGTCTTTTGTTGATTTTATGAAGCTCCTTCCGTGCACTTTTGTCCAAGTGCTAGTACGACTGTACGAGGAATGAATCAACAACGCAGTTCGCTTAATGCAGAGACAGGAGACCCTATCCAAGATGTTATGATACCTCTGTACGTAAATGCAGCTATGCAAGTATGGGAAGTGGCAACAGTGTACAAATTGATGATGTATTCGTTGAAGTTCATCTGAAAATACTTTTTTTTTCTTGGAAAAACGCAAACAAACAAACTAGGATACATAGCTTGAATAGATGACAAAACAACTTAAATACTTTTCAATCTAAAACTGTCTTGACATTATGTCGCATAGATTATTATTTATGCAATAACAAAGATTACAAAGCCAAGGTACAAAGCATGTAATACAGCATCAATTAACAAACACAAGAAGCAACAAAACACATAGACCTTAGAACAGCACGAAGCCATGGATTACTTGAGCTTTGTGCTATGTCTTCTACTAGCATGGGCAGCAATCCACCTCCTCTCAAATAATAGGAACGTCGATGAATCAAATCCGACAAGACTACCACCCGGTCCTCCTATTCTGCCTATCTTCGGTAACCTCTTTAGCCTCGGCGCAAAACCACACATCTCCTTGACTCAACTTGCCAAGACGTATGGCCCTATCATGATGCTGCAGCTCGGCCAAGTGCCAACAGTGATCATTTCCTCATCTATCATGGCGAAAGAAGCACTTCAAAAGAATGATATTTTGTTCGCTAACAGGCCGGTCATTGATGCTTCTCTAGCACTGGATCACCAAAAAAATTCAGTGATTTGGTTGCCAGTATCAACTCAATGGAGAAATCTCCGTAAAATCTGTAACTCTGAAGTTTTTTCTAGGCGTAAACTTGATTCGAGCCAATGTCTTCGACGAGAAAAAGTAAGCAATCTGATAGACTATGTTAAGAAACAAAGTAAAGCAGGTTTGGCAGTAGACATTGGACAAGTAGCATTTACAACCACAATGAATTTGTTATCAAACACATTCTTTTCAGTTGATATGGGTGATCCCAGTTCTGAAAATGGTTGCGAATTTCGAGAGACTATACGAGGTATAATGGAAGTATTGGGAAATCCCAACATTGCTGATTTTTTCCCTGTATTGAAGAAGATAGACCCACAACGCATCAGACGGCGTACAACTGTACACTTTGAGAAGATAATCGATCTATTCAACACCATTATCGAGCAACGGTTGCAGGACAACAGACAACCAGCAGGATCAGTACAAGGTGATGATGTTCTGGATGCTTTACTAGAAATCAATCAAACAAAACCAGAGGAGATGGAATTATCGACGCTGCCTCATCTATTAATGGTAATTACTTGCTCCAGTTTATCTAGACATTTTGTCAAACCTCTCCCCTTATTGGTCTACAAAAAGACCGTCTTATCTTACTATATATATCATGAGATAAAGGAATCACTCTAAAATTACCGTAAACAAAAAGTGACCCCTATAACAAAACATAAAATAGTCAGACGGTGTCACAGGATGACCGTCTTATTACAGAATGATTACATCTTCTCCTGTATTTGCTGGAAAATCTGACATCTTAACTTATTAGACCTTATTTTGTGAGTGTATCAAACCTTATTTTTGCTTATTTGAACTTATTATACCTTATTAGTCCTTATCTTAACTTATTTTTTCTTGTAAAGACTCAAAATTAGTTGAACAGAACAGGTCCTTATTAGTCCTTTATTAGATCTCATATGAACTTATTATCTTATTTATTTCTGCAGGACCTCTGTGGTGCAGGAACTGATACAACATCAAGCACACTAGAATGGGCAATGGCGGAATTACTCCGCAACCCGGAAAAGCTAAAGAAGGCACAAGCAGAGCTCCATGAAATCATAGGAAAAGGTAACCCAGTTGAAGAACCAGACATAACCAGGCTCCCATATTTGCATGCCATTGTTAAAGAAACCTTCAGGCTGCACCCAGCAGCACCCTTTCTGGTGCCCCGAAAGGCGGTTTCGGATGTGAAGCTATTCGGATATACAGTGCCAAAAGATGCTTGTTGGAAAACAATCACAATGTGTTAGCATGTAGCAGATGGAAGAGAACAAGGAAGGAGAAGAAAAGAACGTGAAGATTGAGCACAGCAAGCAGGGGAGACGCCAGGCAGAAGCTTGTGCCCGGGTCGGGCACCTAAAGTGCCCGGGTAGGGCACTTCGGGCAAAACTGGGGTTTTGTCAGTTTCTAGTGCCCGGGTCGCGCACCTAAAGTGCCCGGGTCGCGCACTTCGACGGAATGCGCGATCTTGCTTGCTTTGAAGTCGATCTTGTTTATTTTCTTGTTTATTTTGTTTCCTTGTTTATCTTTTACGTATTTGTTATTTTATTCCTATTTACTAGAGGTGGATGTATTTAGGAAATAAGATAGATTTTTGGTAAGTAATCTTGTAAGGAATTAGACTTGGAGATCAAGTTCTTCTCTAAAAAGGATTAGGGTTGTTTAGTATAAATAGGGGAGTCTTTTAGGCTAAACAATAAGAGTGGAGAATAACTGAGAGGGATTGTATGATTGTTGTGAGGTTGAATACAATTAATACAATACATTATTCTTGAGGGGAGGAAATTCAAATTTCCTCATTAAACACTTGTCTATATTCTCTATAATTTCTTGCTATACTTTGCATTGCAATTCTATTTTGTGAGGAGAGTCTTATAATTTTGTGAGCAACGATTCTGGTAACCTTTAGCCCACGCTTCCGTTTCAACAATTGGTATCAGAGCTTTTGGTTAGTTTCGTGCAATGGAAGATTTTAAGGCTAAATACAAAGTAGATTTGTTTGATGGGAAAACGAATTATTCGCTGTGGCAAAGTACAATCAAGGATGTTCTTGTTCATCAAGGTCTCCACAAAACCTTGAAGGACAAGAAACCGGATGAGGTGGATAAAGACAAGTGGGAGGATATACAACTTCGAGCTACTAGCACGATTCGATTATCCCTTGCGCCGGAAATCAAGTACAACGTGTTGGATGAAACAAATCCAAAAGATTTGTGGGACAAATTGACGAAGATGTATGCGTCAAAGTCTTTGGCCAACAAGTTACTCTTGAAGAAGGATCTTTACGCTCTTGAGATGGAGGATGGGACATCGCTACAAGATCATCTAAACAAGTTCAATGGCTTGATCACCCAATTGGCGAGTTTGGATGTGAAGATTGAGGAGGAGGACAAGGCAATACTCTTGTTGGCGTCTCTTCCCAAGAAGTATAACCCTAATTACAAGTTTGCTTGTTTGGGAAGACTACTATTGCTTTGGACGATACCGTGGTGGCCCTAATCGAGGCGGAGAGATTCATGAGGCAAGGAGGATCGTCAAGCTATGAAGGAGCGGGGTTAGTAGCCGAAGGAAGCAAGAGGAAGGGCAAGAAGAAGGCAAACAACCTCAACATGTCCCAAGGCTGCGGAGGAATCTAATTTCTTTAGGGAGGTTGGATAAGTTGGGGTATGAGGTTCATATGCGCAATGGACTTCTAATGGTTACCAATGAGGAGGTGGTGATCATGCATGGTAAGAGGAATAAGCAAAATCTTTTCATAATGGAGCATGGAGGGATTTTGGCTCAAGGGGAGACATGTAACACATTGAGCTTGAGGGGAGAATTGTTGGAAAACAATCACAATGTGTTAGCATGTAGTAGGTGGAAGAGAACAAGGAAGGAGAAGAAAAGAACGTGAAGATTGAGCACAGCAAGCAGGGGAGACGCCAGGCAGAAGCTTGTGCCCGGGTCGGGCACTTCGGGCAAAACTGGGGTTTTGTCAGTTTCTAGTGCCCGGGTCGCGCACCTAAAGTGCCTGGGTCGCGCACTTCGACGGAATGCGCGATCTTGCTTGCTTTGAAGCCGATCTTGTTTATTTTCTTGTTTATTTTGTTTCCTTGTTTATCTTTTACGTATTTGTTATTTTATTCCTATTTACTAGAGGTGGATGTATTTAGGAAATAAGATAGATTTTTGGTAAGTAATCTTTTAAGGAATTAGACTTGGAGATCAAGTTCTTCTCTAAAAAGGATTAGGGTTGTTTAGTATAAATAGGGAAGTCTTTTAGGCTAAACAATAAGAGTGGAGAATAACTGAGAGGGATTGTATGATTGTTGTGAGGTTGAATACAATTAATACAATACATTATTCTTGAGGGGAGGAAATTCAAATTTCCTCATTAAACACTTGTCTATATTCTCTATAATTTCTTGCTATACTTTGCATTGCAATTCTATTTTGTGAGGAGAGTCTTATACTTTTGTGAGCAACGATTCTGGTAACCTTTAGCCCACGCTTCCGTTTCAACAATGCTCAAGTAATGGTCAATGTATGGGCTATCGGAAGAGATCCGGATTTGTGGGAAAACCCAAATTCTTTTCACCCGGAAAGGTTTATTGGATCTAATATTGACGTAAAAGGTCATGATTTTGAGCTGATTCCATTCGGTGCGGGTCGTAGGATCTGTCCTGGTTTGCCGTTGGCGGATGATCCATTTGATGTTAGGGTCGCTGATTCACGGGTTTGATTGGAAATTGGGAGGGGGAGTTCTTCCAAATAAGATGGATATGGAGGAGAAATGTGGGATCACGTTGGAAAAAGCTCAACCACTTTGTGCCATACCATTTTGTGTCTGAGTATATGATCGATAAAAATAAATGAAATAATGATGATAGTATAAATTAAATAATGGTGTTACGGTCATAAATGAAAGTCTAGCTTCTGTACTATGATCTGAAATATTTGTATATTGTAATTCTGCTGCAAAAATAATTGTACAAGTTCTAGGATGATATATATGAATTTACAACTGAAACAAACCAACCATAGATTTATGTTGTGAGAACAGTGGACATGCACACAGCACATGCTGCATGCATGCAGATGGTTTTCCTTCCAAAATCCACATATTTGATTGGAAGTACCCCTATAGTTGCTTCCTATATTATCACTGTACTTAATACCTCGAATTGTTATTATTTGATTTAACCATCTTATAAAGTCTATTTTTTTACAAATAACCACTTTTAAACTCGTGTTTCTAAAAAATCACCTTATATGACTCTTTTAGATTCTCACCAATTAACGGATTCTGTGAGAAAAAAGTGGAAATTTCCGAGTGAAAATTGATGATTTGTTCGACGGAATCTGTAAAGTGGTGGCAATTTAGAATAAAAAATCATATAAGGTTAATATTTAAAAAATATATTTAAAAGGTGGTTACTTGAAAAATATGGCTTTATAAGATAATTAAAGTAAAAAAGAAATTCCTTTAAAAAAAAAAGTAAAAAAGAAACTAACTAGAAATTAGAAAAAGTTAAAATATACCGGGATGAATTTAACTAAATCCAACATAAAGGGATTGCCTACTATCTTTCTTAGACGTTTAATATTTTAGCTTCCTTAACCCAAATCTTAACTACCTTGTTAGGATTGTGAGTGCGTAGCGGAAGCAAATTAAAGATGTAGAGATTGAGAAAAATAAACGGAGTTGGAAATATGTGGCAAGAAAAGTTGTAAAAGATGGACACACAATTTAACGTGGAAAAAATCCTCAAATAGAGGCAAAAAACCCACGGATGACGAGTACCCAAAATCCACTATATAAAAATAGGAGAGTACAAGAACCCTAAATATTATTAGGGTGAGTATACAATAAAACTCTCACTATAGTAAGAAAGTCACAAAAGAGTATTACAAAGAAGAATAGTGGATTAATTATAGTGAAATTTGTCAGAACCAACCTTTTAAAAACCACTTTTTGCGAGAAACAACCTTTTAAAAAATTTCTGCCAACTTAAGACCTTAAACATAATTTTTTTTGTTGGAACCAACCTTACTCCACTTTCCGACGTTGACCAGCCGGATTCCGGCGTTGACTCACTTAAGTGAGACATGTGCGCAGCACGTGGTTGTTTGTTTCTCTATTTTCTTCCCTTTCCTTCCAATTTCACCTAAAATCTTTCTCTCTCCTCTCTCACTCCTCCTACCCAGTTCACTCCTTCCTATTCTCTCTTTAATTGGAGCTCTTCACTGTTATTTAGGGAAAACAGTGCGTCGCCGGAGCTTGGTGGCTGCAGCGCGGCACTTGGTGGGGCCCGGGGTGGCGAAGGTGGTTGGTTCGTGGTGGAGGTTCGACGCAGGTGGGTCGACGAGAGAGAGAGATGTGCAGCGAGAAAATAGGTGTAGCGAGAGGGGACGGAGTTCGAGCGCGGGGTGGAAAGGTGACTAGGGGGGGTGGGGGTCTCAGTGGGTGCTTGGTGGTCGGCCGGGTAACGTCCGGTGGTGCGCGACGATAATGCAGGTGGTGGTGGCGTCGTGGTGCTGCGGGTAGCTCGCCCAAAACAGAGGAGGAAGAAGGTAAAATGGAGGAGAGAGAAAGTAGAAATTCTTGGCTAATTGCTAAGTAATTGTTCTGATTTTTGCTTGTGGATAGATGATGGACAATCACCCGGTATGTATAGAACTTGTTAGGAGCGATTATTGCACTGTAGCTCAGTTTATAAATCGAAAAATGTGAACTTTGGTCAAGGTACATTAATGGAGGAAGATATGGTGATCTTCATTTTAGATTTACTGTCATTTTCAAGGTATTAGAAGTGGTTTAAGAGAGAAGAGGAAGGAGAGAGAAAGATTGTTTTTCAAGGTATTAGAAGTAGGGAAAGGGAAGAAAATAGGAAAAAAAAAACGACATTCAACGCCGGAATCCGGTGGTCAACGTCGGAAAGTGGAGTAAGGTTGGTTCCAACAAAAAAAATTTTGTTTAAGGTCTTAAGTTGCCAGGAAATTTTTAAAAGGTTGTTTCTCGCAAAAAGTGGTTTTTAAAAGGTTGGTTCTGACAAATTTCGCTTAATTGTACAAGGTGGGTTGTAAACAATGAGAGTTAATATGGTAGTAAGGCTTAGCATGTATGTGGCTTCTTGTGTGGATGTGTTGGTTGACCTCCCCAAAGTATGCCCAACACTTATTTATAGTTTGTATTTTTTTTTGGCCCCTTTCGGGAACCCGTGGTAAGATGAATTTCCTCTGGGCTGCCCTCGCACAGGGTCACTCACCCATAGGCCCAACAAGCCCCAACCCCCCCCACCCCACAACAATATTGAAATTTTCGCTTCCACCATGATTTGAACATTGGTCTCCCATGTGGGAGATAGGAAGCCATACCATTGGACCCAAGAGTCCTTGGTATTTATAGTTTGTATATGGCGGCAACATAAGTCGGTAATATACCTCTAGAAATCTTGAGAACTTGGTAAATTCATGCTTCCAAGATGTGAAAGATGCCACGTTGCATCATCATGATTTCTCTAGAATTCATGATGTAATGCAAGATCTTCATAGATATTTCTAGAGTGTGAATATGAAATAAGATGGAGCTAGATATTGGTTTGCACCATATCAACTTAGAATTTGGGCTTAGAGAATTTGGGCCACAAACCCAACAATCTCCACCTTGCACCAAATTCCATATGTACTCGTCGTATACGAATGAACCCCGAAGGGTGTTATATAGATATGTTACCCTGACCCAATTGTATATTGGGCTTAAAAAAATGTGACATGCTGGAACCCGTTTTATGACGACATTGATGCCGAACCGGGGTTGTGAAGGAAGAAGCCATAATAGAAGACCCTTGTAATACATAGAGATTTCTATGTCTGACGGCCTTCAGGAGTTCATGAGCACCTCTGGAGACTTTAAGTACTCTACCTTGAGCCGAAAATTTACACCCTTTAGAATCTAGAGTGCCCTAAGAAATGATTATTCTAACTATTTCTCCTGTCTCATTGGAACTGCAAGTTCCAATTGAGGCAATCTCACTGCATATTTTTCTTTGTTTCTTTTATGCCCAGGTCTAAAAGAACAGGTACTCCAATTCCAACTGACCCTGATCTTGAGAAAACCATCAGGCAACTCAAAAAGCAACAAAAGAAGAAGAAGCAGTCTGCTAACCAGGGAAAATCCACATAAGGTCCTTCAGAGCCAATCATGCCTCCTAAGCCATTGAAATCTTATGGGGTACCTTCTCCTGATGGCATTTCCACAGGCCCTACTATGCCTGACATTCAAGCGGCTAATTTTGAGATCAAGCCTGCCGTCATTCATATGATCCAGCAGAACCAGTTTGGAGGGCATCCATCTGAAGACCCTGCAAATCATTTACAACGATTTCAACAACTTTGTCGTACTGTTAAGCATCAAGGGGTCACTCCTGATCAGTTGAAAGTCATGGTATTTGAGTTCTTTTTGAAAGACAAAGCTAAAAAATGGCTCAATGATGTTACAGCAACTGAATGGAGTGCTATTTCTGAAGCATTCCTAAAAGAATACTACCCTCCTACTAAGACTGCAGAAATTCGACACAAGCTTGCTACCTTTCAACAAGAGCCTGATGAGACATTGAAGGAAGCATGGAATAGGTTTAAGGATCTGCAGAGAGAATGCCCACACCACAATCTTGACAAGTGGTTCATCACCCAGGCATTCTACAATGGTCTACAACCCCATATCATGAGTACAATTGATTCATCTGCATAGGGTGTTTTCCTAGACAAGGAGGTGGATGAAGGGTACAGTTTTCTGGCCAACTTAGCAGCAAATGATCATAGTTCTTCTAGGACTATTACTAAGAAAAAGTTGGATGCTGATGCATATGCCATGTTGTCTTCACAAGTTGCCCAGTTGAGCATGAAGATGGATTCACTTAAATCTTCACAGACTAATACTCCCCCTATGAGTATTAATGCTATGTCTTCCATGGCTCCTATTACCTCTTCTTACTGTGAGGTGTGTGGTATTCAAGGCCACTTTGGTTATGATTGTTCTTATAATCAACCGGACTCGAATCAGATGGAGCATGCAAATGCTTTTCAGCAGAGACCTCCATATAACCCATATTCCAACACATTCAACCCAGGTTGGAGGGATCATCCTAATTTTTCCTACAAAAACAATAATGTTCAGAACCCTCAACCAATGCCACAAACATCCAACCAACCACCTCATCAAAACCCACCACAGCATGCTGCCAGACAACAATATTACCAAGGGGCTCCTCAGAATCCCCTCCTGGTTTCAATAGGCCTTCACACTAAGGCTATCAGCAGCAAGCTTCCCAGAATGTCAGCTCTCAAGAGCCTACCATGTCTGATCTGATGAAAATGATGGTATTGATGTAGAAAAGTCATGAAGAGAGCATCAAAGAGTTAAAGAACACTACCAAACATTTGGAGACTCAACTTGCTCAGGTGGCAGAAAATAATGCACAGAGGCAACCAGGTCAATTGCCGGGGCAACCAATTCCCAAAGAGACTATTAATGTTGTCACTCTTCGAAGCGGTACACAGTATGATGCTCCTCCTATGCCTACTGATGATTCGCCACCTCCAGACAAGAATGATGTAGTGGATGAAAATGAAGGTAAAGATAACTCAAAAGCTAAAATTGAGCAAGGGAAAGCAGATGAAGCAAAGAAGCAAAAGGAGAAGGTTATTGATTCTTCTGCACCACCACTACCTTTCCCCCACAGGATGCAAAAATCCAAGGTTGATCAACAACTTGGTAAGTTCATGTCTACGGTCAAGAATCTTGAGGTAACAATTCCTTTCACTGATTTAATTTCTCAAGTGCCTGTTTATGCCAAATTTTTGAAAGACATGATTACTAAGAAAAAGGATTTTGGTGGTCTAGATACAGTTGTTCTAACTGAAGAGTGTAGTGTTGTTCTACAAAATAAAATCCCTCCAAAATTAAAGGATCCTGGTAGTTTTCCATCCCCTGTCATGTAGGTGCGTTGTTTATAGATAAGACTTTATGTGATTTAGGAGCTAGTGTATCTGTTATGCCTTTATATATCTGTAATAAACTGAACTTGGGAGTTTTGAAGTGCACCCAGATTACTTTACAGATGGCAGATCGTTTTGTGAAATATCCTTTGGGTATTTTAGAGGATGTTCCTGTCAGGGTTGGGAAATTCTATATTCCTGTAGATTTTGTAGTGCTAGATATGGAGGAGGATAGTCAGATCCCCATTATGTTGGGTAGGCCTTTCTTATGTACTTCCGGTGCTATTATTGATGTTAAATCTGGCTCTCTGACTTTAAGTGTTGGTGATGATACTATTACTTTTAAACTAACCAATGCTATTAAGTCTCCTATGCTTGAGCACACATGCTGCAGGATTGATGTACTGGAAAGGATTCCTGGAGGTGATTATCACCAATTTCTGTCAGATGATCCATTGGAGAAAATTCTTGAATTGGATGGCCTTGATACTGATGAGGCAGTCGAATGTGAGGTAATGGAGACTATTTGCTCTACTTCTGAGCTACAGGTAAAGAAGTTAGAACTTAAACCTTCACCTTTTCACCTTATATATGCATTTCTTGATGATAACGAGGAATGCCCTGTGATTATCAGTACTAAACTCACAGATAGCCAGCTTTCACAACTTCTTACAGTGCTTCGCGTGCACAAAAAGGCTATTGGGTATAGTATTGATGAACTAAAGGGTATTAGTCCTGATTTTTGTATGCATAGAATAAACTTGGATGAAAATCACCGCCCTTGCATACAACCTCAAAGACATTTGAATCCTAATATGCAAGCGTTAGTGAAGAAGGAAATAATGAAACTACTTGACGCGGGCATCATCTACCCCATCTCAGATTCTAAGTGGGTGAGCCCGGTTTAAGTTGTTCCTAAAAAGGGGGGAACTACTGTTGTTAAAAATGATAGGGATGAACTAATTCCTACTCGTACTGTTACAGGTTGGTGAATGTGTATTGACTATTGCAGCTTAAACATAGCCACCTTGAAAGATCACTTCCCCCTCCCTTTTATTGATCAGATGCTAGAAAGATTAGCAAAACATAGCTTTTTCTGTTATTTGGATGGATATTCAGGTTTCTTTCAGATTCCCATTCACACAGAAGATCAGGAGAAGACGACGTTCACATGTCCTTATGGCACTTTTGCTTACCACCGAATGCCATTTGGTTTGTGTAACGCCCCTGCCACATTTCAAAGATGTATGATGGCCATCTAATCTGATTTCATTGAGATATCATGGAGGTATTTATGGATGATTTCAGTGTCTATGGGTATGACTTTGATGTGTGTTTGCATAATCTTTCTAGAGTACTTAGGCGTTGTACTGATGTTAATTTGGTCTTAAATTGGGAAAAGTGCCACTTCATGGTCAATGAAGGAGTGGTACTTGGTCATCTTGTTTCTGAACGTGGCATCCAAGTTGATCGGGAAAAAATTGAGGTGATTGAGAAACTTCCTCCTCCTGTGAATGTCAAGGGAGTGAGGAGTTTTCTGGGTCATGCGGGGTTCTATCGCAGATTCATAAAAGATTTTTCTAAAATCGCGAAACCCCTTACTCAATTGTTACTCAAGGATGCCACTTTTGATTTTACTGATGCTTGTGTGGAGTCTTTTGACAGGATTAAGGAAGCATTGATCACTGCCCCTATCATACAACCTCCAGATTGGAGTCTTCCCTTCGAGATCATGTGTGATGCTAGTGATTATGCAGTTGGTGCTGTACTTGGCTAACGGAAGAACAAGGTCCTCCATGTTATCTACTATGCCAGTAAGACATTGGATGAAGCTCAGGTCAACTATGCTACTACAGAGAAGGAGTTATTAGCCATTGTCTATGCTCTTGACAAGTTTCGAACCTACCTCATAGGTTCAAAAGTGATTTTCCACACCGATCATGCTGCACTGAAGTATCTATTGGCTAAGAAGGAAACCAAGCCACGACTTATTCGCTGGATACTCTTATTACAAGAGTTTAATTTGGAGATCCGTGACAAGAAGGGTGCTGAAAATGTCGTTGCAGATCATCTCTCCAGATTGAGATATGAGTCAAGTGATGATGGTCCCATAGATGATTTTTTCCCTGATGATCATCTTTTTGCTGTGTCTACTCAATCCCCATGGTATGCTGATTTTGCTAACTATTGTGTTGGTGGTTCTCATCCTCCAGATTTGACTTACCAACAGCGCAAGAAGTTTTATCATGATGTTAAGCATTACTATTGGGAAGACCTACTTCTATACAAGAAGTGCTCAGATGGCTTGTTCAGACGATGTGCTGCTGATTGGGAGATAGCTGGAATCCTACAACACTGTCATAGTATGCCTTGTAGTGGGCATCTTGGCTCACAGGCCACAGCTTATAGAGTTCTCCAGAGTGGGTTCTACTGGCCTATTATTTTCAAAGATGCCCGTGCCTTTTGCCTTTCTTGTAATGAGTGTCAAAGAACGGGCAATATTTCAAAGAGACAGGAGATGCCACGGATGTGAATTTTGGAGATTGAGCCCATTGATGTGTGGGGCATTGATTTCATGGGACCTTTCCCTTCTTCTTGTGGGAACAGGTATATATTGGTAGCTGTGGATTATGTGACTAAGTGGGTTGAAGCTGTGGCTTCACCTACTAATGATTCTAAGGTGGTCATGAAGCTCTTCAAGGAGATTATTTTTCCTCGCTTCGGAGTCCCGAGAGTCTTGATCAGTGATGGGGGGTCTCATTTTCATCAGAGAACCTTCAAAGCTTTATTGAAGAAATATGGAGTTACTCATAAGGTTGGCGTGGCTTATCATCCTCAGACTAGTGGCCAAGTTGAAGTCTCCAATCGTCAGATCAAGCGCATCCTAGAGAAGGTAGTCAACAGGTCAAGGAAAGATTGGTCACAAAAGTTGGATGATACTTTGTGGGCACTGCGAACTGCTTTTAAGACACCTCTAGGCACTACTCCATATCGGTTGGTCTATGGCAAAGCTTGTCATTTACCAGTTGAAATGGAGTATCTCTCCGCTTGGACAGTCAAAGAAATTAACCTGGATTTAGAGGCTGCAGGTGAGGCAAGACTTTTTCAGTTGAATGAGTTAGATGAGCTTCGACTGGAAGCATATGAGAACCACAAACTTTACAAGGAGCAGACAAAGAAGTTTCATGACATGATGATCGAGAAGCGCGAGTTTCATGTTGATGACAAAGTTCTATTATACAATTCTAGACTAAGGCTTTTCCTGGAAAGCTTAAGTCAAAGTGGTCTGGACTTGTTGTCACTGATGTGAAGGCACATGGAGCCATTGAAGTGGCTAATGCCAAAGGGACGAAATTTAAAGTGAATGGTCAGCGTCTGAAACTATACCATGAGGGCGTTTTCATAGGCCAAGTAGAGGTTATCTACTTCGATGCTCCCTCACTTTGAAATCTAAGGAACTATGGTTGTGCGGGACCTTTCTAAACCAGCGCTTTGCGGGAGGCAACCCGTCTTTACTTTTCTTTTTCTTTACTAGTTTAGATTACTTTTCTTATTTTTTTTAGAAAGGTGAGAGAGAGTGTACTGATATTTGGACGAGTTTAGTGTGTGCAGGGGGTCAATATCATAACATGGGAAAAATTTGACGGAAAAATGGCTTGAAATTAAGCCGCCCGACCGGGCCTCTTAACTTGCCCTACTAGGCGAGTTCGCCGGATAGGGCGCCCAGCTGATTTCAAGAAGGGCACGAAAATATTTCAGAAGTGATTTTCGCCCGGTCAACCGGGCTAGGCCGCCCGCCCGGGCGCGCAAGCGATTTCGGGGCTTTATTTGTCCGGTCAACCGGGCGATTTCGCCCGACCGGGTGGCTGAACTTCACACCTGACCTGTGCCAGCGCTGCAAAAAAAAAGCAATGGAAAAAAAAATTTGTCCGGTCGACCGGGCGGGACAGCCCGACTGGGCGGAAACCCGTTTCAGTGTCCCTTTAAAATTCCGCCTACCCCTTTTCTTTTCCAATTTCACTTATTTCATTCTCTTTCACTCATCTTCCTCTCAAATCCTCTCTCCCTCTCCACAAAACCTCCATTGCCAAATTCCATCCTACCTTTCTCCATCCACAAATTCCATCTTCTCCTTCAATTTTCTTCTTCTCCCAACACTTTTCTTCATCTTTCTCACATAAAATCTCCATCTCTTCATTATCCCACTTCAATTCACTCACTCACAAACATCTTTATTTTTTTTTTCTCACCATGTCAAGGCCAAGCAAGAGGAAGCAAAGCTCAAGAGGGGAATCAAGCACTCAAATTCCGCCAGATCCGACATTCCCGCAGGTAATTTTCAAATCCCTAAGGCAAAAACAAAGATTTGAAAAGTTGAAACATCGGAATATAATCCCCACCCGTTTTGTTGATACCAATTCTTTGCATGCTTTGGGTATATATGGTGAAACTAAGAAGCTATTTGAGAAATTGGGATTGGGAACAATGTTTGGCATGTTTCTCTGGACATATAGGCATCTTACACTTTAATTCTTGAGCTCATTAGAAGTAGGTAACAAAAATCAAGTTCTCCGTTTTCGCCTCATGAATGAGGATCGAGAACTCACATTAGGCCAATTAGCTGCTATTTTTGGCCTCCCTGTTACTGATGATCATCGCCCCCTCCCACTGTTCGAATTAATACCTTGTGGATCGCATTCACAGGTGATGAGGATGTTAACACCCAGTATATGACTGCAGACCATCTCCATTTTCCCAGCCTTCGCTACTTACAGCATTTTTGGGATTCACACTTTTTGGGCGTGCTGAGCCCCACTCCTGTGAAAAACAGGAGATTTTTTTGATGGGTAGTTATATGTTTCCACAGTTTGATTACTCTTTGTGCCTTCCTTACCTGTTTGTGTCCCAACTGAAGCGGACTGCCGCTAATTTGCCTGCCTTGTTTGATGATGGTAGTGTTAGGGGGCAACCTATTGTTTTAGGTGGCCTCATTACCGCTATTGCTACTCATTTTGGTTATACTCCTGACATTAGCAATGATGTAGCTGGTCCCGCTGAGATTGGTATTGATTATATGACCAATGCTAAATGGATAACCGCCCAGTCTGCGAACAAATTTAGGTGGTTTATTGCTAAGAAGGAGTCTATCCTTCTTCCTGACCCTGCTCAGACCCGCCTAGAACCTGGTGTGGGGTCGTACCTCCTTCCTATGCGGGGTCAAGAGCCCATTGCTCGGCGACCTCTGCGGACCTACCACAGGCAGCCCGTTGGGGAAGCCTCCTCCTCCTCCACACCTATGGATCCTATGATGTCGGTCCTTACCCGCCTCGAGCAGGGACGACAGTCCCTTACCTCCGCGAATGGGCCGCCTTGAGCTTGGTCGAGCTACCATCCGGACTCACTCGACTTCCTTGGACACACGGTTGACCACCGTGGAGTCCGACATGCGCCATGCCCTGTACCCTATCTACCATGACTACTTTCACCAGGGGCTTGTTGCCCATGATGCCACCCACCCTTCATGGTACACACCACAGGTCCCTGACCCCACTGACCATGCTAGGGATGGTACTTCTGGCCATGCTACTTTTGGTGATGCAGGTACTACTGGTGGCGGTTTTACTGCCGATATGTCTGATGATGACGCGTAAGTCCTTTCTTTCCCTCTTGCTGCAATGAGGCCATTGCCGAGTTCAGCTTGGGGGGAGGATACACCCCTCTCTTTTTACTGCTCTGTAGTGTAGTTAGTTTAGTTTCATTACTTTCATAAAAAAAAAATCAAATATTGCTGAAAAAATACCAAAAATACGAGCTTGACATGAGTTATGAGTTGCATGATTGTTTCCCTGTGCCCCAAAATTTTTGAATGACTTTTTGGACTCTTAATATATGATAGTTGGCATGAGTATTTGTTAGTCTTGAGTTGATTTTCAATCTTCCATGACCCTTGATTGCATGATACTTATGGCACTTGCATTGTTTGTGGAGCTAAGTTGGTTAGACTGTGTGTTTTCTTGAGCCATGGATGCCTACCTTTCATCCAGTCTTCCTCTTTGTTGTGTGATTAGTTCCTCGGTTATGACATTGATCTTGATTTTGATCTTGTACTCTTTGAAAATTTGATGTGCATACATGATTGACATGATAAAGGCGTTCTTTTCATAATTTCTAGCTCCATAGTTGTAATTGATTACATTATTCCATCTCTAACCCTGCTGAAGCCTTCTGACTATTTTGATTACTAACCGTCATTACAAGCCCCTTAGCCTTATTTGATTCTTGTCCCAAGCCTAGGAGCATTAGTTGAGTGATTGGGTTGTCTTGATAGTTATGTATGTTGTGGCGTGTGCTAGTTGGAGTTAGTTCACTATGGGTTTATGATCGACTTATTACTTCGTGTTTAGAAAAAAGAAAGAAAGGATGTTCAACAACAACAAATCCAAAAGAAAGAAAAAAAAATAAAGAAAAGAGGAACGAAAAAAGAACAAAAAGTTTGACAATTTTGAATAAAGTGTTGTTTGAAAAGCAAAACAAGTTCAAGGAAAGTGAAAATGGTGATTGAGTTGAGAAAGTGAATGTGAGTGCTATTTTTGGAGATGTTAGTAGTTGAAGTCATGAAGGTCTCATTGGCCTAGTTTTACTAGTCTATGCTCCTCCATGCTTGGTTTATCCACCACATTCCCAAATCTTTCCATACCCTTAACCTCAGCCCCATTACAACCTTTAAAAGTGTTCTTGATCTTTATGTGTTGCATTTTTGAATCAAAAGTGAGTCAATGGATCAAAGTTAAAGAGTAAGTGTCATTTCTGAGTCGACTGAACTAGGTTGAGTGTCATTATGTTACCTTCTAAACAAACGAGAGTAGTGAGTTGGGAAGGGACATATGGTGGGAATGGAGAGTGATCGGGCACATCTTTTGCCTGCCACAAAAATGAGAGAAGAGTGTCCCCCCTTGTGAGCACCATCTTAGCATCTGCATTATATGCGCAGTGACCTTGCTTGATTGTCTTTCTCGGTGATTGGTCGTTGACTTGATATAATTGATTGATGATGATGCATGCCTTCTTGATTGATTTTGAGTCTACTAATACTTTCGAACTGCATTTTCTATGGGGTGAAACAGTTATATCTTGTAACTCGTTTGTGTAGTTTTGCTTAGGGACAAGCAAAAGGTTAGCTTGGGGGATTTTGATGAGTCTATTTTATATAGAGTATTTAACCCAAATTCCCCTAGCTTTGAGTGCCGGTTTGAGCTCATTTGAGCTCGTTTTTGTGTGATTTGATATATTTGGACTCGTTTCCGTTTGTTAGCTGTTTTTGTGCAGATTAGGCCTCCAAAGCCTTAATTTGAGTTGTGCAACGAAAGTACAATGGTCACATTTAGTTCATAGAAGATCTAGAAAGTTGCACAAGAGTTTTGGGAGAAGATTGCACGCCAGAAGCCAAGGAACAGCACTCGCCAGGTCGACCGGGCGGTTTGACCGGACCGGACGAGCCGAATTTCCGCTAATCCATATCCCAGATTCGCCCGGTTGACCGGGTGAAAGAGGGTCCAAAACGGCTTACGCGCCCGACCGGACGGCTCTGTCCGGTTGACCGGGCGGAATTTCCTTCATTGTCGTAGTTTCTGATCACCGTCGCCCGACCGGGCAGTTTTTCCGGAAGGTTAATTTTTCCTTTTTTTAGCCGGTTTTGTAAAAACTATAAATAGGGCTTTAGTAACTTCGATTGATCTATCTTATTTTCTGCGTTTTTAGGTTTAAAAACACTTAGTCTCTCTCTACTTTGGTATGAACACTTTACTTTGAAGATTATAAAGATCATTAATTTGGTTTTCATTGTTCTTCAATAATTCGGTATTCTTCTTTTCTTTGCTTATTTTAATGAATTCTTATACTTACATTATGTTTATTGAGTTTATTATTATCATGAGTGAGTAGTCTATTTCTAGGGCTTAGAGAGGGAAGCCATGTTTATACCTATTTGCTTGTGGTTTAAAGTTCTTTGATATTTGGATTGAATTAGAGTAATTTCCTATTGATTTGTTATGCTTGTTTAATCATGTAATTGCGCAATATTATGGGTTATGTTTAGCTAATAGGAGTTAGAATCGAAAGATCATACTCATTAGAGGCTTGTTACAATAGGTAGGTCTGATTATGTTGAACGACCGTACTGGCATATGTTGATCTAAGAGTTGTTAAGGCCCGACCGTAGGATTAACGAAATACTTTAATTATTCGAACCTCAATCTAAGTATTGTTGAGCTATATTGCAGTGATTAAATTGGTATAAGCATGGTGGACCGATCAATTGCCCTAGGTTTTTGATTATTTGATAAACTTCCATCTTTTTGTGTTCTAGCTTATTCTAGTTTAGTTGTTAATTATTCAATCAAATTTCTCTCTTGAAGTAGTTAAATAATTGAGCACAAATCTATAGAACTCCTCGCCCTGTAGATCGACCCGTATTTGCCAGTTTCTGCTAACAACAGACACCGTGCACTTGTGGTATATATTTAAAACCCATCATGTTCTGCTTCTGATCGGGAACATATTGAACATTAGACAGAGTCCTGATTTTACCATCATGTGTCTTGATCCGAACAGAGCCAATACCATGAACTTTGCAACGAGAACCGTTGCCCATAGAGACGGATCTATTCTTCACCGATTTATAGTTGATAAAGTGATCCTTTTGAGAACACACATGGTAGGTACAACCGGAATCAAGCACCCAATCAGGAGTTCTACTTCTTCCAGGAGAAGTAGCCAAAAGAACATCATCGGATTTCATTTCACCAAAATCGGCTTGTGCAGTTTCCGTTGCTTTTTTCTCATTTTCTTCTCTTTCGAGCTTTTACTTTGATTTTAAGCAATCGGAAATATCGTGCACATTCTTCTTACAATATTTGCATAAATTCTTAGATTTATGCCCATTAGATCATATGGCCCCATTTTTGTTACTTATTTCTCCGTGCGATCTCCCTCCTACATTTAATCCTTCGGCATTATCATTGTAATGCACTTCAAGGTCAAATTTCTCTTTTGAGAGTAAATGAGATTTAACATCTTCAAAAGATAAAATATCATTGTTACCATATAACATGATTTCCTTGAAGTGCTTGTACGAAGGAGGTAGGGAGACAATTAATAACACGGCTTTATCCTCATCTTCAATCTTGACATCCAAATTTTCAAGATCAATAATAATTGAATTAAATTCACTAAGATGAGATTGGATAGAAGTACCTTCGGCCATCCGAATAGTGTAAAGCTTTTCCTTGAGACGGAGTTTGTTAGCGAGACTTTTAGTCATGTAGAGGGACTCGAGCTTCAACCATAGCCCTGCAGCGGTCTCCTCGTGAATAACCTCGCGTAGTACCTCCTTAGTTAGACATAGTTGGATTGTAGATAACGCTTTTTCATCCAACTCTTGCCATTGCTTGTCGGACATAGTAGATGGCTTTTTCTGTTTGCCATCAAGTGTCCTTTTTAATCCGCTCTGTGTAAGAACGGCCTTCATCTGAACTTTTCAGATGCTGAAACTGATCTTGCCATCGAACTTCTCAATCTCGAACTTAGTTACGGAAGACATCTTTAATATAATAACACTCTAAACAACTTTGGCTCTGATACCACTTGTTAGGGTTGTGAGTGCGTAGCGGAAGCAAATTAATGATGTAGAGATTGAGAAAAATAAATGGAGTTGGAAATATGTGGCAAGAAAAGTAGTAAAAGATGGACACACAATTTAACGTGGAAAAAATCCTCAAATAGAGGCAAAAAACCCACGGACGACGAGTACCCAAAATCCACTATATGAAAATAGGAGAGTACAAGAACCCGAAATATTATTAGGGTGAGTATACAATAAAACTCTCACTATAGTAAGAAACTCACAAAAGAGTATTACAAAAAAGAATAGTGGATTAATTATACAAGGTGGGTTGAACAAAGAGGGTTAATATGGTAGGAAGGCTTAGTATGTATGTGGCTTCTTGTGTGGATGTGTTGGTTGACCTCCCCAATGTATGCCCAACACTTATTTATAGTTTGTATATGGCGGCAACATAAGTCGGCAATATACTTCTAGAAATCTTGAGAACTTGCAGCAAATTCATGCTTCCAAGATGTGAAAGATGCCACGTTGCATCATGATTTCTCTAGAATTCATGATGTAATGCAAGATTTTCATAGATATTTCTAGAGTGTGAATATGAAATAAGATGGAGCTAGATATTGGTTTTGCACCATATCAACTTAGAATTTGGGCTTAGAGAATTTGGGCCACAAACCCAACATACCTCTATTCTATAATTCATGCAACATTTGTAATTTTACAATCTCCAATGTACTATTTTTACCATTGATATTTTCAATTGTATATCAACAAAAATTATGAAAGTTTGATATTTGAAAACTTAGACATTGAAATGAATCTAACAATATCTTACATGCTGAATATTTTTTATCCTATATAATAGTATATGTTACATAAATTATGCAACATAGGAAGTATAAGCCTTACCTCATAGATGGATTATAAGGCCCTGTTCTTTTGGACTTATTTTCGCCCGTTCGGTTTCTCGCGGTTCGGTTCGGTTCGGTTTAGTTCGGTTCGGTTTCACCCAAGTCGGTTCGGTTCGTTACCTCTGCATTTCAGTTTCTTGCAGTTCAGTTCAGTTCAGTTTCTCGCAGTTCAATTCAGTTCAGTTCAGCCCAATTCAGCCCATAAGAACAGGGCCTAAGTTAGGCCAACACGAGCCATGCCCACAAAAGTCCAAACACTTGAGCCCATTTCAAAACTAGGCTTGCTCAAATTTGAATATAAATAAAAAAGTAAGCATGCAATCATCTCTCTCCTGCGAAGTGCGAACCTAAGTAATGGAAGCAGACTTTTCTAGAGTTTCCTTTATTTTCTTGAAGTTCAAAGAATTTTATTGTTGAACTTCCAACATCTGTAGAAGAGTGTCAACAAAACTCAAATTTATAGACTCTGATTAGTATGCAAAACTCAAATTTATAGACTGTTATTTATTCATTTTGATTACACTTTTATTATTTGTATTCTGTAGCGAGAACAGGGCCGTATTTGGGTTTGGGCGAGAGGGGCAGGTGCCCAGGGCCCCAAAACACATAGCCCAAATAAGTAAAGGCAAAAGAGAGAATAAAATGAAAAGTAGAAAAAAAAAGTAAAAAAAAAAGGAATTGAAAAGATCACTGCAATACTGCAAATGCGGCCGAGAATTACGCTTACTCTTCAACCTATAACTCCTACAATCAAATTCAGTTTCTTATTCAATTATCCCACTTGTTTTCCAATTCAATGTCAAACGCTCAAAATTTGTGGGTAATTTCTCTCTTTTCTCTGCAATTTTTGTTCTTTATTCGATTTTTTTAGGTTTTGCAAATTCTGAATTTTATTACTTCATTTTTCGACCAGGAATTATTATAATTATATGAGAATTTCAATAACACACTGTATTTTTTCATAGTAACTAAGTATTATACATTAAATCAATTTAATTTTTCGTTGTGATTTTCTAATTATCATATTGTTTTCACGCATAATTATAATTAATTTTTCTGAAAACTTGAATAAGTTTTGTGAAATCAGATTGTTGCTGATTAATTTTAATGAACGATTGGGCTCAGAAATATGTCTACTTCTATGGCATTGAGTTCATTATCTTCGGCATTTTTCAGCAAATCAGTCTCAACCTGGATACCCACATCACATATACTCTTGTGAAGCTATCGAGATCCAAGTATTTGAGGTGGTTTTTGTATTTAGGGAGGAGGTTAGAAACGAATATTCGTACCAAGTCTTTTTTCCGTAGGCCTTGATACCATATGGGTTGATTTCTCTCTCCATCTATTCAGGTAAGTGGTAATTAAAGCCTTCATTTTGACCTTGTTTAAGAACCTCGAGCTCTCTAAGGGAAGTTTGCAGTTGCGCGTTCGATTCATATTGTTTCATGAAAGCAATAGTGATGCTTTTCCAAGTTTCAGTTTGCTTGGGGTCCAGGGAATAGAACCAATTTTGGCAGATAGAGTCCAATGACATCAGGAATACCATTGCGTAATGCTCAGGGTCAACTAATTTGATGATCATGCTCAGGGTTAACCAATTTTGGCAGATAGGGTCCAACGACATCGGGAGTACCAATTTTGGCAGATAGGGTCCTGGAAATTGGAGTTTCATTGAAGATGAAAGTGGAGAAGGAAGATGAAAGTGCAAAACCAAGAGTAATCTGAAACGAGAACCAAAATTCAGGTAATTTTCTTGATTATAAGTTGTTAAATCGTTAAATTTCTGCACTTCGTTGTTTTGGTGAAGTTTAGGGTTTGATTGAGTTGTTAACTTTTCTTGATAGAGGAGACGATCAACAATGAGAATTTAAGGGAGAGAGAAATTAAGCAATGCGAATTTAAGAGAGAGAAGAACCAATGGAGGAAAGGGTTTACTTATGGAGGGAATTTTTTCCTCCAACAGCTGTTAATATGAATCATTAACAGGGATAATAAGTAATTAACATTAAATGTTACATACACTTAACGGAGGGATATTGTATAGAAAACTTACAAAACTCAAGGGTACAGTGTAGAATTAAAACACATTTGGGGTACAACGTAGAATTTTAAAGAACACAGGGGTATATCATAGAAAAACCCTAATATATATGAGAGTTCTGCCAAAAAATACATACATATTGTATAATATAGAAAAATGCCACCAAATAATAATCTATTTTGATGCTCTTTTAACCATAAATGTCTCCTTGGATTTATCACTTACAATCTTCACATATGTTTATAGCATAACAACAGCACTATTATTACTATTATTATTTCCCTAAAATTGACACTAAATTAAACAAATACATTAGGTTAATATAATTTTTTTTTGGTCGAAATAATTTGGCTTTCATTTCACCTAAAATGTGTTACAATTTAACCGAGAATCAAAAGCAGTTGTTTAAACTCATGGTGTAATAGCCCAATA
Organism: Beta corolliflora; assembly: GCA_947648045.1. Classification (NCBI taxonomy): domain Eukaryota; kingdom Viridiplantae; phylum Streptophyta; class Magnoliopsida; order Caryophyllales; family Amaranthaceae; genus Beta; species Beta corolliflora. The sequence goes on from CANSZD010001531.1 coordinate 392,835, forward strand.
TGAATTTACGTTGTTATTTACAATACTAAGTTAATCATTATACCGTTTTATTTTCATGTCATGCTTTAGACCCTTAAAGGTTGTCAATGCATATATATTTCAAACTTTCTTTAGTTTTTAGTGTTATAATCCCACTTGTATTTTCATTTATATAAAATTTTGATATTTGTATATTGTAGAACTACATAGTGAACCGGAGTAATAAAATGATCGATAAATTTAATTTTACCCCTATTGTTTTTGGTTCTAAATAAGTTTAGATTAGTTTATAATATTTTATTAAGAATAGTGCAAAGCAAATTAATTAAAGAGAATAGACCCTTAATCCATAATTTTTTTTAATAAAATTTTGATATTATCTAATATAAATTTCAAAAATTTTGTTATCACCTTATTTTAGCACCAGTTACATTTTTCTGCCTTAGGTCCTTCTATATAATGGATGCTTGCAAATTTTTTTGGGTTTTGCAAAATTGCAACTTTTTTTGTAATTTCTTTATTAATCATTTAATTGTGCATCTTTTTGATTTCTTTTTTTTGGGGTTTCCGATTGACATCTTAAATGATCAAGTACTTATATCCTTATTTTTATCACACTATAAAATGAAAATTTGATGATCTATATTTCTCAATAATAGTCATTTGTGTATTCCAAAAAAGGTTACAAAATGTTGATCGAGTGACACATATTTTTTAAAATACTAAACTAATAATTATTTGAATATATCTACTTAACAAATACGGTGTAATTAGTATCAATAAGAAACATTATCTGGTTCTCTACATTCAAGTTGGTAGCTCTTAAACTCGTCGTTTTCTGCTCCCTCACAACTCCTCTCTCCCAAAACTTACTCTGCTCATTTAGAGATCTTCAAAGGTAAAACAAAATATTAGTTTTATTTGTGAAATGAAGTCTAACTAAGTAGCTTAAAACAAAAAATTGGTGATAGTTGAATTATTTTTCACCCATATTGATCTTATCAAAAATTACTAAATGAGAACAACAAATTGACAACATTGGATAGCACTATTGCCTTTTTTTGCTATTAAAAGTCTTTTGTCGTGCCTTGATAACTGGATCAAATTGTTCAACTTAATAAGAAAAAAATCATTATTGGTAGTTATTATATGTATGCTTTTTATTAAACTATATACAGGTTGTGATTTATGAAACATAGAACGGAGGTGATTATTAGTCCAGGAGTTTTGGAAGTGTCAACACTTTGATAATTTGTTGTCATCTCGTTATTTAGAGATACATCGTAATAAGTATTTGTTCCTGAGATAATTACAAAATAATGCTTATAATCTATATATAATATGCAAAATTATGTATACAATAATATAAAAACACAATTGGTTTGCAAAATTTTATCACCTCTTCATTCTCTTTCTTCAATTTTTGCATCCCTTCATATCCTCTGATACACCAAATCTCTATCTCTCTCTCACCTCTCCATTCTGTCTAATATATAAAAATATAATAATAAATTTTTGATATAATATCCATAAAAAGTACATAAAAATATTGTTAAATTAAATTTTCAATAGAAGTTATGTAAAAGCCAACAAAGAAAATTATTCCCGATCCGGAACGAAAATCAAAACTTCAAAAAATTCGGACCAAACAACTGTTTATTTTTTCGGTCTGGACCGAAAAATCGAACATTCAAAAAACTTGGACCTAATTAGGGCCCTAATATGCAGGTTCGCCCTTAAGCCTCCAAAATCTCAGAAACGGGGCTGAGCGTGAACACACGCTTGAGTATTGGCGAATTTTACTTTCTAGATTGAATGGCATGTTATGGCTAACCATTTGTTAGAGTAAATGGAACACGCGTCTTTTATTCGCTGTTGGGGAGAAAGACGTTGCAGAGGATAGATGGAAGCAAGAAGCTATTAGCAAGTTATGCTCTAGGCTCTAGCTATGAAACACCTAGCTCTCTACCTAAAAGTTAGGTACATGAACAACATAGATTCCCACACCGCTAGCTTACTCCTACTGTGTGTTGTTTATATATTATAACCTTACATGATTAGTCACTGGTTGTGGACTAGTATTGTTGCTAAATTGTAAGTTGGATCTCTCTCATTTAGTGTTAAGATGATGTGAATGCACTGATGAACCAAATTTTTTTCATTCGTGTTAATTTCACAAGTTCTTTTTTAAGAACTAGAAATGTGTTGGGAAAGTTCATAGTTCACGGGTGGTTTTGATGAGATATAATACAAATTTTCGAAGAATTAGGCAGCATAAATTAGATATAGTTTTTTAAAAAAAATTAAAATTCATTTATTGATTTAAAGTCATCTAGCATCTACAATAGAAGGTAAAACTATCAAATGTTTAGAAATTTGTATGGATATAATAGGGAGTGACCAAATAAAGCACGTATTAGATACGGTTTCCTGTAAGTTATTTACCGACTCACTAATAACAACAAGTAACACGATAGAGATAGGAAGAAAAAACAATTGAATCTTGGTTGTTAACAAAAGACACTCCACGAAGAGTTTGTGTAACACCCCAGAACTTCAAAGCAGAAAAGAAAGAAATAATAATAGTATTATAGGACGACGGCGGAAACATCGTCTCTTGGGAATATCACTACTACAAGAAATACATTTAAATAACTAAGTGATAAAACCAACATAAATAAATAGTATAAATAAATTAGATTAATATCCAAAAGGGAAAACTAACTCTTAAAATATAACGAAAGTCTAGGCCTAAAACATTTAACATTTTAATGCTCACATCTCAACCCGAGCCCAAAACCAAAGAAGATTCCCATCAACATAACCTGCAAAAATATACAACAAATATCCACAATCAGTGGGGAGTAACTAACAGCTCTCCCAGCCCAATATAGGATTCAAATAGCAATTTTAAGTAAAGTTAAAATAAATGTTACTACACAACAACATGCTTCTAATAACAATAAGTATATATAAGGTTACTCATTCACAAGAATTAACATGCTTTAAATAAAGTAAATCAACAATAAATAAACTTAATATGAGCAATATAAGATCGATAATATAAGCCTCCAAAATAAAAGCACAAATTAATGTAATAGGTTTGAGAAAGAGCCAAACGCCAGTGGATCGCAACCCACTTCCTAAGGTTTGTCTGATCGAAATCTCCAGACAACCTATGGGCTTACGTTCCCTACTGCATGTGTCTAAGAATGGTCAAACTCCCGATGCAGGATAGTACACAGCTCAGTACTTCCCAACCTCTCGGACGACAACAATTAACCCAGGTAATACCCCTAAATCGCAACCTCGGTGGTTGGCACGTTCTTCACCGGGGACTACATCTATCCCACCGGATATCTTAATCTCAATAAAATATTTCTACAAATAAATACTATAATTTATTCATCAAATATAAATAATAAGGATGCCCCTCAGGCCTTACACCTAAAATCAGCAGAAACTAGGATCGCAATCCAAGAGTCTCAATTCAATAATATTTATTCTTCTCAAAGTAATAGTGATAATAATACTAATAAAAATCATTTCGCCCAACCAAAAAGAATAAACACTCTTTAAAACATAATTATACACCAAATACACAATAAAATCAAATACTCCAAACTATTACACTCTCGTTGTCTGAGGTTGGGTACAAGGTTAATTACAACGTTAGTTATAATACCCCCGGTACATAACTCTTGGCGAAACGGTACTAGAGAAAGTATTATTCTCCCTCGAGTATTGTAACGTCGACAACTTAGATATTGATTTATAGAAGTACAACATTATTATACTCTCAATTTAATTACAAACAATAATACCATCATAAAATAAATAAGACACTCACATTATAACTATAAGTAAATATATCACTCAACTCAATAATAAAAAAAAATAAAAAAAACATGCAACAGTTCTTCAAAAAGCTCCATATAACAAGATTTCACCTCAAAACAAGTCTTAACATGCTTCAACACAACAAAGTACGCCTTTTGAAATGGTTTTAAACATAAGCAGCAACTTCAAATAGACATAACTTTTATCATACACAATATTCTGATGAGATTCCAATTGCATGTTAAATCTTATCTCAATAGCTTTCCAACGAATGGTCATAAGCTCAATTCCGATGTAAAACGAGTGAGATATGACACTTTGAACATACACTGCCCAAACTGGTCGCGGGTCGCGATATATTTCGCGGGCCGCGAAAAGTCGTCTGCTTCTTTTCCTCGTGCACAGCAGTAGGTATGCAGTATGCTATTTCACCCGAATTTTTCACCACATATACTCTCATACATCAAAACGAAACATACACAAGCCAATATATGATTATTGCCAGACAAACTAACTAGTTTAACATAAGGATTAACATAAAACATAAATTACATAAACATGATAATTTCCAGATTATAAATCCCACCAAATTACACCCAAAACTACACCAAATGACAATACACTCAAAATGACAAATACTAAGGCATGAACATAACTTCAAAGCTCTAATTCCTACCATTCACAAGAACTTTCATGCTATCAAAACAACAAGATACTGAGCGGTAATCACATAACAAAATAGGCTTGACATTATTAGGCACATAAAACTCCAAAAGTAATTATATTTAGTTTCTTTAATTTGAGTCATTAATTCGTTATTTACTTAGTCAAAATCAGTTAGCTTACTAGGAGTAGTAGTGGGCTATAATTATGGACATTATCAACCACTACCCCACATAATAAGGTTGTGCGTGGCTTAGTGTGGTTATTGTTAGCTTGATAATGATTTGTCAGTTAGTGTTGTTGCCTATATAATGGCATGATATCTTTCTAGTTTAATGAAATAAGATTAGCTTTACTGCTGTGGCTAGGGGTGCTAATCGAGTCGAGCAGCTCGCGAGCAACTCGAGCTCGACTCAGTCAACGCTCGGTCAAAACTCGACTCGAGTTAGCTCAGCTTGAGCTCGACTCGGCTCGAAACCTTAACAAGCACGAGTTGAGCAAGACCCTGCTCGACTCGTTAAGCTCGCGAGCAGCTCGGAATTTTTTGTAAAATATTATTTTTCTAAATAATTATTTTATTTAATAAAAAAATTTATTAAAAACTTGAGATATATGAACCAACTTACCAAGCCCAATAACTTTTATTTTATGGTCCGTGTCATGATCATATTCAAACTAGTAAGTGTAGTAACATAAGTTTAAAAGAAAAAAAAAAAGAAAAAAAAAAGAAAAAAAGAAAAGATCTGTTTGAAAATTGAAAGGAAAACCTAGTCCCTCACTCCCCCCCCCAAATCCCCAGCCCAGCCGTCGTGTACCGTACTCCTCTCAAAACAATTCTCACTCATCTCTCTCACTTCGGTGTTCGGTCTTCGCTCATCAACATCACCATTCTCACTTCGGTCTTCGCTCATCAACATCACTTTATCACCGGCGCAGAAGCTGTCAACGGCGCAAAAACTCACTGTTTTCCGGCAACTTTTTGGTGTTTTTGACTAATATATGACAGGTACACATGTTATTTTTTTTGCGTTTGTTTTTCCATTTTTTGATTTCGTTTGCTAATTTCGGTTTATTATTTCGTTTTTTTAGTTTAGTATCGATTGTGTTGCTGTTGGGAATGTAATACTTGTTACATTTGATATGAATTTAGACTATTTATGTTTTACTATGAATATTTGTTAAATTGTTACTTGTTAGCTTCATTTTATTAATTCAGTTTTGAAATTCTATCTGTTAAAAATAAAGATAAGACTTAGTCTTCTCTTATCTTTTGGTAGATATTTGTTGTATAAGCTATAGTAATTATCTTTTGTATAATGCTTCTCACTCCTCTAACTATCTTACGTACTTTACGTAGATTAGTTTGTAGTTCTTAGCTTTAGCTTTTCATTCTTATCTTCTTCAACTACTTGTATTATATATACGCTTATACTCATTAATGATAAACTCGATTCCTTCCAATCTCTACATGGTATCTGAGCAGGTTGTTTCTTCAACCTAACATCATTTTTTTTTTCCCCTCTAGCTTCGCCTACTGCCTTCCATGGCTTCTCACACCATCCCAAACGACGTCGACCCGACCACTCCTCTTGTGATTGTCGTTCTTACCAACATTATTAAACTCACCACTACCAATTATCTCTCCTGGAAACTCCAACTTGAGGCTACACTCATCGGCTACGGCCTATTCAAATTTATTGATGGCTCTTTTCCAACCCCGGCCTCCACCATTACCAAAGAGAGCACTTCCAAACCCAATCCCGAATTCCATACGTGGGTTCGGCAAGACAAGCTTCTGTTTGGTGCTATTATTGGCACTTTGGATCCTTCTGTTGTTCCATTATTTTCCCGTGCTCAAACCTCCAAGGAGGTTTGGGACATACTATCTCACACTTTTGCTCGTGACTCTCGTGGTCATGCAAAACTTCTAAAAGCCAATTTCCGTAGCATCACAAAAGGCTCTCAATCTATTCCCGAATACATGAATGCCATCCGTGTTTGTGCCGACCGATTAGCCATGCTTGGTGAACCCGTTAATCATGATGATCTCATTGATCGCGTCCTTGACGGCATAAAACATGACACAAACTATACTGCAATTATTGAAGCAGTTAATGCTCGCGATACGGCCATCTCTTTTGATGCTTTGCATGAGAAACTATTGATACGTGAAATGGAATTTAACCAAAATCCATCTTCCCCCCTGCCCGCTACAGCCTTAGCCACTACCACTCGCCCCACCTCTTCCCACTCCACCTCTAACAACTCCACACCATCCCCACGTCATTCCCATAACCCACCTAAACCTACTCCCTATAAGAAAAATTCCCAACCAAAAGGCCCTGGCTATCAAGGGAAGTGTCAATGGTGTCATACTGTTGGCCACTCTCTCTATCGTTGTCCCTCATTCCAAGCCGAATTTCCTACAGCCAAACCCACCCTGCCCCCCTTCCACTTCCCACTCCTCCTCCCCTCACGCCCATATGGCGCAAGTAAACCCGCCTCCCACCTCCACCTCGTGGTTGCTCGACACTGGCGCCACTCATCATGTTACTAATGACCTATCTACCCTAGCTCTCCATCACCCCTATGATGGGACAGAAGAGATTGTGATTGGTAATGGCACTGGAGTATCTATTACTCATATTGGTTCATTAACATTTCCTACTTCTACTTCTAAAACTTTAAATCTATCTAATGTCTTATATGCTCCCTCTATGTCTCGTAACATCATTTCCGTATCTCAACTTTGCCGTGATAATCATCTCTTAATTGAATTTTCTTGTGATTTGTTTGTTTTGAAGGATCGTCTCACGGGGGCACATCTTATCCAGAGTCCGCTTAAACATGGAGTCTATGAGATTTCATCTTCTTCCTCCATCTTAGCGCTTTCCGCCACTGCTACATCTGCCATAAATTGGCACCATCGCCTTGGTCATCCATCCCTAGCTACTTTCAAGTTTTTAATTTCGGATTTTAATCTTCATCCTTCTAGTACTCTTTCCTTTAATTGCAATGCTTGTCAATGTAATAAGAGCCATAAGCTCCCCTTTAGTCAATCTACACTACTTTCTAATGCTCCACTTGATCTCATTTACACTGATTTATGGACATCTCCAGTATATTCTCTTGATGGTTGCAAATATTATGTTATTTTTGTTGACCATTTTACAAAATATATTTGGTTTTATCCTCTCAAACTCAAATCCGACACCAAATCCGTGTTCATTAGGTTCAAAGCGTTAGTTGAGAAATTTTTCTCTAAACCTATTAAAACTCTATATTCTGATAATGGTGGGGAATATGATGCTCTAGCCTCCTTTCTTACCATTAATGGTGTTTCGCATCTTACTTCCCCTCCTCACACCCCCGAACATAATGGTTTTGCAGAACGACGTCATCGTCATATTGTTGAAACCGGCCTCTCCTTACTTTCTCATGCGTGTATGCCCACTGAATTTTGGACTTATGCGTTCACCACTGCCTGTTATCTCATTAATCGGCTCCCCACTCCTACTTTATCTAATAAATCACCATTTTTCTGCCTTTTTGGCAATCCCCCGAATTATCTAAAACTCCGAAGCTTTGGGTGTTTGTGCTACCCTTGGCTCAAACCCTACTCCACTCATAAGCTTGACCCAAAATCCAAACCTTGCATTTTTATAGGATACTCTAAGACTCGGAGTCTTTATCGTTGTTTTGGATGTCATTAGTAAACGTATCTATACTTCTCGTCATGTTAGGTTCGTTGAAAATGAATTTCCATACTCTCGCTTATCTCATACTCCACTCTCCGCGTCTCCTGATCCCAACCAGTGGTGCCCACTCCCACTATCTATCTTTTCTCCTCCTACATCTCCCACCCCACCACTCTCCCCTACTACTCACGTTCCCAGCCCCCCTCCTATCTCTTCCCCTCCTCCTCAAAATCACGACACTCCAGCCCCATCCCCCCCTATCACGCCTATTGCACCTCACTCCCACCCCCCTTGCTCGCCTTCTTCCCCTAACCACACCCAACCAACCGCAGGCCAACCCCCACCACTCACCGCCAGCCACCCGTTACCTTCCCTCGTCAACCAACCCACTACCACGCCCGCTTCCCAAGCCAACCAACCAGTCCCAACACCCAACCCCACCCACGGCCCACCAACCATCTCACTCCCTCCCACCGGCATTATAACCCGCTCCAAACATAACATCCATAAACCGAATCCTAAGTATGCTCATCTCACCACCACTCAACCACGCCCTCATGAACCTACGACCATAGCTCAAGCCCTCAAAGACCCGCTCTGGCGTAAGGCTATGGAAGCTGAAATGGCTTCCCTACATAATCTTGGTACTTGGGACTTGGTGCCACCGATACATGGTAAAAATCTTGTCAAATGCAAGTGGGTCTATCGTATCAAATACAAGCCCAATGGCGATATTGAGCGCTATAAGGCTCGGTTGGTCGCCAAAGGTTTTCAACAACGACCCGGTATTGACTACAATGAGACTTTTAGTCCCGTTGTTCGTCCCGCGACTATTCGAACCTTACTTAGTCTTGCTGTCACTAATAATTGGTCGCTTCGGCAGCTTGACATTAATAATGCCTTTCTTCAAGGCACCTTACAAGAAGAGGTATACATGGCTCAACCGCCTGGTTATATTGATACTACATTCCCCACTCATGTATGCAAACTCAAGAAGGCAATTTATGGCCTCAAACAAGCGCCGCGCGCTTGGTAGACTGAGCTTACGACCTTTCTACTTGGCAAAGGTTTTAAGCGTGCGGTCTCGGATGCATCTCTTTTTATTTTACATCACTCTACAGCTCCAGTTTACCTTATTGTCTACGTAGACGATATTATTATAACTGGACCTAATGCTTCTAATGTGGATTTGTTTATTAAAAGTTTGGCATGCAGGTTCTCTCTCAAAGACCTTGGCACTCTCTCCTATTTTTTAGGAGTTGAAGTTACTCCTACAGTACATGGTCTCTTTTTAAATCAACGCAAATACATACTTGACTTGCTTGGTCGACTTGGCATGGCCGACGCCAAACCTTGTCCTACTCCTATGGTTGCTACTTACACGCTAAGTGCCAATTCCGGCACCGTACTTGAAGCACCCACTGCATATAGAGCTGCTCTTGGTGGGTTACAATATCTCACGTTAACTCGACCCGACGTCGCCTTTGCGGTAAATAAGCTATCTCAATTTATGCACAGACCCACTACTGATCATTGGTCTGCATTAAAACGCCTCATGCGTTACCTATGTGGCACACTCGAGAAAGGTATTACTATCTTTCGTGACTCACCATCAACTCTCCATGCTTTTTCCGATGCCGACTGGGCTGGTGATAAGGATGATTATTTATCTACTATGGGTTATGTTTTGTTCCTTGGTCGTAACCCCATAACTTGGGCTTCTAAGAAACAAAAGTCCTTAGCACGTTCCTCTACTGAAGCCGAGTATCGCGCCGTAGCCACTACAACGGCAGAGTTATTATGGGTTCGTAATCTACTTCATGAGTTAAATATTCCGGTCACTCATACACTGGTTATTTACTGTGACAATTTAAGTGCTACATTTCTTAGCTCCAATCCCATTTTCAGTTCCAAGATGAAGCACCTGGCTTTAGCTTTTCATTTTATTCGGGAACAAGTTCGGCATGGTACTATGCGAGTTTCACATGTCTCCACTGGTGATCAACTAGCAGATTTTCTTACCAAGCCTCTCTCACGTCCCCGCCTCGATGGTCTGTTATCCAAGATCGGCCTCGTTGACAACCCGTCCGTCTTGCGGGGGCATGTTAAAAATAAAGATAAGACTTAGTCTTCTCTTATCTTTTGGTAGATATTTGTTGTATAAGCTATAGTAATTATCTTTTGTATAATGCTTCTCACTCCTCTAACTATCTTACGTACTTTACGTAGATTAGTTTGTAGTTCTTAGCTTTAGCTTTTCATTCTTATCTTCTTCAACTACTTGTATTATATATACGCTTATACTCATTAATGATAAACTCGATTCCTTCCAATCTCTACACTATCTACTCCCATGTGTGTGTTCTTACTTCTTAAGCAGTGACTCGTGATCCTTGTTGTACATCTTTGGATGGTTTGGGCTGATTTCATGATATTAGTCACCACTGACGCCGAAATTCTGATGAAAATAGTAAAGCTCTTATTACTATTGTTATTATTTTTGAAGTTGCTACCAAGTTCTTTGCACGAGGTTAAGGGTCTATATTTTCTTTATAAGAGACTTAGCAGCTCTGTTGCTATCAAGTTCTTTGGACATCTTTGGATGGTTTGGGCTGATTTCATGATATTTTCTTGTGATTTGTCGATGTTTCTTGTGTGTGTGTGCTGTGTTGTGTGTTAGCTTCATTCGGTGTGTGCTGCAGCCTGCATGGTGTGCGCAACATGGTGTGTGGTGTGTGGTGTGCCGTGTGCGGAGTGGTGTGTGGTGTCCCAATTCCCTATAGTTGGTAATAGATTTTATTAATACTTCTATATGTGTGCTTTTTAAAAACAATTGAGATCCTTACTAAATTGTTTTGTACATGAATGCTTGTAGGTTCTTTGGATTTTGGAGAAGATTGAAGTATCAAACTTGAAATGGAGTATTTTATGATGAAATATTTGAGATTTTGAATGTTTTAAAATTGTTTTGTAATAGGTTGTTTGTTATATAAGAGACTAAGAGTTATCTAATTGTATCTTTAGATCATATTGTTGTTTTAGCGATAATTTTTATCATTTGTTTGTTTAAAATATTCGAATTGAGGCATGGAAGAATCTTGAATATTTTTTAAATATTTTGGTAATTGTAGTAATTATAATGATTTAAAAAAAATAAGGTTAAATTCGTTATTTACTCTTAGCGAGCAGTCGAGCCGAGCTCGAGTCGAGTTTCGAGTCGAGTTGGGGAAAAAATTAACGAAAACGAGTCGAGTAAGGCCTTAACGAGCTTAACGAGTTTCCGAGTCGAGTCGAGCAGGGTTTTCGAGTCGAGTCGAGTAGGGCCCTGCTCGTGATCGACTCGCTCGATTAGCACCCCTAGCTGTGGCATTGTTTCAACGTTATTCATCTTTTATTTGCTTTCTTATTTCCAACAAATTGGTATCAAGAGCCAAAAATATTCTGAGAGCTTGTGAGGTATAAACACACAAAAACAAAAACATTGAGCCTTGAAATTCTCTTCTCTTCTCATAGCATCAAATAATTTTTCAGTTTCTATTCCCATTTTCAAAGGAGAGAATTATCATTCATGGGTAATCAAGATGCAATCATACTTGAAAGCCTTGAGTCTATGAGATAATATTGAGCGTGATATTAATCATACTCTTCCACAAGATCCAACCCTAGCCCAAATAAAAAAACATGACGAAGAAATGGCAAAAAAATCAAAAACACTTTCATGTCTTCATTCCGCGGTGTCGGACGAAATTTTTACAAGCATTATGTCTTGTGATTCTCCCAAAGAAGCCTGGGACAAACTGAAGGAGGAGTATGAGGGAAACGATCAAACAAAATTGATGAAAATCTTACATCTCAAGAGGGAATTTGAGATGTTGGAGATGAAGAAAAGTGACGGTGTTAGAGAATATGGAGGTCGATTAATGTCACTTGTCAACCAAATCAAATTACTTGGTGGAGAATTTGACAATCAAAGAGTGGTGGACAAACTACTTGTCACTCTTCCGGAGAGGTATGAAACTAAAATTCTGGCCCTTGAAGACACAAAAAATTTCACAAAATTAACAGTTTCGGAGTTAATGAATTCACTCCATTCTATGGATCAAAGGAGGATCATGAGAAACGAAGATAGTGAAAGCAAAGGAGAAAAGGCCTTTATAGCCAAGTCCTTTTATCGCAAAGGGAAAGGCAAAATTGTCAACTGCACTCATTGCCACAAAGATGGTCATGAGGAAGATGATTGTTGGCATAAAGGAAAGCCACAATGCTTTAATAATAAAAAATTTGGGCATTTGGCTAAGAATTGCAGATTAAAAAAGGAAGAAGACAATAGCATGGTACAAGTGGCCGTGGAAGAAACACTGTTTTAGAGTTATTGATGAGAAGTGCATCATGGAGAGAAGTGCTCCAACTTCCAAAGAGACGATGAGAAGATGTTGGTGAGATATGCATCAACAATGAAAAGTAGAAGGTGGTGAGATGTGCATCACAAAGAATCGAAGAGATGTGCTTCGTTTATGATTTTTTTTTGTTATTTAAGAAAAAAAAACTTTGAAGCAAGGGGGTGTGTTAGAATTATGCTTCAAAGTAATTATATTTAGTTTCTTTAATTTGAGTCATTAATTCGTTATTTACTTAGTCAAAATCAGTTAGCTTACTAGGAGTAGTAGTGGGCTATAATTATGGACATTATCAACCACTACCCCACATAATAAGGTTGTGCGTGGCTTAGTGTGGTTATTGTTAGCTTGAGAATGATTTGTCAATTAGTGTTGTTGCCTATATAATGGCATGATATCTTTCTAGTTTAATGAAATAAGATTAGCTTTATTGCTGTGGCATTGTTTCAACGTTATTCATCTTTTATTTGCTTTCTTATTTCCAACAAATAATCCTAACATGAATCTAAGCTTACTAACATGAATTCTAACAAGACTAAAACAACTACTTTTATCCTAACGTGCTAGAAATGATGTTAGTTACCTCGAATTTAGGTGGAAAATAATGTTAGAATGACAAAGAAAGAAGAGAATAACATTGCTCCCGAACACTCCAAACCGAATGACTCGTCTGATTGGAATGGAAACTGCAGTCACGTCTTTCACTTTCTTCAAAAACAAGTCACACCACAAGCAAGATCTTTCCGAGTAGATGAATTTTGACTACTCATACGTCCAATTCCGATAAGAGACGAAGGAGATATGGGGCAAACAAGATGAGTGTGCAGAAATGGCCGAAGATGCGAGAAGGGAGAAGGACTCTTTCTCTTTCTTTCCTAGGCTGGCGTGAAGGGAGGTTTTTGAGTGCAGCAAAATAATGTGATTATTCATATCATTAAGCAAAGGTTTAATTGCCTTAAGATGGGTTAATGGGGGGATGACTCTTCACCTTTTGGTGGTTACAAAGAGGGTTAGAAGATGCTAATAATATGCTTAATACTCCTCTAAATTTCGGACAACAAAAGAAAGGAAATGGGCTTGCAAAATTCGTTACGCTGGTCGGTCCAAACTATAATTAACGCTTAAAATAAAATCACACGCTACTTAAATTTATAGAATTACTAACTATATGATAAAATAAATACGCACATTATATATATAACTAATGAAATTACTAAATAAATATATATACACTTTAAATTAATAATCACAACAAAATAATACAATAATTAAATAATTATACACTTTCAAAAATAGTTTTTAATAATAAATTATTTTATTTTAACAGAAAATATCATTTTAATGTAAACAACGCAAACAAATAAAGAGTGAAAATTACGGGGTGTTACAGTTTGGGTTGATTTTTGCATTGTATTAAGAAAACACATGAGAATTCTATTCTCTAAGATCGTAGTTGAGAATATTTTTTCAATCATTAAAACATATGACATACCCTTATTTATAGTGTAGGAGGGATTCACTACTCACTGGAAATGTCCAAAACAATGTATTGTTTCACCCTAAAAGACATCAGAAAAAAGCAAATATACATACATACAACGAACACATTAAACTATAAATATTCCAACAATAAATAAATATCAAATTGAAATAAATATAATTTTTATACGGTTAAACCATGATTGTTGATGAGATCTAAGACTTATTGAAACCCTTGTCTTTCACATTGTTGTATGATGCAGCTTTCTAGGCTCCTGCAAAGGGGTCTATCAATTTGTTGTATTTCTAAAGTAAACTGGATTTAATTTAATTGGTTGTAAACGAAGTACTCACATCAGTATTAACCCCACACAAATTTCGATACGCAAATCAATCTTTAGAGTCACATAAACACAAAAAAAAAACAAATCCTGAAACTTATTAGAAAAAATAACATAAAAACTAGCTAGTAACAATAAGGAAAAAAAAGGGATTACCACCACTCAAAAGGGTGGCGGTAGCCCATAGATTGAAAATTAGAGTTTTATTGAAGAGAAGAGACAAAATACGGAAGAGACGCTATATTTATTTATTATGTTTATAAGGAGCATACTCCAAAAATATCAATGTAATTTTTTTATAAGGTAAGGAGTAACCTTGACAAATTGGAGGAATAAAGGGGATCCCAACTTACCTAGGGTGAGAACAGATCCCAATACCTATTAGAACCGGGAGGGAAACTCTAACCACAAAGCTATCCCTCACTCTCGTATTAAATCAAGGGTTTTGAAGAATTTCTAGGGTAGTTCATAATAAATTAGAAAACTATTAAATTTCCACAACATATTAGTGTAGGCGTGTTTTTATTTCGCCTACGCTGGATGAGCGCGTATCTGATTTGACTACCCCATTGTAAAGGTTTTATTGAAAATTGTTTTGAAGTCGCCAACAAGTCTTTAAAGGAAGACTCATAAACCTAATTGGATATGGGAAGGTAGGGACAAATTAGGGACTTATTCAATGTAGAATTTCCCCATCTAGACTCCATAGATGGTCAAAATGAACCAAAGATTGAGTTCGAGGGTGAGGGTACGAACATAGTCAGGAACTATGTTGTCCATTGCTGGCCTCTACTAAATATTGATTCATGTCAATATTTATGCAAAAGAATAACCAAATAACGTTTTAAGCACCCTAAAAATAATTAGTCTAGGTTGGTTCTAGAAACACATAAAGACTATTTTTTAGCGATAAGTTATTATGCAATCAATTTACAGGGAACCTAACAGGTTGTCCAAATTAATCTGATTAATGTTAAAACAGTTCTTTAGGTATTGATTATCAAAAATAACATGTGCGTGATAAAAGCAATAAAGCAAGACAATCATATAATATGTATAGAATAATCAGGCGAGCATATAATAATATATAAAAAGAAAGAAAAAGGTTTAGAATATACAGTAGAACGATTTTATATTAAAGATCTACATCAGGAAAGAAATAGTTTGTAACTTCAATATAAAAATAGGAATTTATTTAAGGACCCTCAGGATTATACCGTGGCTTGGGTCTGCGAGATTGACAACCTTCGGGACGAGCAATCGTGAAGCCTGAAAATCGGAATGTCTATGTATGTAGATTGAATGTGTTTGTGTTTGAAAGGTATGAGTTTTTGTAGGGAAGTTTTTGTAGAGAGGTTCGTAATGTGTAAAATCCCGTTCTTAAATCTGTACGGAAATCAAGCCTATTTATAGGGAAACGAAACTGCGCCTCACGCGCCAGCTGCGCCTGGCGTCTGGCGCAGGCTGACGTGTCACGCGCATGACGCGACATGCTGAAAGGCGTGTCGCGAAAAATAACCTAACTATTCCTCCTAACTAATGTAGTCGGGCAAGTAAAGGTCGGATTCCAAGACACTAATTGATTCAAAGTAGTTAAATTGACTCTAATTAATGCTAAACAAGTAATCAGAATAAGTGATGATGAACAAATCTAATTAACTGAAGCAAATGAAATTATTAAGAGTGAATCAAGAACTAAAGACATCTAGGTTTAAGTATCCCCACTAACACGAATTAATGTCACAAACAATCCCTTTTCCCTTAATTAATTAATAGATAATTCATAGGATAGATGCGCCTTAATGATACTAAGGATTTCTTTCGATCAATCAATAGCTTCCTTAACAATGCAATCGTGCCTATTTTCATGGAGTCATGCAAATTAAGGACTTTAAACATAGCATCTTAACATCCTAATAAATTCCATCAACTACTTTCGTGACGATTTCCTTTATCTTAAATCAGGGTTCTAGATTCGATTAAGAATCAACTTTCGTTGCAAAAATAATAACATTCAATAAATACTATTTCTAGTCATATATTGATAATAAAACCAACCTTAAAATAAATGAATCATAAATTAATCAAGGTTTCGGAATTGGGAATTAAACGTGTATCAATTCATGTTAGGGTTCAACCTAACCCTAGAACAGGGAACTACTCACACACGATGATTGAATAAACAAAATAAAGATTAAGAGAAAGCATGATTAATAATCAAAATTATAAAAGAGAATACTTGAATTGATGATGAAAAGATGAAGTCTTGAATAGTTCTCCAAAAGCTAAGAGCAAAACTCACGCTTCACCTTGTTATGTCGCTAGAGAGAAATGATAAAAGTCCTACTGGAATAATGATTAATGAGTAATGAATAATGAATAATCGATCCCCCTAATCTCCCTAGAAAAACCTTAATATAAAATTGTATCTCCTAATACTAGTAGGATTCTAAGTTACAAGATAAGGATGGTCCAAATAGATCATTAAAAAGCCGGAATTGTGCATTCCACTCGCGCTTAGGAAGTCTCAATAAAATTGGGTCAACTTGCGAAGCCCATATCTCTTAGAATATAACTCGCCTAAGGTCGTGCAACCTATCGTTGGAAATATCTTCAAGCCTACTTTCCAATGCCATTAGAATCATCCAATTATCACTGACGAGTCAAAAGTTATGGATAAAAGAGTGAACATGACTCAATTTCTATAATTCTTTCAATGAATTCCAACTCCAATTTAGCTCCAAATTGCACTCTAATATATGTGTAAAGGTCCTTATCAACGTAGCTAGCTTCCAATTGCTCCTAAATACTCAAACTTGTCCAAAAATACTCCAATTATGTTCTCAATACCTGAAATTCATCAAAGAATACCAAAAACACATAAAAGGAGTAATATTTCACAAATTAAGTAATAGTATGCAATTATGAACTACAATGCACCTAAATGCTCCTAAAATGCAACCTAAATGCACCTAAAAACTATATAAAGATACGATACATCACATGCCCAGTACAAAGCGTACACGAGGTACGCGCTTTGAAAAAGATAAGAAAGCAAACCGCGCTTCACGCAGAGCTGTGCATGAGAGCTTGAATTAAGACTTTGAGTTTATTCAAAAGCTCAAAATTAACACATACGTATATTTAGTATAACTATTGCTCATTATTGGGGAAAGTAAAAAAAAGATCAAATTGAAATGCTTACCAGGTGTTCGTTGAGGAATGTCTTCTGAAAAAAAGGTATGCTTAAAACCTTCGAGTACACAACATGCATGACCTCATATTTAAGTAAACTATTACCAAAAAGAGTATTGCATATTGACTTTATGGTATAATAGCGTCTTAAATATCTTGATACAAATCCAATAACATTTGACATTCATTTGATTGTATATATGTGTTGGTATATTATAGTTTTGTATTAATTCAGTTAGTTATGTTAGTTATGTAGCTTCTTGTATACGATACAAAAATAGAGTTAGTTAGGAGGTTGTTAGAACACCTCAAACCCTCTTGTATAAATTGCAAACTACTGCTGTAATATTTTCATTCATTCATTACAGATTAAAACATTTTTTCTCTCTTCTTTTCTATTTCTCTCTCTATTTTCTTTCAATCAAGAGTTCTTAATCTTGAACTCTTATGATCCTGCATTTTTCTTCTGTTATTTGATCAGTAGATCAATTCTTCTTACAAGAAAAAATTCCGCAAAGAAATTCCAGATTTCTTATAATCTGATTCATTCTTACTTTCTGTTTTCTTCAAACAATCAAAAGCTAAAATGTCAGCTGAAAATTCTTCTTCAAACACTCAAGATCTATCACAAAATCCTAATTCAGAATATTTCTTGAACAATTCTGATGTAAATTCATCCAAACTGGTGAATTCTACTTTCAATGGCACTGGATTTAATGATTGGAGAAGAACTATGAACATTGCATTATCAGCGAGAAATAAATTGTGCTTCGTTGATGTATCATCAGCCAAACCAGCAGCTACTTCGTCAAATTTCAAGCTATGGAGCAGGTGTAATGATCTGGTAATATCCTGGATTTTAAATTCTCTTGAACCTTCAATAAGTAGAAGTGGTCTATACTTCAAGACAGCAAGAGAAATATGGCTTGATCTTGAAGAGAAGTTTGGTCAATCCTCAGGACCTCAGTTGTATTATGTACAACAACAACTAGGTGATATATCACAAGGAGAGGATGAAGGAATTACTAGTTTCTTTACAAAAGTCAAGTTGTTGTGGGATCAATTAGATGGATTGGATCCATTACCTTCCTGTGAGTGTACTGGCTGTAATTGTACTCTTACTCAGAAGTTGGAGACATCTCAACAAAAGCAAAGGTTGATTCAACATTTGATGAAAACAAATGAGAAATTTGTTCATACAAAAAGTACAATACTCATGATGAATCCTCTTCCAACAATCTCTAAAGCATATGGATTATTGCTTCAAGAAGAGACTCACAAAGAGTTAGCCAATCTGAAATTCACTTCAAATGTTGATAATACAGCATTTTCTGCAAATAGGATGAATGATAAGCCTTATTTCTCCAAGAATTTCATCAATAGTGGTACAAGAATGCCTGCTAAGAATCACTTGTTCTGTGATCATTGCAAGATGAAGAATCATACAGTTGATAAATGCTGGAGGCTTCATGGTTATCCCAAGGATAACAAATACAAAGGCAAAAGAGTTGCTTTGCATCGGTTCAATCGACTTTATTGAGAATTTCACGAAGAAACCGGTGTTGTTCATGCCACATTTACACAAGAGCAACACAAGCAGGTTCTTGCAGTATCTGGAGAAACAAAAAACTCAAAATTTTGATCATGAATCAACAATTGGTTTGGCTGTCAGTTCTCAATTAACAGGTAATACATGTTTACTTTCAAAATATCATAATTCTTGGATATTAGACAGTGGCGCCACTGATCATATGTGTTCATAATTACATATGTTTGATTCATATGTTAAAATTACACAACCTCATCCTATGATAACTATACCAGATGGAAATAAGATCAAAGTTGAACATAAAGGCACTATTTCTCTAGGAGGTATTGTTAATCTAGAGAATGTTCTTCATGTGCCAGGATTTCAGTTCAACTTAATATCAGTTTCTAAGTTATGTTATGATGCTAACTGCTCAATATCATTTGTAAATGATACATGTGTGCTTCAGGACCTTTCCTTGAACAAGCAAATTGTGCTTGGTAGGCTGGAGAAAGGTCTCTATATGCTGGATGCTTCTATTTTGTCATTTACTGCTGCTGCATCTAATAAACAACTGTCTACTGCTCTTACTTCTGCATCTTCCACTGAGATTGAAGAAGCCAAATTATGGCATTTGAGAATGGGACACATTTCATTTGGAAAAATCAAGAGTGCTAAGGGTCTTGATGTCAAAGGATGTATAGCTGAATGTTTTTGTAATGTTTGTCCTTTAGCTAAACAAACAAGATCTTCATTTCCTGTTAGTTCTATTATGACTAATAAGCCATTTGAGTTGTTGCATTTGGATGTATGGGACCATATGCCATTCCTGATCATTTTGGTTGTACACAGTTTCTTACAATAGTAGATGATTACACCAGAATGACATGGACTCATTTTCTGAAGAATAAGAAAGATTCCGTTTCTGTTATGACTCAATTCTTGCAATATGTGGAGACTCAGTTTGAATTGAAAGTCAAAGCTATAAGATCAGATAATGCTCCTGATTTGACAGAGGGAGATATGAAAGTTTTATTTCTTAGCAAAGGGATTGTACAACAAAAGAGTTGTAGCAACACTCCACAACAAAATGGTGTTGTGGAGAGGAAGCACAAACACCTTTTAGAGACAGCAAGAGCTTTATCCATTCAATCTCAACTACCTTCTCTATATTGGAATGAATGCATCCTTACTGCAACTTACTTAGTTAACAGAATGCCCCTCAAAAGCATTCAATTCTCTTCTCCCAATGAAAAACTTTTTAGAAAATCACCTGATCTTTCTCATTTGAAAGTATTTGGTTGCTTATGTTACATCTCCACTTCTTCTGTTAAGAGACTTAAATTTGAACCAAGGGCCCAAGCTTGTGTTTTCTTAGGTTATCCCTCAAGTTATAAGGCTTATAAAGTTCTTAATCTTAGCACCAACAAAATTGTCATTTCAAGCGACATTCATTTTCATGAAAAGCATTTTCCATTTCATTATTCTTCTAATCCTAAAAACACATATTCAACTCAGTTTTTCCTTCCTGTCATTACATCAAATTCTGTTATTACACCAGATTTTTCATCAGCTTCTCCTCCTACCACTCCTATTCCTTCCCCTACTACTTCTGTCATTCCGCATCTATCTCCTTCTATTTCTACTGACAATTCTTTTACCTCTTCTCATACTTTCCTTCCTGGTAATGATGATAATATCATTATTTCTCAGCAAATTAACCAACCATCTCCACCAAGAAGACCTCCTAGAGTCATTAAAACTCCTGCTCATTTAAAAGACTTTGTGTGTGTTCAAAGTCACACATTGGTGTAATTTGGTTTCCTACCAATCTCTTCCTCTTTCCCATAAGGCTCTTGTTGCTTCTCAAATTGACAGTGTTGAACCTACTACTTATAATGAAGCTGCTACTGATGAACATTGGGTAGAAGCTATGTCAAGAAATTACTGCTTTGCAACAGAATGGTACATGGGAATTTGTTCCTCTTCCCAAGGGCAAGAAAGCAATAGGGTGTAAGTGGGTTTACAAGATTAAAAGGCATGCTGATGGAACCATTGAGAGATACAAGGCTCGTTTGGTGGCAAAAGGATTCACTCAAAAGTATGGCCTTGATTACTCTGAAACATTCTCTTCAGTAGTTAAAATGTCTACTGTGAGATGTTTGATTTCTTATGCAGCAAGTCAAAATTGGAAATTATTTCAGCTTGATGTTAACAATGCTTTCCTTCATGGTTTTTTACATGAGGAGGTTTATATGAAAGTTCCTGATGGTGTTGTGGCTCCTACAGGTCATGTTTGCAAACTCAAAAGGTCACTTTATGGCCTAAAACAAGCATCTAGACAATGGTTTGCTAGACTTGTTGATGAACTTCTTTCTCAAGGCTTTGTACAGTCTAAAAATGATTATTCACTGTTTTTAAAGAAGGAAAATGGTGATGTTACTATTGCTGCAGTGTATGTGGATGACATAATCATCACTAGTTCTAACGAAGCTACTATTACAGCTTTGAAGTCTCACTTGCATACTATCTTCAGCATCAAGGATTTGGGTCTTCTACACTATTTTCTTGGCATAGAAATTAGTCACACTCCTGCTGGTTACATCTTAACTCAAAAAAAATTTACAAAGGAGATGCTCACTGATTGTTCTTTTGATTTGACGAAGGCTGCTGTCACTCCATTTCCATTAGACCTTAAACTCTCAGCTGATGACACTCCTATGTATGATGATGTTGAGCTGTATAGGTGCTATGTGGGTAAATTAAATTTTTTAACCCACACTAGACCTGATATTGCCTTTGCTGTGCAATCTTTAAGCCAGTTCATGCACAGCCCCAGGATGTCTCATGTCAAAGCACTCACTCATACTCTCAGGTATATCAAGCACACTGCTGGTTAGGGTATTATGCTTAAAGCAACTGCTCAGCTTACTTTACAAGCCTTTAGTGATTATGACTGGGCTGCCTGCCCAACTACTAGAAGATCTGTTACTGGATATGTTCTCCTTCTAGGCAACTCTCCTATCACTTGGAAATCAAAGAAACAAGGTACTATCTCAAAGAGCTCCTCTGAGGCAGAATATAGAGCAATGTCTCAAGCTGCTAGTGAAGTGACTTGGGTTGTGAGATTACTTGAAGAATTTGGTGTTTCAAATCTCACACCTGTTGTCTTGCATTGTGATAATCAGTCAGCAATTCACATTGCTAAAAATCCTATTTTTCATGAAAGAGCCAAACACATTGAAGTGGATTGCCACTTCACAAGAGATAAGGTCCTTGAGGGATTACTTCAATTAAGCTACTTGCCTACTCAAAACCAGCTAGCTGACATCTTCACAAAGATTCTTCCTAGTACACAGCATAATCTCCTCTCTTCCAAACTTGGTCTGGTTTCTGATTCACCCATTCCAAGTTTGAAGGGGGGGTGTTGGTATATTATAGTTCTGTATTAATTTAGTTTGTTATGTTAGTTATGTAGCTTCTTGTATAAGATACAAAAATAGAGTTAGTTAGGAGGTCGTTAGAACACCTCAAACCCTATTGTATAAATTGCAAACTACTGCTGTAATATTTTCATTCATTCATTACAGATTAAAATATTTTTTCTCTCTTCTTTTCTATTTCTCTCTCTATTTTCTTTCAATCGAGAGTTCTTAATCTTGAACTCTGACAAAATGTAATTAGTTAAATAATGGTTTGAGTAATACTGTTCAAACCAATGATAATTGTGGCAACCAATCATCCTATTTTCCACACAAATAGTTCAATAACATAATATACATAGCTAAATTTTCTAGCCATTGACACAAAACAAGGAGGAAGACATACCGAGACGTAAAGTATCAAGAAAACCAGTGATGTTGCAATGCATCAATAACTCAGTTAAGTAGTTGGCAGCGGAAGGATTGTCACGATGATGGTCCTGGCAGTGTATAAGCATTCCCTTTCATTCGCTAATTCTTTTTCTATTAGCCAAGTCAGCAACATCCTAATGTTTTACTCGGAGTAGATGAAGTTGTAACACAATTTGTAATTCCATCCCAACAATGTCTAAAAACTAATTCATTATTTTCATAATAAATTAGCGAAGTATTCGATTTCCACAACATATTAGCTACTGATATCTAACACTATTATAGTCGCACGACCACAAGATCAGAGACCTCATGATCTAGCGACCTATCTTCACAATGCTTGTATTCCATGCTTTAGATTTAAATTTATTGTACATTTTCTTGATTAAAGAAACGGGGAACTAATGTTGTGGGTCAAAATGATGCACAATGGCCACGTAAGTAATATAACTCTCCGTTAAAATTGAAAAGATTAGTACTTTTCTAGTTTTTCATACATGGTATCCAAAAGAATTACTCCTCTAATTTTTTTACATGATATCCAATTGTAAGACATATTTTCCACCTCTCAATATACCCTTTATTATATTAATAAAAAGTAAAGAAAGTTGGAATTTCAATGAGAAAAATTATAAGAAATTATTTTATTTAGGTCATGTTTGAGAATTAGCGAATAGCTGATAGTTGTTAGCTCATTGTATTAGTTGGTTTTACTAGCTGATTGTATTAGTTATTTGTATAAGTGTGTTAGGTGAGTGGCCAATAGTTGTTTTTTTATTGTATTATAAAATGACCAATAAAGACATTCATATTAGAGGATTAACTAGCTTAATCCTCTAATATTTCAAACATCTACTAATTTTTTCCTGAAATGCTCTTTGCCAAATAGGGTCTTAAATTAGTTTACAGTCTAATAGAATAGGAAGGGAAAGGGTGCAACGTTGCTTTTTTTTTTTGTTTAGCATTATTGACACTCATTGCAGATCTATATCGTGCTATGAGTGCTTGAGAAATAATAGTACATGCTATTATATATAGCAAAACATGAGAGGCACCAAAAAATATAAAAAGGAAAAAAAGGGAATAATAACTGCTACATTATCTCTATTATATAAGTGAAGGGGGGAGGAAGATGGTGTCCCCTTCTAAAAAGTCAGATATACCCTTAATGAATTTAAATTGTTATATATATTAAATAATCTTTTATTCTTCCTACTTGCCATACATATTAAACAAGTCAACAATGGAATTGAATTTGAAATTTCAATTAAATATTAAATTAAGGAGAATAATTTCATCTTCTTACATATATGTGAAAAACTCAAATCAAAAATTAAATTGACAATTTGATTGACACATTAAGAAGAAAAAATAATAACTTGAATTTCATACTAATAATATACTGGTAATTTTTTAAAACCTAAATGTTGATTATTATTCAGTAATCTCTATTATATAAACCAAACTCTTCCACTTTATTAATATTCAACGATTGAACCTGATACACAAATTATTCCTCTTTATTAGAGCACAAGCTTTCTTCTGTTTTATATTTCTTTTTCTCAATACTATATTTGAATAATGATTAACAAATAAGTAAAAAAAACCAACGAAACATTGATTTAAGATCAGTTAAACATATTTAAAAGCTAAAAAAAATTATAAATATCTATTAGGACTAATTTTTTTGTAATATTGATAAATAACTAATTGAGAAGAAAAACGTTGATATGAGATGCACGCATAGCGTGCAAAAAATGCTAGTTTTTTTAAAAAAAACAGAAAACGAAAATCATAGTGCAATGTGTAACTCCTAAAGCCAAAAAAAATAACAAAAGAAACAAATAGAAAAAATAAATTAAAAAGGGTAAAAAAACTAACTTTTAAAAAGGGTAAATTAAAATAAATCATAATAAACGGTTGGAGATCATAACCAGATTCACAATAACCAGATTAAATTAAAATGATGCACAATGGCCACGTATGTAATATAACTCTCCGTTAAACTTGAAAAGATGAGTACTTTTCTAGTTTTTCATACATGGTATCCAAAAGAATTACTCCTCTAATTTTTTACATGATATCCAATTGTAAGACATATTTTCCACCTCTAAATATACCCTTTATTATATTAATAAAAAGTAAAAAAAGTTGGAATTTCAATGAGAAAAATTATATCAAGTTATTTTATTTAGGCCATGTTTGACAATTAGCGAATAGCTGATAGTTGTTAGCTCATTGTATTAGTTGGTTTTACTAGCTGATTGTATTAGTTATTTGTATAAGTGTGATTGGTGAGTGGACAATAGTTGTTTTTTTATTGTATTATAAAATGACCAATAAAGACATTCATATTAGAGGATTAACTAGCTTAATCCTCTAATATGAGTTCAAACATCTACTTTTTTCCTGAACTTCTCTTTGCCAAATAGGGTCTTCAATTGAGTAGTTTATAGTCTAATAGAATAGGAAGGGGAAGGGTGCAACTTTGCTTTTTTTGTTTGTTTATTATTATTGACACTCATTGCAGATATATATCGTTCTATGAGTGCTTGAGAAATAATAGTACATGAAAAATTTGATCTCTATTATATATAGCAAAACATGAGAGGCACCAAAAAATATAAAAAGGAAAAAAAGGGAATAATAACTGCTATATTATTTTTATAAAAAATACATAAAACGAAAATCATAGTGCAATGTGTAACTTCTAAAGCCAAAGAAAAATAACAAAAGAAATAAATAGAAAAAATAAATTCAAAAAGGGTAAAGAATTAACTTTTAAAAAGGGTAAACTAAAATAAATCGCAATAAATGGTAAGGTTACCGATCCTTCTTATCTTAATACCAATCAGGACGTTATAATGCAATTATATCTCTATTATATAAGCCAAGGGGGAGCTATGGTGTCCCCCTTTGAAAAGACTTTTTAACCCTTCATCCAATAAAAATACTTACCTATTAAGATTTTGAAATTTTCCTCAATCATAGTCCTTCCTAATTTAAAATATGTATATCAAAAGAAGTTCAAAATAGCTAAAATAAACTTTCATAAAAATATGTGTAGTGAAAGAAAAAATTTATGATTGAAGAACAAATTAAAATAACTAAAGCAGTTTTCAAATCAATTACAAAATCAAAGACAAAAATTTTAATTTTACCTAAACTTTGAAATGCAATAACAATACCAACATCCATTAACAAGTAATAAAAATACCAAGAAAACAACTTCTTCATCAAGTAATTTTAATATTTTGTATTTACACCAAACGATATTCAATTAGAACTAATGATGATTGTAAATTACATTCTTCAAAATTTTACACTTAAATGAAATTTAATGATAACCGCCAAAATAATCCACGCACGCATCGCGTGCAAAGAAGACTAGTATATATATAAACGAAGAAAGAGTTGCTTTTGCTTCCATGTAGGACAAAAGTTATCTCTCTATGTTTTTTTCGTTCTCTTATTTTGATGGACAATTATCTTTGACTTAGGCTCCAATTTTTTGGACTGATCTCGGCTGAACTAAACTGAACTGAACTGTGAGAAACTGAACTGAATTGAACTGCGAGAAACTGAACTAAACTGAAAATAAGTCCAAAAGAACATGACCTTACTACATGAAAGTTTTACAGTTGAGTTTTCAACTCTCAAGCATTAATCCATAACATTTCTGAATCTTTTACTCTGATTTTTTTTTTTGGAAGGGGATATGAATCCTTTACTTCACTTTTTTATTGAAAGAACATAAGGTCCGTCTCTTTTATTTTCTTCAAATTATTCATTTTATACTATGTAGAATTATATAGACTATAGTGCATGAGGTCTGTATTTTTATTGTTTGCTGCATAACGTTTTAGTGCTTCGCCTTGCTTTTGTAATTAAACTATGCAATAATATATTATCAACGTAAAGTCTAGGCTGAGACCGTAAGTCTAGGCTGAGACCGTTTCAGTCAAGCGAATATAGTTGCCGGATTTTGGTAGTCGGAGAGGGACAATTAATGATGTTTAAAATTTGCAAATTTTACCTTGATTTCTCTCATATGTTGAACATAAATTCTTGAAGCAGCAAACCAGCAAAGTGGAGGAAGAAGAATTGAAGCAATGGCGGAAGTGCGTCGCTACTGATTAAATCCATCAATGAAACCCTCGACATTAGGGAAGGAAGTTGCATAAGATGGAAACCCCAGCAATATAATGGCGGAAATCGAATCACATTAAGGAGAGGATTGAGGGATTGATGTGGCGCTTCACTGATCAACAGGATGAACCATGCTCATCCTTTGTAAAAGATAACAAGTTTCTTTTAAGTAAGGCTTTTGAAAAGGAAATTCAAGGTGGGCGTGAGGATATTAGAGACATAAGCTGGGTTTGGAAGGGTTATCATGCCCCCAAAAATTCAGTTTTTTTTGTGGTTAATCTGGCATAATCGTCTACCGACGAAACAATGTCTTAGGATGCGAAACATTGTCCCTAGCTCTGTTTGTGATAAATGTGGGGAGGCTGAGGAGAGCATTGAGCATGTATTGCGTGACTGTGAGGTTGCGAGACAGGTCTGAAATTTTGTAGGAATCAATGGTCAGATGGGGGGTGAGTAAAGATGAATGGTTAAAAAGTAGCCTCGCTTTGACCGACCTAGTGCAGGGGGTACCTTGGAGGATTCTGTTTCCCATTATATGTTTTGAGATATGGTCAGCTAGGAATAAAAATATCTTTGAAGGATCATCTCATCCTCAACCCAACTCCATTTTAAGGAAAGCTTTATTCATGGCTGCCGATTTTTATAAAGCAAAGAACCCTCATACTGCCCAACTAGACCATCCCACTTCGAGTTTAGTAAGAGATAAGGAAAGCCAGGCGTTGTTCGTCCATGTTGATGCCTCATTCATTGAGTCGGGAAGTAAGGTGGGGATAGCTGCAGTTATTAGATCGAGGGAGGGCAATTGGATTATGGGATGCCAGAAAGTTGTATATACAAGTGACGTCCTTATGGCTGAATTGTTAGGGATAGTGGAAGGAATGTATCTTGCAAGAAGGCAGTTCGTGGGGAAAGTCATTTGTGTTTCGGATTGTAAAATGACAGTCGAACTTCTGAATCGAGAAACGAACAATCAGGATATGTACTATTACATACTGGATGTGTGCAGGGAACTCAAGCAGCACTTCTTGGAGATGAAGTTCAAATGCGTGAGGAGGGAGGACAATCAGCTCGCGGATAGTCTCGCCAAAGATGGAAGAGTTATGAACTTTAATGTTAATGTTGTAAGTGAGCTTAATGACCCCCCGGATGATTGCATTAATATTTTGAACTTGGATTGTACCAGGCTTTTTACGCCTTAACCGTTATTAGTAAGCCATGTTAACCAAAAAAAAAAAGCATGAAATTTCGACACTCAATTGATTCGTTATCATTGCACAAATTACTTTTTTCTCTTGTTGTTCACTCTTGGCTTAGGATGGTACCTATGGTTGGCGGTCAGCATGGGCGGTGGTGTTGGTGCAGTTGCTTCTTCCTTGGTGGTTTACGAAGAGGAGATAGCGGGGAACGAGGAGAGCAGCAAAAGCCAAGATGAAAGTGTAAGTGTTTGAAGTTCTTTAAACTTCATAAACTTATCAGTTTGTGCCCAGATAAGTTTACGCCTATGAAGTGATAGATAATATTCATAAATTGATGAAAAAAATATATATATACATAAACGGATAGATTTATAGCCTAAACTGATATAAAAGTGTCTTAAACAAATAAAGAGAGGATACAAACTAAAACTCGCCTCTAATAATAGAAACATGTCTCATCCAAGATGCTTTGTATTATAAAAGAACTTTGTCGAATCATTGTGTCATTAAACACGTAAATGTAATATATATAAGGGCCAATCATTTTTTAAATGTTCAAATATGCTTCGATTTGAGTGCATTTTCTGATTTCTTTTGTACTTTTTTTATGCATAGATAATTGAGTTTCATTAGTAACAATTTGCTAGAAAATTACTTTAATTTGGTCATATTATATATGGATTCTTTTTCACAATATGAATTTTATCTAGATATGAAGAACTATATTAGTACATTGAATTAAGAACTTCAACTTGCTACTCCATATATAGTCATCATTATTATGTTTAGCTAGTAATTTATGCATAATCATCATTAATCACTAAATATATATGGATTAATTTGTTCATATTATATTAATCACTCCATATATAGTCATCATTATTATGTTTAACTATTAGGTTATGTATAATCATTAATCACTAAATAATCAACGAATATTAGTGACACACACAAACTTGGTGAATTACAATCTTGTTCCAAGAAATCTAAAATGCATACAATTAACCATACTTCATCACTATAATACTTTCTCTCTCTCTCGATAGTACATAAGGGATGTGTAAAATCATATTAAATCATCTAGAACATGTTTAATTTAGGCCAACATTGGGATTGTGTTAAAGGCCCCTTTAAGGCAATACATAACGGCTGAACTTACATGTACATTCCTACTTGAAAGAACAATGAGAAGTATAGGTGGCTAAAGTTTGGTCGAGTTGAATTCTTCTAGTCAATGTTTATTCTCGAGTTTAAAGTGTATTTTGGTACCAGTTTCTTGCGATATTTTGGTATTTTTAGTTAACTATATATTATCGATATAAAGTTGGCCAACTTCTTAATAATGCGTTTATAGGCTACTTTTAACAGTTTGGACAAAGGGCGACCTCAATTTCCTAGTTTAAAGAGCGTCTATAAAAGAACTAGTTCTAGGACTGAGCCCATCATTAGGTAAGGGTCTGTTCTCTTCGGCATAAAACAATCGACCGAACCGAACCGAACCGATTGAACCGAGTGCACGAACCGAACGGGAACCGAACCGAATCGAATTGAACCGAACCGAACTGAACTAAACTGAACTAAACTAAATTATAACTAATAGTAATGATAATAATTTAGGAACTGAACTGAACTGAACTAAATTATAACTAATAGTAATGATAATAATTTAGGAAATGAACTGATTGGGCCCGAACCGAATCGAACCGATTGGGCCCGAATCGAACCGGACCGATTGCAATTAAACCGAACCGAATTGAACTGAACTGAACTAAACTGAATTGAAAATAAGATAGGGAGAACATGCCCTAAATAGTATTGGGAGTTGCCCTCACAAATGGGACTCCAAGGAACTAACCATATTTCGGAATTCACAATATCGGATCCATTTTCCTCTACGCTAGTAAATTAGACTCAGATCTTGGGATAAAAGGGACATTCCATTGAATCCATTCCAGTGAAGGAAGAATATAATCTTGGATTGTTAGATATAGGTATTGGACTATCCTAGAGTTTATGTTTCAATTAGGCTGATATTACAAAACTAGTTATATACTTATATACTCTCTGCGTTTCTTTTTTATCTACATACTTTTTTTTGATCCGTTTCTTTTTAATCTACACACTGTTGCTTTTTCCATTTTTGGT
This sequence comes from Beta corolliflora, assembly GCA_947648045.1. NCBI lineage: Eukaryota > Viridiplantae > Streptophyta > Magnoliopsida > Caryophyllales > Amaranthaceae > Beta > Beta corolliflora. The sequence continues at coordinate 423,299 of CANSZD010001531.1, forward strand.
AACATGTCCCATTTTACTCCTCTTTTTTCACCCATGTGGCCCACTTTTTAATATTAAAATCCACTTTAGATCTCTCACTTTTGGATTTTCTCCTTGGTTCTCCCCCAAAGTGAAGTGAGTAAATTAAAAAGAAATGGAGGTAGTATATGTATTGTTATTTTAATCACATTCACGGCTATGTAGTGCATCCTTCCAAGTGATCGGACGATCACAATTAACAATTCTCTTCATTTTCAATTACGACTTGCCCTAGCCTCTTTAGGTGTTATAATAACTTCCTTGGTAACCCAACACATGTATTCTTTACCTGCTATGACTTTCGAAATATTTTTAAGAATAGAAAATGTATGAGAAAGGTTATTATTTACTTCGAAAAGATTTTCCAGCCTAAAGAAAAAGAAAGCTTAATTCACGCAACTAGTTTTCACTTGGAGAACAAATTTTCTTCCACAAGATAAGAGGGATGCCTCACTTATCTGGAGATTTTTTTTTTCGAAAGGAAGGACAATTATTGATTGAACCGAAACGAGTAATTTGGAGGAAGCCCTAAATTGTAAAAGAAGGGTGAGACTTCCATGTAGCTTTGAATATGTAAGAACTCCTCGACCAGCCTGAGAAAGAAACATGTTGGACCTAGCATTTATGTTATTGCCTGTTGTTTCTAAAAGTTGTGTGGCTTGTTTTTCTAAGATCCATATAATTTCGATTTGTTAAGTGTTTTGGGATATGAACACCTTCAATCTGATTTACTCCGAAAATAGAATTTACGGTTTTTTTACCATATACCCCCGACAAATTGAAAAATTCACCATATACCCTCAATGTTTCAGAAATTCACCATATACCCCCGAATTTTCAAAACTGTGCACCATGTACCCTTTTTGCTAACGGATGTTAACTCACCGTTAGTTTTATTTACGATTTTGCCACCATTATCCTCTAACCCTAACTTTAACCCTAATCTAAATCCTAACCCTAAAATCTAAACCCTAATCCTTAACCCTAAGCTCAACCCCCTCCCCAAACCCTAAGCCCGGCCCCCCCCCCCCCACCCTCCTCCCTCCCCCTCCCCTTCCCCGTCGTGCCCACTCCCCCTTCCCCGTCGCGGCCAGCATCCCATCCCCCGTCGCCAGCCCCCATCCCCTCCCATCCCCCGTCGCAGCCCCATCCCTCCCTCCCCCCTCCCGGCCCCCCTCCCCCCCAGCCCGGCAGACCACCATTCGAACCAACCCACGCCCGAAATCGAGCAACCTAGAATTCATGCCGGCTAGAAATTGAGCCACCCTAGAAATCACTGCGACGGGGGAGGGGGAGATCCTTGGGGGAGGGGGGGCGGGGGCGGGGGGGGGAGGAGGGATGGGGATGCGACGAGGGGAGGGATGGGGGCTGCGACGGGGAGGGGGAAATCGGCGCGGGGGGGGCGGGGAAATTGTTGGCAGGGGAGGGGGGGGGATGCGGCGGGGGAGGGGAGGGGATGGGGGGCTGCGACTGGGGAGGGATGGGGGGCTGCGACTGGGGGGGGAAATCGGCGGGGAGGGAGGGGGGGGAAATCGTTGGCGGGGAGGGGCGGGGGCTGCGGCGGGGGATGGGAGGGGATGGGGGCTGCGACGGGGGAAGGGAGGGAGGGGGAAATCGCTGGCGGGGGGGGCGGGGGCTGCGGCGGGGAGGGGAGGGGATGGGGGGGCTGACGGGGGAGGGGAGGGGGTGGGGGCTGCGTAGGGGGTGGGGGGATAGGGCGGCAGGGGGGTTAGGGTTAGGGGGTGGGGTGGGGTTTTTAGGGGTAGGGGTTGGGTTAGGGTTATTGTTTAGGATTAGGGTTTAGATTTTAGGGTTAGTGGTTAATAGTGGCAAAATCGTAAATAAAGTTAACGGTGAGTTAACGGCAGTTAGCAAAAGGGTATATGGTGAACATTTTCGAAAACTCAGGGGTATCTGGTGAATTTTTGAAACATTGAGGGTATATGGTGAATTTCTTGATTTGTCAGGGGTATATGGTGAAATAACCGTAGAATTTATTCAATAATTGATTCCACTTCCAACATTTTTTTAAAGAGGGTTTTCCTATCCTATGCACCTAGTGCAAAGGATAAGTCTTATATTATATCCCATTCTAGCAAATCATATATCATGCATCTTAACTAACATAGAAGATCCTCCCTAAAATTATGCTTTAGTGATTTTTTAGTTTCCTTATCAATTTGTCTAAATTTAGGGAGAATCTTCTATGTTAGTTAAGATGCATATTATATACATGATCTGCTAAAAGGGGTGTAAAATAGGGCTTATCCTTTACACTACTTGCATAGGATTAAAGAAAACTTCAATTCCAATTGCTTATTTGGTTGGGATTGGGCCGGCCAATTGGGTATAAGGAGAATAATTTCCACCCCTAATTGTGGGTCAAAAGTTAATTTTCTGAAGGGGATATTTTAATGCACAATATGATTTTGCATTGTTCTTATGAAACTAAGCTAAAGACTTAAAGTACCATAATTATGCTTTGTTATCCCAATTTCATTAATTACTGTGAGGAAGTTAACTGTTAGATTGATTAGTAAGTTAATCCCTAGCACCTGCAATGACCACAAAAGCATTAGCAATTTCCAATCACCTGAGGTTCAAACCCACAATCACCACATATTTTGTCTCGTTATTGGATTGATACATTGATTAGTACATCCCACCCACCTACAGTTTTGCATATATAGTTAATTAAAACCTTGCTTAAGCTTTTTTTTTCAGACATAATATAATTATGTACTACAAAACCAGTACAACACAACCTTTGTACGATATAACTACATAGTACTACCTAAACAACGCTACATGCTTAATTTCACATAACTTTGAGTTGGTTACTCCATCATATCCCCAAACGAAAATTTACTGGATTTCAGCAGAAAAGCTAGGACATATGCTTTTGTTTACTCTTTAGGAAAACGATGATTAAGTACAACTTCCTTGTAAGTGATTCTTTTAACATATGTCTTAAAATGGAAGCAAAATCAATATCTTATTTTCCATATGCTTTTCAGAATATACATCATTAATGCATGGTACTCGTTTTGCCAACGACATGCAAAAGCTTTGAAGTCTCTTTCCTTCTAGAAAGACATTTTCTTTTGCATCATTCATAATGTATTGATTAATCTAGCTAACAAATGTGTTGATGTAAAGTAAGTTATTGCATTTGCTTTCTTTCCTTCAAGTATAGATGAGCTAGTAACTTGTATATGCATGCATGTGAATGCATGCAGAATCCTTCACTTTTGAAGTTTGGGTTAACTTCTAGATTCTTATACATTTATTAGTTGATGAAAACTATATCATACATCACATTGTTGGAGATTTAGAGTATAAGGTTAGTTTAATTCATGGTGTGTTTATTTAAGTTGCTTGGATATGGTGTCGTAACTTAAATAACATATATAATAACATGCTATATGTGTGAGTCGTACTTTGTACACATCATGCGAAGGGTTAAGAGGACAGTATAGTGCTCGCACCTCGCGAGACTATGGTCGCACTTCGCGACGGTGGAGCAGCAGATACTGGGAAGGCAGAGAACTGGTCGCGACTCGCGACCAGTGTCGCCCCTACGCGACGTGCTTGAGCTCACGACTCACGATGCTCGTCGCGACTCGCGACGAGCATCCTCGCGACCAGGCTCCAGACTTGGGTGTTCCTTGCGTTGTTTCGCGTAGTTTGACGGTTTGTCAATGTATCGTTTCGGATTTTCTGAAATGTTATAGCATTGTTATAAATATGAGGACTCTTATATGATGAAGGTTGGTTGAGAAAATAACTTCTCTCTTTTGCATACAAATTCTAAAGATCAAAAATCAGAAATTCTTCATCTCTACAAAATCTCACAAACTCATTTTCATTGAATAGTGTTCATAGTTAGCGTGACCACTATTGTTCTCTTCTTTGTATCTCGAAGGTGAATTCCGTGAACCCGTGCTTTACGATTAGGGTCGGAATATTACTTTTGGGAAAGTGATCCACGCCTAGAAGATTGTTCATCTTGTTACCCTTGTTAATTTCATTTTTTTCCCTAACAATCCAAAAGTAATATTCATTGCAAGATGAGTTCAATTCGTGAAATGTCTGCAAATTTTCACAAACTTGACAAGTTCGAAGGTGTTGGCTTTAGAAGATGGCAGAAGAAGATGCATTTCCTTCTCACTTCATTAAGTGTGGCGTATGTTTTGAGCACTCCCAAACCCGAGGAAGTGGAGAATGAAACTGTTGAAGAAATTCGGAGGAGAAACAAATGGGAGAATGATGACTATATATGTCGTGGCCACATCCTTAACGGTATGTCCGATGCTTTGTTTGATATTTATCAATTTGCTGAATCCGCTAAGATTCTTTGGGATGAACAAGAAAGTAAATACATGGCCGAAGATGCTTCTAGTAAGAAATTTCTTGTTAGTAATTTCAATGCTTTTAAAATGGTAGACTCTAGCTCGGTAATGGAGCAATTCCATGAAATTCAAAGAATCTTAGGGAGTTTTAATCAACACAACATTGTGATGGATGAGACCTTTGTTGTTTCCTCTATAATTGACAAATTACCACCCGGTTGGAAGGATGTTAGAAATTCTCTTAAGCATAAGAAAGATGATATGAATGTTGAACAATTGGGTGCTCATCTTCGGATTGAAGAGGGCATTCGGGTCCAAGATGGACAAAAGGATGTCAATCCTAATTCTTCCACCGTTAACATGGTGGAGGATGGTAAATCAAAGGAGTCTTCTAATCCTAAGAAGAGGGCTAACCATTTCACCAAAGGCAACAATGGAAAGAAGCCTAAGTTTGGTGGAGGTGCTCAACGAGGTTGTTGGGAATGTGGAAAGCCCGGTCATTTCAAGAAGGATTGCACCATTTGGAAGAAGAAGATGAACAAAAAGAATGGTGGGAATGGCGAGTCTAGCCAAACCCATACCAAGCAAGGTATGTGTACACAAGTTTCACTTAATTCAAATATGAATTTTGTGTGTATGATTTCTGAAATCTTTTGTGTACAGGATGATTGTTCATGGTGGATCGATTCGGGAGTATCAAGACATGTATGCAAGGAGCGGTCTCTATTCAAGACTTTCAAGGAGGTTGAGAATGGAGAAGTTCTTTACATGGGCAATGATTCTACGGCTAAAGTTCTAGGTGTAGGACAAGTAGAATTAGTGTTTAGTTCCGGAAAGCCTCTTATTTTAAGAGATGTATTGTATGCTCCGGAACTTAGGAGAAATTTAGTCTCCGGTGCAACCTTGAATCGATTAGGTTTTAAAATGGTGTTTGAAGCTGATAAATTTATATTGTCTAAGGGTGGTACATTTGTAGGACTTGGTTATCTTTGTAATAGCATGTTTAAACTTAGTATTTCCAATGCTTTAAAGGATACTTTGTTTGTTGTCAATGACAATTCTTCTCTATGGCATAATAGACTTGGTCATGTTAACTATAAAAAGTTGTATTCCATGTCTAAGCATGATTTCATTCCCTCTTTTGATCCAAGTATAGAGAAGTGTAGAACATGCATGTTAACTAAGATAACTAGAAATTCTTTTCCAAACAATGTGGAAAAAGATACTTCATTGCTTGATTTGGTGCATAGTGATTTATGTGATTTCCATAGCACTCCTTCCTTAGGGAACAAGAAATACATGATAACTTTTATTGATGATTATTCTCGGTTTTGTTATGTATACTTGTTGTTTACTAAGGATGAAGCCCTTGATAAGTTTAAGATCTATAAAAATGAAGTTGAATTGCAACGAAGTGACAAAGTTAAACGGTTTAGAACCGATAGGGGTGGTGAATTTTATGACCCAAGTTATTTTCAATCTACCGGTATTATACATGAAACTACCGCGGCTTATACACCACAACAAAATGGTATAGCGGAAAGAAAGATAGAACTTTGCAAGAAATGGTAAATTCTATGTTATCCTATTCGGGTTTAAGTGATGGTTTTTGGGGTGAAGCTATGTTAACAGCTTGTCATATTTTAAACCGAGTTCCAATGAAAAAGAACGAGGTTACCCCATATGAACTTTGGTATAAAAGAAAACCAAACTTGAGTTATCTCAAAGTTTGGGGATGTCGGGCAATTGTAAAAGTGCCGGAACCCAAACGTAAAAAGTTGGGTGAAAGGGGAGTTGAGTGCATCTTTATAGGGTATGCTCTTCATAGCAAATCCTATAGGTTCTATGTTATAGAACAAAATGACTTTTGGTCAATTCACACTATTGTGGAGTCAAGAGATGCAATTTTTTGATGAAAATAGATATTCATCAATTCCTAGACCAAAGGATATTACTCCCAATACCAATATTCAAGCAATTGATCAAATTAACATTGATAAAGGAATTGGTCTTGATCAAACTAACATTGATCAAGAAGTTGATGAACAAACTCTTGATGAGAATGTTGCATCAACATCATCACAACCTAGGAGAAGTAAAAGGGCGAGAAAAGAGAAATCTTTCGGCCCGGACTTTCATGTATATTTGGTTGAAGGATCAAGAAGTTCCATAGTGACTAAGTTTCCATATATATTTAATGTGGAAGAAGATCCTTTAACATTTAATGAGGCTATAAGGTCTCAAGATGCCGCTTTTTGGAAAGAGGCAATTGATGATGAGATGGATTCCATCATGGGAAATAACACTTGGGTTCTAGCTGATTTACCTCCTAAGTGTAAACCAATTGGGTGTAAATGGATTTTCAAAAAGAAAATGAAAGTAGATGGAACTATTGATAAGTTCAAAGCCCGTTTAGTGGCTCAAGGTTTCTCACAAAAACCGGGTATTGACTATTTCGATACATATGCACCCGTTGCTAGAATCTCCACTATAAGGTTATTAATAGCTCTTGCGGCTATTCATAAGCTTGTGATCCATCAAATGGATGTCAAGACGGCGTTCTTGAATGGAGAACTAGAGGAAGAGGTTTACATGCGACAACCGGAAGGGTTTGTCGTGAAAGGTCAAGAGCATAAAGTATGCAAGTTGATTAGATCTTTGTATGGGCTAAAACAAGCACCTAAGCAATGGCATCAAAAGTTTGATGAGGTTGTGTTGTCTAATGGTTTCAAATTGAATAATTTAGACAAGTGTGTTTATAGCAAATTTGATGACAACGGCAATGGTGTCATGATTTGTCTATATGTAGATGACATGTTGATATTTGGAACGGATTTGTCACAAGTTGAGTGGACAAAATCTTTTCTATCTTCACAATTCTCCATGAAAGATTTGGGGGAGGCGGATGTCATCTTAGGTATAAGAATTAAGAGAGACAATGGAAAATTGATCTTGTCACAATCTCATTATATCGAGAAAGTGCTCAAGAAGTTTAATGTTAGTGATTGCTCTCTTGTTTCAACTCCTATGGACCCAAGTGAAAAATTGTTGCCTAATGATGGCAATGCCGTGTCTCAACTCGAGTATGCGAGGGTTATAGGTTGTTTGATGTATGCTATGACGAGTACTAGGCCGGATATCGCATTTGCGGTGGGAAAATTAAGTAGGTATACTAGTAATCCTAGTATGGAACATTGGCAAGCTATTCGTCGAGTGTTAAAGTATTTGAAGAAAACCATGGACTATGGTTTGTCCTATAGTGGATATCCTTCGGTTTTAGAAGGGTATTCAGATGCAAGTTGGATCTCTAATAGAGAAGATCATTCCTCCACAAGTGGATGGGCATTCCTCCTTGGGGGAGGTGCCATATCTTGGGCTTCCAAGAAAAAAACTTGCATTGCAGACTCTTCAATGACATCGGAGTTTATAGCTTTATCATCGGCAAGCAAAGAAGCCGAGTGGTTAAGGAATCTCATGTTTGAGATACCTTTGTTGCCAAAACCAATATCACCTATTGCTATACATTGTGATAGTGATGCAGCATTGGCAAGAGCTTATAGCCAAGTGTATAATGGTAAGTCAAGACACATTGGTGTGAGACATAGTTATGTCCAAGGACTTATCAAAGATAGTGCTATCACTGTTGACTATGTGAGAACTACGTATAATCTAGCGGATTGTTTCACAAAAGCACTAGCTAGAGATACGGTAAAGAGGATGGCAATCGGTTTAGGATTGGTGCATATTGAAAATCACGAGTAAGGGAATCTTAACTTAACGCCCAACAAGACGTTGGGTCTTGAGTTCAATAAGATTAATTTCCTTATTTGATGATTGAAAGAACTTATATGATCATCCAAGGTAAAGTTCTTTAAATCTGTGATGATTTAAGAGGTTGTTTAATCTTAATAGGTCTCTTGACATTGTGCTTTGTCACATGAGCATGTTTTCTAAGAGATCTACCTATGTAAGTGCGAAGTTTGGCCGCTTCAAGGAGCTAGTGAGGCATAGCTTTGATGCACTTATGAATTGATATGGACACATGGCTAATTAGTGTCAAGTATATATTGGAAATGAGTAGTTAATCTAGTGTGTATAATATCTTCAAGTTTTCATTATGTGTTGCTAATGGTTCAATCGTTTATCGACACCATTTGGATACGAATGCTTGGAATGTGTATTATACTAAGTGGAAGTTCAAGTCTTTGTACACTTTCATTTATGCATAAGGTTGTTTTGTTATGATGATGTTTTGTGCAATAACTATTTTGTATACTCTAAATGGGGGAGGATTGTTGGAGATTTAGAGTATAAGGTTAGTGTAATTCATGGTGTGTTTATTTAAGTTGCTTGGATATGGTGTCGTAACTTAAATAACATATATAATAACATGCTATATGTGTGAGTCGTACTTTGTACTCATCATGCGAAGGGTTAAGAGGACAGTATAGTGCTCGCACCTCGCGAGACAATGGTCGCACTTCGCGACGGTGGAGCAGCAGATACTGGGAAGGCAGAGAACTGGTCGCGACTCGCGACCAGTGTCGCCCCTACGCGACGTGCTTGAGCTCACGACTCGCGATGCTCGTCGCGACTCGCGACCAGGCTCCTGACTTGGGTGTTCCTTGCGTTGTTTCGCGTAGTTTGACGGTTTGTCAATGTATCGTTTCGGATTTTCTGAAATGTTATAGCATTGTTATAAATATGAGGACTCTTATATGATGAAGGTTGGTTGAGAAAATAACTTCTCTCTTTTGCATACAAATTCTAAAGATCAAAAATCAGAAATTCTTCATCTCTACAAAATCTCACAAACTCATTTTCATTGAATAGTGTTCATAGTAAGCGTGACCACTATTGTTCTCTTCTTTGTATCTCGAAGGTGAATTCCGTGAACCCGTGCTTTACGATTAGGGTCGGAATATTACTTTTGGGAAAGTGATCCACGCCTAGAAGATTGTTCATCTTGTTACCCTTGTTAATTTCATTTTTTTCCCTAACACACATGAATATGTATTAAGGCTATAAACTAGCTGATTACTCCCCTACTCCCATTTCATTTGTCAAAATTTTCCAACTGTAGTCCCAATTAATTTGCCACATACTGATCTTTTGGTATTATTTTCTCACTAGTTTTTCTTTATAGTGGGTCCTCAGATACCTGGCTACTTACTTTCTCTCTCAACTTTTTCATTAACCTATAAACTCGTATAAAAAGTGTTTGTGGCAAATAAAATGAAACTAAGGGGGGTATTAATTGAAATATAAACAATTCCATGTTATTGATCAGGGTAGTATAGTAAGAAAGATCGTTATTTCTCATATGTGTAATTAAACGTTAAATATTATGTCCACATTCTTTATCAGCTATATTAGTACTTAAATACTCCATTACTCCTGTGTTTTCCTTTACCCATTTATACTATTCAAGTGATCAAACATATAAAAACTTTGACCATTTTGAATCAAATCATCATGCAAGATCTTTGTTTGTTTTAAAGTATATTTTCATAATTATTAATTTATAATATATAATAAAAAATATTAATAGATATTATGTACTAGAAATTATGTAACTTGTAAGATGGAGGTAGTAGAACTTAGGAAAGCAGAGTGCAGGGAATTATGAAAGGAAAGAACCATTTGGACATAACAAATTAAACACTGTTTGTTTTTGTTTTCTTTTAGGTAGAGAACGCATAACGACAAAAATCTAATTAAAACTACATTCCCAAGAAAATTTTCTCCAAGACTTCTACACCCTCCGTTTTAGGCACTATTCATCCAATACACTTTGACCATTAATTGTTATTTATACATAAGAAAAATATAGTCATGTTGGATCTTGTTTGATTCGTCACGGTATACACTTTTCAAATATATATTTTTTATAATTTTTACTTTTATACAATTAGAGATATTATCGGTCAAAGTTGTGCCTCAACAGATGTGAAAAGTCCAATGTTACATCTAAAAAAACGAAGGGAGTATAATTTTCACCAATTAAAATCTTACACGTTCATTAAAAACTAGTGAATATATAATTTGGAGTACATATAAAGTTATAAATAGCAACCGCTTAAAAAACAGCGAAAAAAAGGTAGAACGGTCATGTTAATTTCCTTTTCATCAATCTCCTTTCGAATTCGATACATCAATCTTTTTGACATTAGTCACCCCGAGTAAAACTTCAAGTTTAATCAATTAGTCCTTTGTTCTCTCAATGAAGGGGCTTTTTTTTCTATCATTTTCTTTCTTCCTCTCATTTTCAGAAAAAAAGGTAGAATATTCTTCATACCCTGTCTAAAGATTCTTTCATGTAGAATAATAGTAGTACGATTTGTTTGGTTAAGTAGAAAATAATTTAAATTAAATGTTGTTTTATTTCAATGGAAATTAGATTTCAACTATATGATATAAGTTTGATATTTTGATAGAAAATCGTGTAACTTGCTTGTTCCTAAGAGAGACGACACACATATTAGGAAAATCATGTCAATCACATATATACATTGAGAATTAATATTGAGTCTCTTGTTACATAAAATTCTCCATGATATCCAACATACATTATTCTTCTTATTTAAATGTATTGAAAAAATAATATTACTCATAATCCAATTCATATTTACATTTAAGAAGAATATTAAACTAATTCTAATTTATTCTAATATGAATTTTATTTGAAGGAAATTCTATTATAAATATTATCAACTACCTACGAGGCTACGAGTGTATAAAATTCTGCTTCTTATAAAAAAAAACTCAAACAATATATTCTGATTCTTAATTACATTTACCAAGGAATAAGATAGATCCAATTATAATCACATAGATCCGAAATTCAGAATTTGTACAAGTTTCAATCGTATATCATGAGCCCAAACTGATCAAATGTTATCAAGACAAGTCAGTATTACACAAATCATGTTTGTTGCTACATAGGCTTCTTACTGTCATTTTCATAGGAAACAAACATTATTTAATGTACTATGTGTTTCAATAAGCATTTCAAATTGCAAAACGTGACAAAATTGACTATCAAATCAGGATTAGAAGTGACATTAAGTAGTTGGTATAGTCGTATAGACAAGTGTTGCTACCAATTTTAATCATCAAAAGTGGAGAGATTGATCTTAAGAAGGCAAAAATAGCCAACTGTTGAAAATAATAATAATAAAAAAAAAAGTCAGAGAGAGACAACCCTCTTGATCCAATTAGAAAATTTCTCCTCCATCAACGTCGTGAACTCGTGATCGTGGCTTTTCTTTTAATTTTTTTTTTATCATTGTCAATTTTCTTTAAATGAGTTTTCACCGACGTCATTTGATATTAAGTAAAGACTTCTTTAGTCGAACACTCGAACCAAATGTTGAACTCTACATTTCTATTATCATAGACTTGCTCCGAGTGTTTTTTTTCCACCTTATTAGTGTTTTAATTCAAAGCACAAAGGCCTTTCTTAGAATGGTAAGAACTAAGAAGGCTAAGTATATAAATGTGACACCACAATATATTCCTTCTAATTCCCTCGACGTTTCTTAGTCCTTCTTATCATACTTCATTCGTTTCTAAATAGTAGTATAAGATATGTAAATTACTTTTACGCATATTAAGAATTATGAGTAAAATACATACATAAATTCCTTATCAAAACTTCTCTTTTTGCATCATGGTATGTGGACACTATAGTTTTTGATTGAAAATTTAACAAAAATGTGATTTGATCGTGGAATTTTACATTCATTTCATAAATTCTTCTTCTTATCATGTTGACACCTATCTCTCTATTTCTATATGCTTGCTCTTTGTGAACTTGGGACTAGGGGTGTAAGCGGATTGCGAAAAGTCCAGAGTCCAATCCAGTCCAGTCCAAACTTGTCGGACTGGATTGGACTAAAATTTTTTTGGACTGGATTCGGACTCAAATTTTCGAGTCCAAATATTTCCGGACTGGATTTGGACTCACCCCTTTGGAGTCCAATAAGTCCAGTCCAGTCCAAAAATATTTTTATATGTAATATATATTTAACATTAATATATATAATATAAAAGATGTATATGACTTATTTTATGGAAAGTATATAATGAGCTTAATTTTTCAAATTCAATTATGAGAAAACGTTGTGAATCATTAAATCTAAATCGGAGAAAAAAAAAATATAATAATCGGACTGGACTGGACTGGATTCGGACTCAAGAAAAAAATATCGGACTGGACTGGACTGGACTCAAAATATATTTGGATCGGACTTGGACTCAATTTCTCGAGTCCAAAAAACCTTGGACTGGAGTTGGATTTGGCAAAGTCCAATCCAGTCCAATCCACTTACACCCCTACTTGGGACATAAATTGTTAGGAAACGGGGTGTTGTAGTTTGATTAATGCGGAACAAAATCAATGAAATAATAAGGATGAGAAAAACAATAAAGAAGATAAACAAAAGAACACAAGGATTTACGTGGTTCGGTCAAAATAGACCTACGTCCACAGGTGGGGGATTCGTGCTTCTTCACTATGATGGTGAAAAACATAGAGAATAATTACAAGGAGTCCTAAAATACTAGAGGCTAAAAGTGTTTCATAAGTTGTGTTAAATAATGAGCACTAAGAGGTCATTTTATAACATAATGAACCCCGCACAAAAACCCTAGAATATACTCCATACAAAACCCTAAAAAGAAAATCTGATTCGGAAACACATCTTGCAAACCGCGAGGCGCGGTGATGGCCGCGAGTCGCGGTTACTGCCGCGAGTCGGTATACTCTCGGCAGTTCTTCGTTAAACGGGCGTAACTTTCACGTTTCTCAGCGGAATTGGGCATATGACCTATCGTTGGAAAGCTCTTGAAACAAGCTATCACCTCCAATTTGAATCACATCAAAACCATTTATATATTAAGAGATATGTGCATTCAAAGTCAGCCTTATGCCATTCACAAGATTTCAAGTCACAAATAACAAAAATTGTAAAAGGTTTAATCTAGTTAGAGTAGTTCAACAGACAATATTGGGTGTATTTTCCGAAGTACTTTATTGCTCCAAGAATACTGAATCAATAGTACGACCTTTTTTTTTTCTCTTTTACGGTTTCCCTTTTTCTTAAGCCGATTAGTTACATCTTTATTATATATGGGAACTCTTGAACACTATGGTGTCCACTCGTTTTGACTAATATACCTCGCACTAGAAAAGAAAACTATAACACCTACCACTCTATTAGTTTAAAATAAAAAATAAAAAAAGGAAAAACTGATATAACAAACTGTAAAGCAATTACCACTCATTCTTCGACTTCGCAGGTATAGCGTGCATATACGACTAGCGAATGCTTATTTGAAAACCCCCTTCTGTAATATAGGTGTATAAATAAACAAATTGATTACAAGAGAACGTTTTAATTGCTTGTCGCCGAAGTTTATCATAGGGTTATGTTCCCCTTTTTCCGTTCCTTGCATCCTTTTTTTGTTCTCAATGATTCCCCCAATTTTTTCCCCTTATAACCTTATCTCTCCATCTTTGAGTTAATATCTGATCTCAAAGAGGGGTAAAATAACTGAAAAAGTGTATATAAAAAGAACAAATAAATTTGTAAAACGCAAAAACACGCCTAAAAACTGAACGTAGGATCCCACAAAAAAGTTCAACTAGCCTGTTAGAATTACAAATTCAATATAGCAGTCTATGAGATGATGTTTGAATGTGTAAAGAGTAGAAGGATCAAGTGAAGAACCTAGTATGTGATACTACATAAGCTAGATTGTGATGATCGATGGTCTTGGGGCCAATTCATATAAAAAAAAACATTATGTGTAGTATGGTGTGTTACTTGAGTCCTTCAGATTGCAGTGCTCAAGTTGTATGATGTAATATTCTTCTGTATGATTAGTGATATACAGTACATGTTTGTGGTTCTCGTAGAAGGAGCTTTTCCACATGAAGGTGATATGGGTAGATCCTCTAATGTAACTGAAGAATCTATCAAAAAAAAAACATTTGTGTTGTTCTTTTTTACTATTTTTGTTTGTTTATGTAGTCTAAAAAAGACCGTCTTACCTTACTATTTGAGTTAAATAAGTCACTTGGAAAATAGCGCAAATAGAAATTGATCTATTTAGTTAATTTAGTAATAATATATTCTTATTATAAGACAATCTTACAATATATAAGACCGTTTCATTTTAGAATTTCTAATTTTTTGTTTAGGTGTGTGCTTATGTACGTTCTATATGTTGTTCTGCTCACCCCACTCTAATATTTGTGTCTGTGGACTTTTACGCCAACTATGACCCATAGGCCATATTAGTCAAAGTGAGATTCAGCTGAACAATCTCATTTTCACTATAATATATAGATCACCAAGTAGGTAATCAGTTAAATCGAAGTATTTAAAGTACATTGATGCCAGTAATTTCTTTTTAAATTGAAAATCCAAATAGGAATTTGAACTAGGCAGGCCCTGTCTGGCTGCTATATATAATATGCATGCCGCCTTGCATGGAATATGGAAGTTATGTCATACAATTTGTATTTTCGCATGAGGGGAGCAAATTGAAACATGTATTAATAAACGTTATATGATTTCCAAATTTATTCAACTTTGAGGAAATTTCAAGTTCGAAGCATGCACGCTACTAACACTAACCCCTTTGGAACTGCTTGAGATTAGGTACTTTTTCGCACTTTTAATATAAATGCCTACTTGCTTCTCAAAAATATAAATGTTTACTTCATATATATCAAGATTTATTACATGCATAATTTACAAAGTTAGATATATGCAAGTAGGGAAAATTAAGAAGACATAAAATCTAAAATGAGCGAAGAGAAAGAAATTGTGTTGTGGCCCATGATGCAAAGGCCCCAAGGTCATGCAAAATGCAAATGAGTTGTAGCTAGATTAATTGAAGTTTTCTTAATATAATCTCATGCACATAAGTAAAGCTATGTGTAGCTTGACCATTGACATGATTATGGTATATATAAATTTTTTTTTGATGATGGGGGATACAAAGCAATAAGTAAATTAAACGAGAGGGAAGGTGAATCCTAAACAAGTCTGGACACTTCTTTTTGCTAAAGAATGTGCATGATGGACTTGTTGACGATTCACCTTTAAAACCAGGCACCATTGAAAAGTTTTTGCTAACAAAATTATGTGACGGATAGTCCAGGAAATAGAAACAGGAGCATTTGCTTCATCTTGAAGAGAAGTTACTAGATTCGTGCAATCAGTGAGAAAAGTTACTCTTTCAATTTGTTGTTGTAGAGCCCAACTCATAGCTTGAAGGAGAGCATGAGCTTCTGCATGCAACGCTGAAACTGCAAGGCCGTATATGCATGGCGCCATGATGCAGTCGGAAAATTCAAAGAAAAGCAAGCGCTAATCTTTAACAAGAACAAACAGATTTACAAGCGATAAATCTGAAGAAACTCCGGAATCCACCAGAAAAGAGTAAAAACTCTGGAATATTATTAAAGATGATAAAACCTCCTCCAAATAATGACTCGTTGGCCCGTTTCGCTTCCAGAAAGGTATTTTAATAAGCATTCTGACTCCGGAGGCCTGACTAGTAGAAATCAATGCTATTTTGACGAACTTCTTCGTCGAACTTATCCGCTAACCTTCCTACGTCACGCCACCACGGAGTAGGTTAACAGGCTGTCTATCAACAACCCAAGCGAAACCCGAAATTTTGGAGTTCTTATTCCAAGCAGCATTCGTTTGAATCCACCAAGTACTAAAACCTCACATTGATTGTCCCAGATGAACAACAATGAAATCTGGAGGAAAATCAGGAAACCTTTCTGGAGGGTGAAGGAAGTGCGGACATTGAAAAGAAGGCAAAATACGTAAAGAGTTGTGTTGCTGCTCAAAGAAGTTTATCTAGTGTAAGACTTTGATAGGGTCAACATGCTCATTTCTAAACAATCTATTATTTCAATGCAGCCAAACACTCCACAAAGCCCAGCAGAACTTCTTAATACGTGAGCTATCATGCCCATCCTCGCTTAAAAGCAGGATATGTGTAATAATCCAAGTCGAGCAAGAAATTGAATTATTTTGGGTTTGAAGAGTTAACTGAAGAGCAAACCAGACTTGTTGAACCACGGTACACTCACGAAATAGATGTTGAGAAGATTCAATATGTTGATGGCAAATGTCACAATGAGGATATATAGGAATACTCCTCTTGACTAGCTGCTCTTTATAGATAAACGATCATAGAGTTGTTTCTAAAGGAAATTTTTTTGTTGTTGTGGTGAAACAAAGACCATGTAGATTAAGGGCATGTCTAGCTTCAACTGCTAAATGGTATGCCTTATAAACGATATGATTAATGACTAATTTAAGAGATAGAGAGGAAAAATTAAGTTTGCGGCTTTCTCCTTATAATTCTAGCAATGGATTATGGTATATTAATGAAAGTTAAACCCATATGCTTCTTATTTTTCCTAAATATTTATCTACTTCACGATATATATATATATATATATATATATATATATATATATATATATATATATATATATATATATATATATATATAGGGTGGGGTTCTAATGAGAACCCTCTTACGGTGAGAACCACTTAAAATGAGCAAAAAGAATAAAAATAAGCAAAAGTATAAAATAAGTATAAACCATTAAATGAGCAAAATCGTAAAAATGAGCAAAACATAAAATGAGCAAAACGTAAAATGAGCAAAAACGTTGCGAAATGAGCCTAAAAACGTAAATGAGCGAAAACATAAAATGAGCAAAAAATAAAATCCGCAAAATTATTGTGAAATGAGCAAAAATGAGTGGTTCTCACCATAAAGGTGGTTCTCATATGAACTTAAACCTATATATATATATATATATATATATATATATATATATATATATATATATATATATATATATATATATATATATATATATATATATATATATATATATAGGATCACGTGAAAACCACTCCTTATGCTGAAAACTGTAAACTGCAACATAAAATGAGCAAAAACATAAAATGAGCAAAAACTTCTTAAAATGAGCAAAAAACATAAAATGAACAAAAAATTGTAAAATGAGCAAAAGTTTTTTAAAATGAGCGAAAACATAAAATGAGAAAAAAATGAACAAAAGTTTGTAAAATGAGCAAAAACATCGTAAAATGAACGATAGTTTGCTAAAATGAGCAAAACATGAAATGAGCAAAAAACATGAAATGAGCAAAAAGGCCGGTTTTCAGTTTTCAGCTTAAGGGTAGTTTTCAGTGGATCCTACCTATATATATATATATATATATATATATATATATAACGGAGCAATTTGCTAGGAATACAATCCCCCATAGTATTAAAAAAATAAATTTAGCAAATCCGGACACTTTTATAATCTAAACCTTCGCTTTCCTTTTTATCATTTTTTGTAAAATAATGTAGATCAGTCTATATTCTAAAGTGCAAAAGGTACATCAGATTAAGGAAATTACTTGTTTTTAACTCTTCTTATTTTTAACTTAAAAGTAGGAATATATTACAAAGTCATTTTATCAAGTTACCCAACACTTGCAAGTGATCATTAACTTAGCTTGGCCATATACGTATATAGCTATAAATAGCCAGACATATATATCTATCCCTCGTTGACGCTGGAGATGACAAAAATATACCATACACTTAAGAAGTTCGTAGTGTAATGCACGATTTTCTCTCTCATTGTTGACTTGTTAATAACTTAATATTACATATGGGTTAAACGTACAAGCAAAAATTTCTCAACTCTTTAGGTAAAAAGGTGATTGACCCATATAATTAAACAAATTCAGTTTTATAAAGGATTAAATTATGGAATATGGAGGAGGAAAGCAGCCTAGTTGCTGGTTCATGGAATCTAATAAACTCCTCCTTAGACCCTACACATCGAAGTGAGTAACTACATATTGTAACATGATCCTTCTCCAAAATTGATAACTAATGGATGCTTGGTGGCTAACATATTAGAAACGAATTATTGACTTGAGAAGAATGAACTACTTTAATTCCACAAAATGAAAGCTAGCTACTTCCTCCTTTTTACATCTTTCATTTCATTATCAGGTACTCCCTCTATTTCTTTTTAAGTGCAACGCTTTGATTTTTGTACTATTCACACACCTCACTTTAACTGTATTTTTTACTAATATATAAAAACAAAAATGATCACCTAGAATGTTGTTGGATTTGTTTTAATGAATATTTTCATAATATCAACTTTTTAATAACTTTTACAATACATGATTAGAAATATTGATGGTCAAAGTTGTGCATTGGCAAGCGTGAAAGTCAAATTGTTGCACTTATTTAGAAACGAAGGTTAGTATAAGACTCGTGGGATAAATAAGTCATCAATGATGTGTTCTACGCCCTCCGTCCCATAATATAGTGCTTGTTTCTTTTTTACAGTCCTTAAGATGGAGTTTTCACCTTCGATATCTTTGATTCCTTATTAATAAAAAAAAAATGAAAAATGATATTATGAAACTACACATTGATGCGAATCTAACAAGATCCAACATGAGTATAATTTTTTGTATATATTAATGAGAATATTTGGTCCAAGATTTTAAAGTTTGACCCACTAAAAATGAAACAGGCATTATATTATAGGATGGAGGGAGTATTATAATGTTGTGTTATAGCATCAGTGTTGTTTGTAGATGAACTATTATATTATTCTTTTCATGGATTGTGTACCCACAAAAATGAAGAATAAAAGCATTCTGGTGATGTTAACCTAAACTTTGATTGTATAATATTCCCTCCGTCCCTAAATAGAGTGCCTATTTCTTTTGGGCACAAGTATTAAGAAGAAATCATGTGTAGTACCTCATGTATTAAATCATAATTAAATATAGAAGTTGGTACACTTTTATGAATTGTTTATTAAGGAGAAAGAATGTGGACCATATAGGAAAGTTGGTGATATTTATAAAAGTTGAAAGCAAAATAATATTTTAATTGGTGGACTCATACCAAATAAAGAAATGGAAAATCTATTTGGGACAAACATAAATGGAAAAATGGGTACTCTATTTCGGGACGGAGGGAGTAATAAATTATTTGAGTATATGAATAATTTAGTCTGATCATATTATGACACAACTAGATACACTTGATTTACATATATAATCATCATTAATAATTTATTAGTAACTAGTATTTTGGCCCGGGCGATGCCCCGGGTCAGTTACAATTATCAAATATATTATTATTCACAACTTTCATAATTGATTTTATTAGCTTTTTGTAAATTTCTGTCTAGTGCAAAATTGAAAAATAGACATTATGGCATGGTAAGTTGTTTTGAAAAAAAAACTTCTAAGGTATTGGGGATTAAAATAACAATTTCAATGGAATTGGGGTAAGATAATATTATCACCAAAATAAAAGTGTTAGAGATCAAAAAACTTGTCTATGTCTTTATAGTTACATATCATTATAAGACTTTATTATGTTTTACTTTGAAACATTAAACATTGAAAATGTAGTGGACTGGTGGTTAAACTCTCACATTTCATTTCAAAGGTCCTGTGTTCGAAACCTAGTTGCTACACATTGTTAATATTTTCGTATTAGAAGCTTGAAAAGAGTATCACGTAGCACATACATTGGAGAGTGTCATGTGGCACCCTTCCTTTGATTGGAACGCCTTTTATATATTTGTATAGATTATTAAAAAATCTATTTTTCTGTTACTAAAAATTTTTCTGTTACTAATAAAATTATTATGATGCTAGCTAGTCTTATCCTACTTCTTCCATATAATTTAATGTGTCAAGTTTTCTTATTAGCATTTTTCACTATGTAGATTACATCAACCTCAGTAAGTTATTGAATCAACCTTAGTAATCTTAGTGATCGATGTGAAGACTGACATAGCAGATTTCCATTGCAAAAGACAGGTGACACAAAGGATAGGGAGTTATGCTCGAGTGGAAGACTCTTCCCCTCTCGGCGTCGGGGTTCGATCCTTATCCGTTATCTTTGGGGTGTTCGCCTTTAAGCATCTTTATCGCTTACTGCCAAATGTGTTGGTGTTTTTCTTGCGTTAAGAATTTCAGAGGCAAGTTAAGCCGACTTAATCTCCTAAAAAAAAAAAAAAAAAAAAAAAAAAAAAAAAGACAGGTGACACATAACAAATACCTCCACATCACAACATCTTCTAATACAATTATATAGATTTTCACCAAAATAGCCATGTACTACCTTTTTTTTTACTTTTTGGTGCGAGCCCTGTACTAAATTTTTTTTTTTTTGAGGGAACTGTACTAATTTTTAGTAGTACCCAAAACAATATACTTCAATATGAGGTCGTTATCTACTTAAGCTGTATTATTCGGTTTACAAATCCCCTTCAAAGAAAGATAAAAGATGAGGGCTTATATACTAAGCTTCTTCATCATATATTATATAAAAATTAAAATAAATCCTAACTTCACCTACTTCTCTCCCTTCCTTCCCTCCAACTCATACTATATTATAGACGCAGTACATCTAATCTCACCCCCCATGTACAACTTTTATTCTTTCAACCAACATTAACACTAAATCACCCCCCAAATTCCCCAAAATAAAACAACAACAAAAAAAAAGGCGTTGAATTCATGTTTGCGGGGGAGCTAATTAACCAGTTAAGAAGCACCCACCAAGCGTGTGACATACCCCCTTCATTCTCCCGCTCCCTCCTTAGCTATCTTCTCATTTTTCCCACTCCAACAAACAAATCACACCAACAACAACCATTTTTATTCTTCTAAACATATTTTGATTTACATCATTTAGTGAAAGATTATTATGAGACAATCATCCGTAGGAAGCAGCTCTCGACACTCGAATTACAGCCGGAGTTTTCAACTTCCTGATGAAGAAAACGCCTATGATGACTACCCTGCACCATCTTCCGTTGGCGGCGCAATGCTGCCTGCCTTTCTTAAAGACCTCGGAAGAGCTACTACCGCTACCACTACCACCACTACCACCAACAACGACGAAGAACTCATCGAGGTTGAACTACAAGTAGAGGATGACAACATTTATATATGTAGTGTTACACCAAGAGCTACAACACCTAGGAGTGCAAGAGCAGAGGATGCAACCTCGGCTTCTGGTGGAGGTGGTGGAGGAGGAGGTATTTTATCGAGGAGCCTCTCGGCTGCCTCGAAACTTAGGAAGAAATTTGCTTGGCCTTCTTCTTCAAGACCATCATCGGAGGCAGGGGATCAACCTCTGCCTCCGATGACTGAGAGGGAGAAACGGAAAATGAGAGCACAACTACAACGGACCACGTCAGGCGCCCAAAGGGCGTTGACGGGGTTACGTTTTATTAGTATGACTACGTGTACAACGACAGGAGATGATGGTGGGGAAGAGATGTGGAAACCGGTGGAGGCCAGGTTTGATGA
The DNA here is from genome assembly GCA_947648045.1 of Beta corolliflora. NCBI lineage: Eukaryota > Viridiplantae > Streptophyta > Magnoliopsida > Caryophyllales > Amaranthaceae > Beta > Beta corolliflora. The sequence continues at coordinate 445,101 of CANSZD010001531.1, forward strand.
ATTAGCTCAGAATGGATTGCTTGCTAGGGAAGATTTTGGAGCTTGCATTGGTTTGTTTTCTTTCCATCATTATAAATCATCGTTCACATCGATGATGATGTGATGTGATTCCAACCAATTATAAAATGATACGTACTTAATTTTTTTTTTACTTATTATGAAGGGATGGCGAATTCCAAGGAATTCGCCGTCGGTATATTTGATGCATTAGCAAGGAGGAAAAGACAGAGATTGAGTAAGATTTGCAAAGAAGAGTTACAAGATTTTTGGTTGCAACTCACTAATCAAAGCTTCGATGCTCGCCTTCAAATTTTCTTCGACATGTAAGTAACTATATCGCTATCTCTCCATGTATTACACTTTGGTAATTTTCGTTAATCATGATTTGTGGGGCAGGGATACATGATCAAATCTTGCATAATAACAAATTTTTATTTCTTTTTAAACAATACGAATAGAATTTAACTTAAAAAGTAAGTTCCAACTTTTGGGTCATTTCTTAAAAAGTGAAAAATTCGTTTGTCACTTGCAGAAGTCATCCTTAAATGGTGAAATACTACAGATTTCTACCACTTGGATCATCTTTTTTCTTACATTCTACCATTTTCTCACTTGTTTTTTTAAAAGAAATTTCCTTGTCATCTTCACTTTTTTTTAAAATACATGAAGCTATTAATTTCATTTTATGTAAATAAAAAGTGTGTGATAAGTTTGATGGTTAGATGTAAGGGGTAAATACGTAAATTCACTAGATAACTTAGTTTACTCATAGAAAATGTGATGTGAGAAAAAGTCTGATATGAAGTGTGCTTCATGTCGACAGTGCTGATAGCAACGAAGATGGAAGAATAACAAGAGACGAGGTCCAAGAGGTAATTTGTAGTTTTCGTATAGACCATGTTTGTCTATTATTTTAATTTGGTCCCCTAGCCGTCGGTTGTTTTGTCGCTGTTGTAAAACAATTTCCAAATATATTTCCCAAAACTATACTACTTTTATTACATTCATCAATTGATTCATTATTATCTATCTAGTTGAGTCCAAAATCATGTCCTTTAATCACATCATTCTTGTGTTTTAATCAAAAATAAAGACTCAATTCTCACTAACATGGTAACACGATGACATTTGGTAGATTTGGTAACGTTAGTCTTTCTTTTTTGCACGAGTTTAAGAACTCCGTCTTAGAGATAAACAATATCATTTGAATTTAGAGTTCTTTTTGAAAAAGTACTATGTATCTAATTTGGTAACTATTAAATTACTCCATGTCTCATAATTATCAAAATTATGTACCTTAGATTAGACTTTTTGCACGTTTCTCGAATGGATTTATCATCTCTTGATAGTTTGATTTCACTTTTTCTTTTGAGGTGTGATGGGTTAATTATGAGAAAATAAAATAATAATAACATGAATAACAGAAAATTGATTAGTTCATACAACCCCCCCAAAAAAATCAAACACTTAGCCAATGTAGAAAAAATGACAAATAATTGTATAAATAGAATTTAGAACTTAAAGCAATGAACCACAATCCTGTTTGATGTTTGACATAAGGAACACAACTTGTTTTAAGATCTCTGCTTTTTCTAAACCAATTATATGAGAACAATTATTGCATTCACCTAATCTAAAACAATAGAATTGTTTGATAAGTTAGTTGTACCGATACTTGGAACTTTTCTTCTCCAATGAGGAAAACTTTTATCTTCAGATGGCAAAATTAGCCATCATTAACTAATATTCTTTTAATTGAGCAAAAATATTCAAAGTTGCTTTTGTTTGTAAGTCTAGTTTGTCATTTGATGTTAATGTTTCTTCTTTTTGCTCAAATACTAGTATATGATCCTTTTTCTTTCTGTTGCCAGCATATTAAAGAAAATTATTCTCTTATTTTCCTTAGCAGGAGTGACTATTGAACCACCTTACATTTGCTAAAGTAGGCAGCTCCTGTTTGTTGTTATCAGCTTTACACCTTTAAAATTCGGCATATTTGTTAGTCTTTATACTTAGGCTCTGTATTTCTCAACTTATTAGAATAAGTCTCAGTATATGTATAGGCTTGGTAAAAACAAGCTTTATCTAACAAAAAAAAAGTTTTAATCCGGCAAAAATAAATAAAGTACAGCAACATTAAGTTGAGGAGAGTAGAACTTCGGTCCTTATCGCTTCATTCAAAAAGTAACAATTATTTTAATACTATTGTTAGGATTCATTCTCTAAATCTCAATCATTTGCAGCTTATTATGCTTAGTGCTTCAGCAAATAGATTATCATCTTTGAAGGAGCAGGCACATGAATATGCAAACTTGATCATGGAAGAGCTAGACCCTGAAAACCTTGGTTACATTGAGGTAACTGCATATGCATGTTATAATGTAAGCAATTAAAACCACGTTTTGATGCGCGATTATTAGGAACAATCCCTTGATTAGCATACTATAAGCAAAATTTATACGAGTAAACAAAAACAAAGCAACACAAGATAATTTTATGGAAGAAAGTAAAAAACTACAACTACTATACACCATTGATGATATAATAACATGTACGAAAAATTATGTAGGAAGAATAGTTGAGTTATGGCAGTATATAAATTAGTAGGAAAAAGTAAGCAAATAAACGAAACAGTACAAGTGAACATGAATATGTGGGGGAGTCGAGACAATTATGGTAACAAATAATAAGAAAATGGATGTTGTAAAATTATCCTATACAGGTAAAAAGTTTATCCTGAACTTTGTATCCAAATGTTTTTTCTTTTTACAGTTATGGCAGTTAGAAGCGCTGCTGCTACAAAGAGATGTCTACATGGAATATAGCAGGCCACTAAGCACAGTAAGTGCAGGGTGGAGTCAAAATTTGAGCACATTAAGACCAGTAAGCCTGGTGAGAAAAGTAAGCTGCACATTGAGGTGCCTCATCCTAGAAAACTGGCAGAGAGGGTGGATTATATTGTTGTGGGTTACGGTCATGGCGTCGCTCTTCATCTGGAAATTTCTTCAGTACAGGAAAAAATCAGCATTTCAGGTTATGGGTTATTGCTTATGCACAGCCAAAGGGGCCGCCGAAACCCTTAAACTTAACATGGCTTTAATCCTCCTTCCGGTTTCAAGAAACACGCTCACTTGGCTTCGATCCACTCGAGCCAGATGCTTCATCCCTTTTGACGATAACATCAACTTCCATAAGGTATTTATTACTTTGTATGGCATTAGATCCAAATCGCATATATGCTAATGGCTTGCTTGGCTTGGTTGGTACGCGGTAATGATAATGAATCCTAGTGTAATTTTGTATAGAAGAGTCTGTATCAATATTACTGGTAATGTTTGTCAAACTTAATCAAACATAACTTGTTTTCATAAACTTCTAAAACTCTTCGGGACATCACGACTTTGTAAGATGGTATTGAGAGGTAAAGTATGAAGAAAAACTCATGTTTGAAAACAGAGTTTCATTACCATGACATAGGCATAGAAATTGTCCTATAAAGTTACACTAAGATTCATTACTATTGCCACCATTTATGGCCACCTACAAAATGCACCACAAATGCACACCAATACACCTTCTACGGAACATATCCTTATATTCTAAACCAATCTTTAACGAGCAGATAATCGCGTGCGCTATAGCAATTGGAGTGTTGCTTCATGCAGGAATTCATCTAACATGTGATTTTCCCCGTTTGATCAACTCCTCTCCCGATAAATTTGCACTCATAGCCTCCGATTTCAACCACAAGAAGCCAACATACTGGGAGCTTGTGAAAGGCATCGAAGGAGTGACTGGTATCGGCATGGTCGTTTTGATGGCGATTGCCTTCACATTAGCAACAAGCCGGTTTAGGAGAGATGTGGTGAAGCTACCAGCACCTTTCAATCGGTTAGCAGGATACAACGCATTCTGGTATTCTCACCATTTGCTCGCTATTGTCTATGTAATGCTTGTGGTTCATGGATTCTTCTTGTTCCTAGTGAAGGATTGGACCAAAAAAACGGTAAGACCTCAAACCATAATGATACTTAGCAAGATTAAATGAGGTCAACAACAATATATTCTGATCTGATTTTCCTTTGTTTTCAGACATGGATGTATATTTGTATTCCACTTCTGCTTTATATAGCTGAACGAAGTTTGCGGACTTGTAGATCAGAGATTCGCTCGGTTAAAATCTTGAAGGTGCAGCAAACTACTAACTATTCTTTGAAGCAATTTCACCTTCAAAAAACTGTGGAAACCCAAGAGAGCGTACTGTAATTGTTTTCAGGTGTCAGAGCTACCAGGAAATGTCTTCAGCCTACTGATGTCAAAACCTCAAGGATTCAAGTACAAGAGTGGACAGTACATTTTTCTGCAGTGCCCTGCCATCTCAAAATTTGAATGGTATGCTTAATCCTAATTTTCCCACAATTTAATTGTACTATATGATTCTTCATCAGACACTTAATGAAACCATTGACCTCTTTAGGCATCCATTTTCTATCACCTCAGCACCAGGAGACAACTTCCTTAGTGTTCACATCAGGATTGTAGGAGACTGGACACAAGAACTAAAGCAGGTTTTTACCGAGGGTAGAATGTCGGTTTCCTCCATTGGTCGGCTCAAATTTGAAGAAGAGGGTAGCATTCGTCAGAGAGGGTAAAAAAACCTTCATTCCCTTATTATACTTCTAAATTTACCTTCCCTACTATACTTTCATGGACACTTACAACAAATCATCCAATTCAGCTTACCTAGACTGCATGTTGATGGACCTTACGGAGCTCCAGCACAGGAATACCAAAGTTATGATGTTTTGCTCCTCGTGGGACTAGGAATAGGAGCAACACCCTTTATCAGCATCCTCAAAGATCTTCTAAACAATGCAAGAGCAGCAACAGTAAGTTTGTCTAATTTATTACCCATAATATAGATTATGTGGTTCGTCTAACAATAATATTATTGCTAATTGGCTCGCTTTCAACGAATGTAGGACTCAACCACCGACTTCAGTATATCAGATGACAGCTTAAGTAGTTTTGCATCAGCCAGTACAGCACAAAGTGGAAACAAAAGGCCAATGAGAGTTAAGAGTGCGCATTTTTACTGGGTTACAAGGGAGCCAGGTTCATTCGAGTGGTTCAAAGGGGTGATGAATGAAGTAGCAGAAATGGATCATAAGGTAAATTTTTCAAAAATAAATAATATGATTATAACAAAATTATAGTAACATATAATTATAGAAAACTATCTTACATTACTCTAATGCTCGACACTAAAATAGGGTTTGATCGAGATGCACAACTATCTTACTAGCGTGTATGAAGAGGGTGATGCCAGATCAACCTTGCTAACGTTGGTCCAAGCTCTGACTCATGCCAAATATGGTGTTGACATATTATCTGGTACCAGGGTATGGCCTTCACTATTCTATCTCTGATATGCCAACTTTTTTCACCAAACACCAGGTTAATCTACTAATATTATTTGTCTGATCTATTACTTCAAATATAATAATGATGGTAGTTAGGTCAGAAAAGAATAAGGGAAAAACTTCCTAACCAGACTGCATTATTCATTCTATCTGAAAATATCTATTAAGTAATTTCAATGATAGAACTCAGGGAGGTTAATGCATAAGATGATATGAAAATGAAAGACAAAATAATTTCATGTCCAACTAATCTCTGTTTTATCTAGAGGAGCTACTAACAAGCATTTCAACCCTGATATGCTGCAGGTGAAGACACACTTTGCCAGACCTGATTGGAAAGAAGTATTTGCTAAAATAGCTAAAAAACATCCATACAGCACTATAGGTAAATTATTGCAGTTTTAATTAACTTGTCTTTCAAGTTTGTCAAAGGGTACAAATATTCTCTAAGAATAATATTCCTTGAAGTGAAGTCAAAACCACCAAGGATTTCATAAACATACCTACCAACTTCTAATCCAACACCTAATCTGTATTATGAGCTCAGTTCTGAGAACTTGGCATACATATGCCATATCTTTGTTTTGACCTATTGTCACTGTCACACCCAGAATTATAAGATTGACATCAATAATAGGAAGAGGAATAATAAAGATGATCAACAATGAATAATGTTTTCAACAAACATAGTTGGCTATATCTTAAACGCCTCATTTCACCTCAGTACCCATGTCAGTTTCTCAATACTTTAACATGGGTGTGGACACTAGACAATTTAATTTTAGACCAATCAAATGAATTTTTCTATTAAAAAAAAAGCCGATTCAGGCTTCAGCCACTAGGACCCATACCCCAATCCATGAGCACACGAGTCTAAAAAATAGTTTACCTAATATATATAATATGTTGATAAATGTGGTTAAATATGCAGGTGTTTTCTACTGCGGCCGGCCAGTGTTAGCCAAAGAGCTGAAGAAATTAGCACATGCAATGAGTCACAAGACATCAACACGGTTCGAGTTCCATAAAGAGCAGTTTTAGAACAGAGAATAAACTCCCCTCCCCCTCTTCCCAGAATGTAAAACCCAAAAAAAATGGAAAGAAAAGAAACCAAGCCAATAAGTCAAAACCAAACTAAGCTAACCATATCCACCTTTTTGCCTACATTGTAAGTACTCCAACATTCTTACTGAGAAACTCAGTAATATTGTATACACAATACATATACTATACACTTCCATCCATCGCAATCGCCTCCAGCGAATTTGTAAATGAAAACATAACAAATGTTCATATAAATATATATAGTACATAATTCTATAGAAAATTCTAGAGCCCTAGCTGTTATTCTAACAATGACTGTTGTTACAAACAGGATTATTTCTTTCAAAATCTTAGGATCTATGTATCTTATTCTAGATTATACTCAATAAATAAATTGCAGATTATTTGGTATCTTTTGGATATATTTTTCTGAATACATATAATTATACAGAGAAGCCGGCTTTCTATCTTATACTAATCTTATTTAATGCATGGAAGCACATCCAGAGTTGTCAACTGACCATCAAGGCATGAAATGGTATCATTTAGCCAATCACAATGGCGTAGGGTAGTCAACTTGGATTAATTTCCATTATTTTTTAGATTATTAAGTAATATAAACTGGTATGCTAACCACTAACTTCTATTGAAGAAAGACGTTAAGTTCGTTGTAATTACTAGTATTTTTTATTTATTCTTTTGTTGGAGTTAGTACTATATTTTTATTAGTCATACTTATCAAAGATTAGGAAACGGAATGTGGACAAATTCTTGTGAATCAGCCCCATCTAAGTGTCATGCAAGGTTCATGGCCTCTCAGTAACGCATAGCTATTGCCTATTGAAGTTGCAAAGACAATGTCCTAGTTTGCAGTTTCTTTTCCCCTTTTTTCTCTTTATTTTAACTTTGTGGTAGGAAATGAACGAAAGTGACAGTGTATAAAGCGCAAGTACTCCAACCATTTTCAAATAGTTGTTCCATTTTGACCATCATGTTTGTAAGAGCATAACCAATGGATGATCCAAAATCTTGGATCAGCAAATATTTTAATATTTCCTCTCTCTTCCACCTCATTCATGATATACTATTAATTTTTATGATCTCTTCACCCCAATGGATGATCTATAATTTTAGATCTTCACATTCTCTTTCCTACTTTTTACAATACCCCACCATATATTCTCTCTCCTCAATCTCCTTTCCATCCCATTTTTTTTATCTATTATGGATTATTTAAGAATCGATTAATGATTATTGAATGTAAATAATTTTTATGTTTGTGATTAAAAACTATTAGTAAAAAATAATTTTGTTAATATTGTACATAATTAGATACGGTAATTAACTTAATACTATCGATTCAAATATATAATCAGAAATTATAATAATAATAAAATATTGCATTAAACAATAGAAATCATTTCATCTTGAGAATAACGATAATTCTCATTCGAATTGTACAGATTTTCTTGTGAATGTGGAGCAAATTAGGAGTAAGGTGGTGTATTTGAGAAACTCATATTCTGTTGGGGGAATTGTTGGTTAAGTTGAGTAGGATAAATCATATTTTGTGAGTTGTATCCCATATGAAAATTTGGATCAGTTTGAGAATTGAGATCAATTTGGGAACTAGACGATTGGAAATTTGGATTAATGTGAGGTTGTTGAGGTCTTTTGGAATTTGGAGGCTTTTTTTTCTACCGGTTTTGGGATCCATAACTAATCTTGATTAGGAGAGAATTTATTTTTGTGGGGTGGATAAATAATGAAAGGAAACAAATATGACTTTCAATAACAAATATAGGCCATTAGATTGGAGAAATAAGGATGGTTGGATGTCTGTCATGCAGCAGAAGTGGGGCCCACTTCATTTTCAACTTCCTCTCACTTTGCGCCATGTGGCGATGAACTCACTTTTGTTGGAGTTTGAGATCGTCCCAACGATCCTATCAAACTCCTCTTTCCCCCTTTTTTTCTCTCTCCTGTTTGTTTAATGCTTTTTATTCTCTCTCTCCTCATGATCCATAAATAAGATCAACCAATGGCTCCACTCTAAATGCACAACTTTAACTGTTTCTTTTATTTCAAAATACTTGCTACACTTCTTTAATATGGAAATGTTGCGTGCTACATACTATAAATGGATTTTTACCCCTAAATCTAAAATACCCTTTAAAAGTTGGTGGTCCCCAAGACCCCCACTTTGTCCTTTAAATACACATACTCTTTCCTTCCAAATGTTTCCCATTTAAAAAGTGGTGTGATCCCCCCCCCTCCCCCCCCACCTCTATATATATATATATATATATAAACCTTTCCTAAAAACTTGAAACGGAGGAAGTATAATAAAAGTATTATTTATGCAAAATTATCATAAATTGTACTCCTCCCAAATCTTAAGATAAAGATTGAGAAGGCCCATTTCCAGTAGATAATTGACAAAATGAATAATTTTAGAAAGTTGTCCTTTTAACCTAATTTAGTGTTCAGTACTCTTGCATTGAATAAACTATGATAGTATCAGTAGAGAAAACAAGTTATCACCTTTTTAGCTGAAAAGGTAGTAATAATCTGTATTATTCTTGCCTAAATCAGAATTAGCAAAATTCTTTTAGGAGCTTAAACAGAAAGTAGTGCATAAATCTAATCATAAAACAGCCCTATCTATCTCAATAGAGACGGAATAGGATACAAGTATTCATTCAGGAACCAAAAGCACAAGATGTGGATGCCTAACCATCAAGCCATAGTTTACGTGATTTTCGGCTCCCCTACTATATGGAGGGAAAACAATCTTAATCAAAGGAGTTTCCAGCAGTATACTTCATGAGTGATGCAGATTATACTCTATATGCAATGTAGCACTCGTGAAGTCTAGGAAGTAGAACACGAGAAGATCAAATGAAATTTGAATCATAAATTCATAAAACATGTAATAATCACCAAGCTTCATTGAAATCTACCACTATTTCGCTGCCGAAAACTTTTATACTGAAGTACTGTCACATATACACCAAAAGTGAGACAGAAAAACCTGTAATCTCATATATTGATTTCCTGAGCATGCGCAAAAAGAGGACAAAACTCTAAGTTAAGCTTCATTTCTTGGGCCTTTGAAAAGTCGGGTTATAAGGTCATACCAGCAGAAAAGAGAAGCTTTCAGTCATCCTTCATTCTCCTCAAAAGATTGGAGATCCAGCGCCTAACCCGTCGCTTCAAAGTGTAGCCAACAAAAATTCCAGCAACAAAGCAAGCCGCACAAAGCTTTGAGCAAGTCCATATTGACACCCATTGTCTGCATATGGACGAAATTGAGCTTTTAGTTTGTGAAGGTGACAATCACTACTTTCAAAGTTTCAAGATTCAAGGCAAGTATGACAATGGTAATGAACAGGATGAGTTTCACAAACATGATTCTAGTTTCTGCCATAAGCTAGTAATCCCTTGTCAAAAAAAATTAGGCAGACGTGAAATGAAGCATTAGCCTTGGTTATATGAGCTCTCTTACCTGCTTAGACAGGCAGAATAGAACGTATTTCATCTTACTCTAGAGTGCAGACAATAGGATAGAGACCTAGGCCCTTTTTTGAGTAAGCATTATAGAGCAAAAGAGATCCAAGCCTTCAATACTATAGCAAAACATCACCAAGGACTCAGCTCCATACAGATTTTTATGTTGCTATGCACTTTTTCTACTGAAACCCTTCATTTAAACCCACTTTCCATAGTTAAATAAAGGAAAAGAAGCTAAAATCCAAAGTTTAGCAAAAAATTGGATAATGGTGTGTAATCTCAAGTGCCAGTGTTTGTGGCCATCAAGATCTGAATGTAACAATATACAATGAGGATATTAGGACCAAAGGATCAATTTCATGCATTATTAGCCAATGTTTCCTTGATGTAATATGTTCTACAATGAGCACTAAATAACATTGTTGGTTATATTTCCTAGCCAACATATCAATATGAAATGACCAATAGATACACTGTTGGGTATAACCTAATTACAAACGCTTAACAGAAACAATTGCGGGGTTTTTACCCACTCCATGTCTATCCTACATGTGAGGAAACCTGAGGTTAACTTAATGAAGACCGCATCTGAGATAAGATGTCCTACTAACTTGGTAACTGCCATCATGCCTCACTAAATGGTTTAACATGAGTCTACCATACACACGAGAAATCCAATGTATAAGCAGAAAGTTGCAATGAAAGTATAGACATGACCAGGTTTACTTGAAATCCTTAGATGATCCCTCCAATAAGGGCCTCTGGATAATTTGAGGTAAGACCGCAACCTAGAGCATATCATTGTAAACTGGCATAATGCCTCAATAAAGGGTTTGCTTTAGCATAAGTGTACAACACTTTATAATAAGGAAAGTCCAATGTGCCGTAGCAGAAATTTGCAACAAAAGCATTGCGTATGACTAGGTCTGATTGATATCCATAGCTGATCCCTTCACTAAGGGCTCTTGGTAATTGATACTACTTGCCCCTGAAGCTACGATGTCATACCATCAAAAGCCAAGCGGATCCCAAATGGATTTGACTCCAAAATCCCTGTATTGCTATAATTCTAGTAAGTAGTAACTGCCCCTACAGTGCTGTCAGTGCATTTCTCATTGCACCGATCACTGCGCACTTCCAAAATTGATAATCTAAGTGATGGTATTTGATAAATGGAATGATGACAGAGTAAATAAAAGAACATTTGGATACAAAATGAACCATGAAATCAAACAAAGAATTTCTAGAAGGGTGTCCACAGCCTAATGACTTAAATCTCGATGCCAACAGCTTCTTTGGATGATAAACCAAGTTTCAGAGCCTCCGCATCTAAGAAAAATTATCCCCCATCAATGGATGACCTTCAATACCGATACACCATCAACCTACTCATGATAATGTTACTGCTGAGTCGACCGTGCTGCCTATTGCATTTGAAGGAATGATTTAAGAAGTCGATTTGTGGTCCAACAAGATCCAACCAACCTAACAAGGTTATATCCTTAGCATCACCACTACGGTTGGACGCCTGACTAGATTTCACTAGTTTAGCAAATTCTGATTATGCATAACCAGTGTTACACTTAACTTCATACGGTCATGCCTACATACTGCTTAGAATGAGACCCTGCATAGCTTCACAAACTTAGTTACAGCTGCAGGCATAACTTCTCATGGCTTACTGACCAATGTCAAATTTAGCTTACAATCTTCTTCATAGAGCCATATATTTCGGCTGAAATCTAAATTGAACAATATACGTTGACTGTTGGAGCGTTGGGATATGGGCTACTTTGGTATGCACACCCAATTTCCATTTCAAAATTTGTTCAACATCAATGAGTGGTGTATGCATGATAGGTTGTTCCTTCAATAATGCTATGAATCAATATTTAGGGGGTAAGGGTAATTTAGGGAGTCTCTTTATTAGTTAGCTTGAGGAATAAGTTAGATAGTTTGTTAGGGAAAGTAGTATAAATATAGAGCAAAAGAGAATGTGAAAATCATGTTGAAAATATATGAGAAATTGGGTGAGCTCTTAGAAGTTTAATTGGGAGAGAATCAAGCCTCTCAAAAGCTTGAATATCTTTACATTTTGTTGTATTTCAGTTATTAATCAAATACTCTTCTTCTTCCTTATTTTCTGCCATTAATGATGCTCTGATACCATTTGCTATGAATTAACATAGCTTGGACACATTAATGGCAGAAAATAAGGAAGAAGAGTATTTGATTAATAACTGAAAATACAGCAAAATGTAAAGATATTCAAGCTTTCGAGAGGCTTGATTCTCTCCCAATTGAAATTCTAACAGCTCACCCAATTTCTCATCTATTTTCAACATGATTTTCACATTCTCTTTTGCTCTATATTTATACTACTTTCCCTAACAAACTATCTAACTTATTCCTCAAGCTAACTAATAAAGAGACTCCCTAAATTACCCTTACCCCCTAAATATTGATTCATAGCATAACCGGCCCCCCAAACTTCCACCTTGTCCTCAAGGTGGGTAGTAATCGGCTTCATCTTCCCGACGTTGGCAACAATGGGCGAGATTCCAATTCTCCATACCCATGAAAGAATGACCTTGTTGCTGGTCATTGGTGAAGAACATGTGTTGTTGCTTAATAGTGAAGTTTAGTATGGGTACGAATGGCTGAATGATGAAAAAAAACTTTGGTGGATTTTCCAAAACTAAAGATGAGTGTTTTGTGCACTGAGTTATGTTTAAAATGATGTAGTGTGCTCGAGGATTGGAGTGGGCAAGGAGTTGATTATATTTTGAAAATTGAGTGGGTGCAGTGGATAATGGGGTGCAGTGGTTTGTGAATGTAGGAAACTTGGGTTGAGAAAATTGGGTTATAAAAATGGGCCTAGTATTATAACAGTCAATTTGGGTTGGTTTATAAGAAAAAAAGGTTGGGATGGTCTCGTAAGTTTGGTTGGTGTAATGGAACTTGTCAAAAGGTGGAATGTTTTGGGTTGTGAGTTGGAGTGGGGTAATTGGGTTGAAAAAATTGGGTGGGGTAATTGGGTTGAAAAAATTGGGTGGGGTAATTGGGTTGAAAAAATTGGGCTGATAATTCGGGCATGGAGTCAGAAATCTCATAAGTGGGCTCTCCTTTAGGTTGTGAAAAGTTGTCTTGTAAAGGAGTCAATGGAAGCACGTGACTCTTACCTGTAAGTGACTTGGCTTTTTGGCTAATTACAGCATTGCCCTTACTAATAATATCTTCTAGAGTTAGCTTCCTCCTCAGATCAATGACTCAGCACATCTTCTCTCATATGCTTCTTGTTTAAACTCCATTTCTGGAATATTCTGAAGAATTTCTTGAAGCTGCCGGTGCGCAGGCTCTGCATCACCTAAATTAGCACCCGCAACTCCGCCGGCGAAGAACCCAGATCCACTACCTCTGGCACCACCACGTTCGAATACTCTTCGCATCAGATTTCTCATGAAATTTTCACTCACCTCGTAATCTACCACCGGAGAACCCACCTTGACCACCACCGGTAAATCCATCATCGAAATCTCCCGGCCTTCCACCAAATATTCCACCGACCAAGTCTGGTTGATCTTCGCCGGTGTAATGAGCTCCCTAGCTAGTTTCAGATTCACTCCTTTTCAGATCTGATTGTTCCCCTTTAGCACAAGCCTGGTTGTCTTCTTCCTGACTGGAAGCTTGAACGTCAACGTTGGTGGTCTGTGTCTCGTTGGTTTCGCCCTCCCGTTTCTCTTCATCAACCGGATCTTCTTGGTTATTTGGTGCTGACCCGCCCAGACTTCCACGGCCCTTGTCCTTGAACTTCGTCGGAATTGGTTGATTCTGCCACGAAAACCCTAGTGATAAATTAACTTGTCGCATCACCTGGCCCTTTAGCTCCTGCCAGTCATAGAACGGTAGCCGCCGGTGTTCCCATTCGAACCACCGCCGCGCCTCGCCATCAAGTCCTATGATGGCAACCTTCAACTTTTCTTCCTCGTTTAACTGAAAAAATTCAAAAAAATCCTCCATTTGAAGGATCCAGTCCTTCAAATTTCTCCCATTAAACTCATGAATCTGGAGTTCTTGTCGGATTCTCCTCTCTTCTTCAAGATCTAAAACCCCTCGATCTCTTTGTCGTGTGATATATGTGAACTCCTCCACGATCCATATTTTCATCTGTAGCGCTGCACATTCTCCGGAGAACACCATTGCATTTTTTTTTTTTTTTTGGAATTCGAAAATCAGCACTCTAATCTCCCAGAATTGTACTGCTCTGGTACCATTTGTTATGAATTAACATAACATTGACACCGTTGATGACAGAAAATGAGGAAGATAATGAGTATTTGATTGATAAACTGAAAATACAGCAAAACTAAATGATATTCAAGCTTTCGAGAGGCTTGATTCTCTCCCAAATGAACTCTTAAAAAGCTCACCAATATTCCCAACAATTTTCAACATGATTTTCACATTCTCTTTTGCTCTATATTTATACTACTTTCCCGAACAAACTATCTAACTGATTCCTCAAGCTAACTAATAAAGAGACTCCCTAAATTATCCTTACCCCCTAAATATTGATTCATAGCAAATAACCAAACCAATGTGTGACCAAAGCAGTCACTAAGAAAAAGTGACATGTCATATGGTTCTCACCTTAAGCTTCTGTCTGGCTCATAGGTTCTTGGCTTCTTCGATATATGTTCCATTTCAGTTGTCTACACCTTGCAGCTAGGTATTACACTATTACTACATTTCTCGAGTCAAAATCAACCAATTGGGAACAGGCCAAGGAACCCCCCTACCCCTCGAGAAAATTAAGAACAGAGAAAAGAAAGCACACATACAAATATTTACAAAAAGTCCAAACTATACTCTTACAAAGCACCTTAAACACGAGGCAAAAAATTTAATCCTTTTGATAGACCAGTAAGGTTAGCTTACTCTAAGAAGAATATGATCATAAATACTCCTCCAGTTCACAAGGATTCAACCACTTTCTTTTTTGGTTCACAAATTTCACTCACTTCACTTTTCTATAATGGGGCATGAGACCCACCATGACTTTTTACTTTCATATTCACATCTCCTTCACAATTGGTTCTCTCTCCTTACCCCCCATCTCACCAACTTTACCCCCATATCCTTGGTATTGATGAAATTCAAAGCGCGTAATCTACACTGAGATGGAGGGCACGTATAATTACAATTTATTTCTTGTGTGACTGATGGGTCACACACTCAAATAAATGGTGCAGCCATATGAGTTTTATTGTGATAACATTAATTGTATTCCCTCTAAAATTTATTGGTAACCCCTCTAATACTTGATCAGTAACCTACCTACTGATGCATTGACACTAACCCTGTTAATCCATTGTCAATAACCAGTGTATACCATCAACAAATAGGATGGTATAAACCGACTTATAAGTATATAATTACATCATTTACATGGATCAGTGAGCTAGCCCATTATAAGTGTGTCGCATACTCGCATTTATAGAAATTGATATCACAATTATAATTTCTTGGATTTGTATATGCAAGATTTAACCGCCAAAAGCCAAGCATATGAATAACCATAAAATAAGCTTTGAAAAGACTATAGGATCTTTATATTGCCAAACACGCTCTACAACTGAGCAAAAGCGTTACTATTACATCTTATATGTGCCCCAACCTTTATAACTTGAATTTTTATTTTTCCAGATTTCTTCCTTAACTTTGTTCCAACATTTTGGGGTTTCATTTGAACCACGCTACATCCGCCGCTGAAGAAACAACCTTATAAATAGTCACTTTGGCGAACATAATAGTGAAATTGCCCCATCCCTCATAAATATCACCATATAAATTAACCAAAACAAATAAAAAATAAACCTTCTTAATACTTGCCTCATCCCATCTTCTGTTCATAACTCAAGTCAAATGAAGAAATTTCAGAAACCAACCATGATTTATTATTCCCTATGTCCACAAACAAAAGTCTCATCGCAATCTTTAGTATACATCTCTTATCAAACTTCCTCTGCGATCTGCAATGAGGAATAACCCAAGGATCCACGAAAAAACTACGAAAATCACTGGCAATCCCACAAAGATGTCGAATTATGCACCATATAGTATCACATAACTTCCTCAATCTCCGTGAAAGCAACCAATATACACCATATAATATCACATCATTCTAGCTCAAAACCGAGGACCAACAATGAAAATGTTGAAAATCCCTCAAAATAGATACTATTACGAACATCATTTCCTCGCAATTGTTCTCATTGACGGGTAAGAATTTCACTACTTAGAAAGAACATCAAGGGGTTTCAGGATTCCCCAACATACTAATTTTTTCACAGCACCAGCATTTCATTTTTGCATAATGATGGGAAAATGATGATGGGTAAACAAGTATATGCAAGATTATGTCCTAAATTCACCAAATTTCACAGGAAAATTGCAAAAAAAGATTAAGAAAAAGCATAAAAAGAGTACCTTGAAGGTCTGGTGGCTAGAACTCCATAAGGCAAAGATGAAGAAGAAGATGGAGGATGTGTTGATTGTGCTTCCATTGCTGAAGATGCCGCAGTTTTCGCATCTTTCGAAATCTTACGGAATGCGCTCTGAACATTCTCCATTCAACCCAACTCCACTCTGGATTTTCCCTCTCGAGTCCAGGAAACAATGAGGTGTAAGGGTTTTACCAACTTTTTATTATGAGAAGTGTGCTGGTGGAGAAGCTTAAGCACAAATTCGTTTGGGACAATAGAGTTACTCAAAATTAAGGTATAGTTAAATCTTTTGTGGCTATCATAGGTTAATAATATTTTCCTTCTACATTTTGTCTTGCTGCTGGAGAAATATTTTCTATAAGAGTAGGGCCGTCTTAAAAATTTGAGAGGCCTTGTTCTAATCTTGAAAATTGGCCCCTTAATCTAAGGAAAAAAGATGGTCCCACTTTAAAGATAATAAAATACTTATAGGAGGACTATTATTAGATTTGGAGCATAGTAAAAATAAACTAATTTAATATTTCAATATTTTTTTATTAAACAATTAACAACATACTATTATGTAATTGGAACTTCGGAACTTTTTAAAGTGCAACTTTTTTTACTATAAAAGTAACAAAATAGTTAAAAACTAGTCTCATATAGATATGCTATGCGGCTCTCTTTTTCTCTCTCTCAAACCCTAGCCTCCCCTACCCCATTTTCATTAGTTAATTAGGGGCTGCCATGGATGATTTCATCCATAGTAAGCCCCTTTTCCTCTTTTATTTTCAGTTTTTAGTTCATTTATTTCTTGTTTTGTTGAATAAATTAGTCTCTCTTTACGAGATTTTTTCAAAACCTGTTATAGGGATTTCAATCTCTGTTGTGGAGATCTCCTTCTCCCCTATGGGAGTTGTTAGTATGGTTTTTTTGTATTCAGGTATGAGAAATCACTAGTAGAATAAATGCCTATTGCTGCGGTCATTAAGTGGCCTATTGCGGCGGTTTTGGCCGCGCAGCAATAAAGGGCGCAACAATAGGTAATTAACCTATTGCTGCGGTTTTTGACCGCAGCAATAGGCCAAGATATTGCTGCGGTTCCTGGTCAAAACCGCAGCAACATGTATGTTTTTTTATTAAAAAAATGAAGCTTATTGCTGCGGTTTCAGATAGGACCCGCAGCAATAGGTAGGTAAAAAAAAATTGTTTTTTAAAATTCTGGCAGTTATAAATCAACTCCAATAGTTCGTTCGTTCTAAGCAAATTATATCGTTTCACAACTGAATAATATTAACCCTAACTATGATCGAGCAACAACATTCAACATTCAATGACTCCATTCCAACAAATTAAACAAGAATTAAATAAAAAATACGAAAACATCAAGATTTCAAAGAGAAAAACGAGAGAAACGAAAATCAAACGAGATTGAAAAAAATAAATCATCATAGAGCGAGACGATATTACAAATCATCATAAAACAAACGAAAAAAAATAAATCTAAGAAAAACAAACTAAAAAAAATAAATCTAAGAAAAATAAACTAGAAAACTAACAAACTAAAATAAAAAAAATAAGAAACAAAAACGAAAAATAAACAAGATTGAAGATGAAGACCGGTGACCAACGCCGAGATCTGGGCGACGGCAACCAACGCCGACATCAGGAGACGAGCCAAGAAAAACAGGCGATATCGATGAAGACCGGCGAGATCGATGAAGACTGGCGAGATGAGCGAGACGATTTCGGTTGCTGAGATCTTCGAGATCTTGGCGGAAAGTCAGCGGAAACCCACAAGCGTCCCATGGCCGGAGATGGCCGGTTTCACGCGTCCCATGGCCGGAGATGGCCGGTTTCACGCGTCTGCACGGTTTCACACTTCTTTGATGTCGAAGTGAGACCCACGAGCCACGACCCACGATTGAGGAGAGAGGAAGAGAGGTGAAGGAGACCCACAAGCTACGACCCACGATTAAGGAGAGAGGAAGAGAGGTGAAGGAGATCTGCCATATGAGAGAGAGGAAGAAGTGAGAGGGAGATCTGCCATATGAGAGAGAGGGAGAAAAAGTGAGAGTGAGGGAGGTAAGTGAGGGAGGCGTGAGAGGGAGAAAAAATGAGTGAGGGAGGCGCGGATTATTTAGGGTTTTGTGACCTTTATATTGCTGCGGTTTTTTAAAGAAACCACAAGCAATAGATTTAAATATTAATATTTAAATCTATTCTTCGCGGTTTCTTTAAAAACCGCAAAGAATATAACTGGTCAAACAGGTCAAATAATTTTGAAAATCTCTCGTTGAAACCATATTGCTGCGGTTTTTGGCCGAAACCGCAGCAATATCTTTATTTTATATTTTACCTTTTCTTTTTACGTGATATATTGTTGCGTATGGGTAAAACCGCAGCAATACCACCGCAGCAATAAGCAATTATTCTACTAGTGAATTGTTCTCATTGGTTGAAGTTCGAGACTCAACATGAAGGTATTAGAATCTCGAATGCGGTCAACATGGCTCGATCAAGAATGCTCTTCCCAAACTATGTCAGAATGATAGACTTCCTCATCAATAGCTGCTTGATTCAGCATATAAAAGGGGGTTGCACTGTATTGCTCGATCTGGTTCATTGTAGTTTTTTCGAAGATGAATTTGATTTAACCTTGTTTGATTGTATCTTGTTTTTCTTTAATATCTATTGTGGATGTCGTTTGGCCTTCAATTAATGAAATTTCTCTTTAAAAAAAATGTAATTGGAACTTCGGAAGTGCATAAAAGACAAAAACGAACCTGGCAATTTAGTTATACTCCAATAAAAAAAATCTCACCAATTATCCATAATTTATAATCTCAGCCAAAAAAGAGATAGACAACTTGCAATTAAGTGAAAAAATGTTTATCCCCTAAAAGAAGTGAAAACATGTTTATCTAATTTTTTTTAAAGAATCGTTTATAATATCAGTTTATAATCTTAGCCAAAAAAATTTAAAACTTCAAGTATTTTATATCTTTAAAGTGGGACTCCCTAAAAAAAAGGAAAATTATCTGGTCATTTCGTCTTCGCCTAGCCCTACCCTGCTCCTTTCTCCGATTTCTCATTGTGAAATTCGTTAAAAAAATTAAAAACTGAATCCTTGAATGATGAATTAATAATATGTATGTCATTTTGGTTTTTGTCTAAAAAAATTGAAAATTGAATCAGTTTATTTTGTGAGAGCGTTTAATGGAAAATCAATGAGAAATTAGAGTGGGTAAAGTATGGAAGCAATTTGCGTAATTAATGCTTATGGAAATTGAAAGATGTGTGAACATTTGTTTCCCTAAAAAAGAAGATGCATCAGAACTGAAATGGAGTAATTAGAGGAACATAGTAATTAAAAGGGATTAATTAGGGGAAGATGAAGAGTTTGTTTACCTATCTTGTTTTCCCATTCCCGCTACTAGCTGTACCTTACCGACTTTTGGGCCCCCGATAATTTGGGGCCCTGTTCTGCAAATCCGGTTGAACCGGTAATGGGTCGGGCCTGTACAAGAGCATAGTTATGTTTCACTTGCTAGTGGGTCTAATTCCATACATGACTAATGACTTTACTTATTAGTATTATGCTCTGGTTATTTATGTCGAACATGTGTACATAACAGTTGCCAGATTCACCGCTTATAAGAAGTTAAGAATGTTACATACTTACATGTATCAAGTATCATGTATATGTCTGATACCCTGACCATAACTGTGTTCGAGTGTTGATAATACAAGGATGGTGGAGGTGAATGAAAAAAATTCAAGATGTACAACATTCCATACACACCAAAAAAAAAGAAAAAGACATTACACTATTATGAATTTATGACTGCTTTCCGCGAGGACAACAACCTTATCATATGAAGCGTACATTTTCCACCCAACAAAATCTATAGCATCTACTACACACAAAAGAGAGCATCCATTTTACATCAAATAAGAGACAGTATATGTACCACAAAGAATGAAAGGTTATGAACCTATGACATAGGGCTTAGAAAGGTAAGGAAACATAAGAACTACTATTTATTATCTAGTGTGACAAGGTTTCAACAGTTTGTAAAACATCTCTAAGAAGAAAACCTTTCTCTATCATGGGGAGAAGAGTAGTTAATTAATGGTTGGGCCATGAGGAACAATTCCATAAGAATTAATGGACACGTGACTTCCATATATAATAGTGCTTCTTGATGTAATCCATATTCCCTGTGCTGCTCATGCCAAGAATCTGGAAGACCTCTTTTGTGTAATTGAACAAATTAAATTTGGGTATTCTTAGCAGTTTCTTGTTACATTTGAAGTGAACAACATATACCTGTGAATGAAGAAAATTTATATCCGAAAGCAAAACAAATTAAGACTGAAAATAGCATGACTCACAGGTTCAAAGTAAATTACATCGGGTTAACAATTGTTAATGACATTAGAAAATTTTGTTTCAGCCACCTTCTCAAATATTAGTGAGCTTAAAGTGAGTTCGCCCTTAGATAACTCAATCAATGATGGTTATTAATGATAATTCTAAATAGTGAGAGTAGCATTTAACGTTTCCTTACCTCATTAAATAGTATGAGGGTTACAAATAACTGAATATCCGCTTTAGTTAATGAGCTGCCACATAGATATCGATGTTTACCAAGTATATATGTCTTCACATTTGTTGAGAGCTTCTTACAATGTTTCAATAGCATAGGTAATAGAACATAAGCAGATATGATCATAACACAAGATAAGCATTTGAAATTTACATCTCTCCCAAACCAAAACTTCACATTACTGATGCCAGCAAGCAGCCCCGTTTCTGAGATTTTGGAGTAAGGACGAACCTACATATTAGGGCCCTAATTAGGTCCAAGTTTTTTGAATGTTTGATTTTTCGGTCTTGACCAAAAACATAAACAGTTGTTTAGTCCAAAATTTTTGAAATTTCGATGCTGCCATCATAGCAAAGCCCACAAATTTTCGGACCATGTTCTCAAATATTTGAAATGATAAAAGGTTCATTACACGATAAACGATAAATTCCTAATTCATGCCTACAAATAATTATTAACGGAAAATAATATTAACAAGTTACATTATATATATATATATATATATATATATATATATATATATATATATATATATATATATATATATATATATATATATATATATATATATATATATATATATATATATATATAGGTAGGATCCACTGAAAACCAATTTTAAGTTGAAAACTCGAAAACTTGCTTATTTTACAAATTTTTTGCTCATTTTACCAATTTTTGCTCATTTTACAAATTTTTGCTCATTTCACAAATTTTTGCTCATTTTACAAATTTTTGTTCATTTTATAATTTTTGCTCATTATACGTTTTTGCTCATTTTAAGAAACTTTTGCTCATTTTATATATTTTGAACATTTTATGTTTTTTCGCTCATTTTACGTTTTTACTCATTTTAAGAAACTTTTGTTCATTTTACAATTTTTTGCTCAGTTTAAGTTTTTTGCTCATGTTAAGAAACTTTTGCTCATTTTACGAAATTTTTGTTCATTTTATGATTTATACTCATTTTACTTGTTTTAGTTGTTTGCTCATTATAAGAAATTATCATCTAAAATGAGCAAAACTTCTTAAAATGAGCAACATCATCATTCTTCTTCTCTCCAGCAATTTTTCGAACTGATTTTCTCTTCATTTTCCTACAAAAAAAGAAACGTAACATAAGTTAAGCCTAACATAATCCAAATTTCAACAAATTCGCGAAAAATCTGATACCATCAAGAAGAATCGCACAAAAATTTGCAGATGAACACGAAAGAAAATCTCAATTGAACGTAGAACCCTAGAAAAGTGGGGAAAAAACTCAACTAGAGCAAAATTGAGTTTAAATTAGCGATTTGCAAATGTGAAAAATGAAAAAATTAAACAAATTCTTACCGAAATTTCGAATCATTGAAGGATTAACATCGATTGAAGGTGAGACTTGAGAGCGTGATATAATCGGGCTTTTCATAAACTTTAGGAGAGAGAAATCACGTTTGAGAGCTGAGGAGTAAGAGAGAGAAAATCAGGTGGGAGAAAATAAATTTCTAGGCACGCAACGTGGCTAAATCGTGGCCATTTAATATTGTCTTTTAAATCCGACGACTCAGATTGCTTGTTTTTAGTTTTTCGATTAATTGTGGTTTTCACAAGATCCTATATATATATTGAGTTCAGGTGAGAAGGGAGTTTTATATGAGAAGTGAGAAGAAATTCTAACCCTTGGATCATGTCTCAATTAATGGCTGAGATTAAAAACTTAAAAAACTAAAATCCCAAATTCATTACGCTTCTCACGCATAAACTATCTTCTCTCTCCTCTCTTATTTCTGTTTCTCTGCTTCCATGATACGTAATTTTTCATATCGAAATTCTGGTTAGGTATTGGTTTTCATTGGATTTCTATTTTCAGGAAATTCTGCTTCATCTTTTTATCGATTTGTTGCCGAAAATTGAGATATAGTTCTGGAATTGCAGTTTTTTCTTTAATTAAGTTTTGTTTGAGTTTGAAATTTGGAATTGTTTGAGGTGAAATCTTGAATTGAATTTTCTGCAGTTGTTATTCGTGATTGATCTTAAATCTGCAATTTTAGATTGGTAATTGGAGCTTTTGTTGATTAATTGTTGGTTTTGTGGTTGAATTTGAGGACAATTCGTCATTCTCCTCCTCATTAATGTTCATTTTAATAGATTCTAGATTTTTTTGTTGTTGCCTATTCATAATCTGAATGTTCTTGATTGTTTCTTGCTGATTTCTCTTTCTGATTCTTCTTTATCCTCTTCATTCAAGTTCTAATTAGTACCGACTACATCTCTAATTAGAGCTTGATATAACTCTAATTGGTATTTTATATAACTCTAAACAAATTTTGCTAGAACTCTAATTAGTACGGACTACAACTCTAATTAGTACGGACTACAACTCTAATTAGTGCTTGATATCACTGTAAACAAATGGTGCTATATCCATGTTTGATTTGTGCCTTACATTCTCAGAATATGTTAGGAATGACAGTAGGAAGAGCACTTAATTCATGCTTCTGTCTTCAATTGCCACAACCTTGAGGTTTGAGTATCATTTTATGGCATTATATATTGTTTACATATATGCCACAACTCTTACTCTGTCCTGTTCTTTTTGCCAGAAATCTTCTGAACTTGTTGTTCAAACCTAATCAAATATATTAGCCATTAGTTGAACAGAAATTATTAGACGCAAACTGAACTACATTGAACTTAAGTTAGTTATGAGTTGTATACTTTTTTGGTGCTGCATTGAATTTAATTGAACACGGCTGCTCTTATTAGCCCTGAACTGATCATATCTAAACTTTTCTGGATCAAACTCACTTAAGAAGTGAAAAGTAATAGGTATGTGTAATTGGTTCAGGGTTGTTGTGAATAGAGAATACACTAGTTCACTCTAGGTGGCTGCAAAACTTTCAAGCTTAATAGATTGGAGATTCTGCCTTCTCTACAAATTCATGGAACATGATTGATTGTTCTGAATACCTTTAATTTTCTATAGTGAAATATAGAGTTGGACCTGAATATCAGCTTGCTGATTCTAGCTCATTATGGCTTACCATATTTTACCTCCAAGGGTCCATAAGAACGTAGAATAGATATTCCATCCAAAAGTATATATAGGATAACCTTATTAATTCTCAGTGACCTAAATTGCTAAATATGAGTTCAGCTTTCTATATGTATACTGCATATATAATAGTGTATCCAATTTCAACTAAACAAAAGCAAGAATTCGTTGATTTTCTTTTGCCTAAACCTCCCGTGTAAGTAACCGCCAGTAAAGTGAATTTTTTTTTCATTTTCTTTTTTTGTCTTTTGTACATATATGGTCCTCTCTTTTGCACTCGGACCATGTTGGAGGATTCATTTTCTTACTAATGACGTGCTTCATCTTTGTCCAATGATATTTCTGGGATCTTTTACCACCCGAAACAAGCAGCTACTTACATCATAGTTGAGGCTACCTCAGATAGTCGGCAACAATATGTATTTTTAGTGAACGTGAAGCAGCTAGTTTATGTTTGATTACAAGCCACGTACAAAACGAATCAATGTTTCTCATCAGGAGGACGAATGATAAATGCCCTGTAATGTTTGTTCGACATAAGCAGGCAAAGCAGTTATGGAGGAGTTACATATTCATCCATGAATCCCGATTAAATTTATCAAGCCCGGGGATGGATTAAAGCTATTAACTTGAATAATATACTTATTCTTAAAACATAAACATTTTTGGGCATATCATGTTCGAACACCCTAAACCTTTTAGCTCAAATGGAAGAGCATTGTGCTATGCACAAGGTGTGGGTTCGATTCCCACATAGGTTATAAAATGACTCTTGTTAGAAGTTAGAAACCTAAACATAGAACAAATTGTTATGTACAATTGCACCCAAGTAAATTTTAAGTAGAGTCGAAATTTTTTTGTTATTGTGACTCAAGTTATTAGTGCAATTTATTTCTTCTATTACCACCTCATTAGGTAAGCGAGAAAAATTACATCCCTGAACAAGACCATTTAAAAAGCATATTAAATAATAAAAGCATGTGTGGGAGTCGAACCCACATTTTTGTGCATTTGCAACACAAAACACTCGCCAATTGAGATAACAAGCTATCAAGTTGCAATATCTAATTAAAGTTATATAAACAAGTAGTTAGAATTACGGCAACATTTAATTAGAGTCATAGGAAATAAAATTTAGAGTTATGCAAACATTTTATTAGAGTTATAGGAAGTAAAATTCACAGTTATGCCAACATTTGATTAGAGTTTTAGGAAGTCAAATTTAGAGTTACACCATCATTTGATTAAAGTTACATGAACTACTAGTAGTTAAGAGTTATGTGAACATTTGATTACAGTTGTATAAACTAGTAGTTAAAGATATGTCATCATTTGAGTAGAGTTTTATGAATTATAGTAATTAAGAGTTATATGAACTAGTAGTTATATGAACTAATTATTACTTCCTGTAACTCTAATCCTGCCATAACTCTAATTACTACTTCCTTTAACTCTAAGCAAATGTTGCCACAACTCTAACTACTACTACCTACAACTCTAAACAAGTCTTGAGTAATTCTAAACATACAATTTCAAAAGATCACATTATTCACGTTGATTCTTCCATTTCATAATGCTTAGTCACATCAATTATTCTATTTTATAATGCTAATGGACTAAAAATTACTTGACCAATCTTCTGAGCAACATAACATCAACCACATTCGAACATTAGAAAGCATAAAAGCTACCTAGGCCACACTTTACTACTACATTCGGGGATGACTTAGAATTCGAATTCGATACATAATCAATTCCTATAACTCTAAAGAAGTTTTATCATAACTCTAGTTATCGCTAACTATAATTCTAAACAATATTGTTGTAACTCTAATTAATATTGTGTATAACTGTAATTTGTAACTCTAAAGAAGACTTGTTGTAACTCTAAACAAGACTTCCTATAACTCTAAAGAAGACTTGTTGTAACTCTAAACAAGACTTCCTATAACTCTAAAAAAGACTTGTCATGACTATAAACAATACTTCCTATAACTCTAAAGAAGACTTGATGTAACTCTAAACAAGACCTCCTATAACTCTAAATAAGAAGTGTCATAACTCTAAAAAAAATACTTCCTATAACTCTAATTAACAAATTGCTAAATGCAAATGCTAATAATGTAAAATGGTAAATACACAATTCACTAATTCACTAATCTCCGGTTCTTACTCTTCTCATGATAAGTGTAATCTCCCACTTTAGATTCAACCATAATCCCTTTTTCACTTTTACTTCCATAGTTCCATAATTGTGTTCTTCTTAAAAAGGTGGAACTCCAAATTTTAGAACAGGAGAAGAACGAGGGAGAGAAATTGATAGCAAAAGATGGTATTCTAAACTTCTTATAACAAAATTTCGAAAATTATTAATTCTAAAATTCAACCAAAAACTCAAAAACAAATTGTCCAGCAAAATCGCGAAAATTGAATATAGATAATTGCAATAAAACTGCGCAATACTAACCTTCTTGCATCGCAATATAGGATTGTAACGGAGAGAAAGTTTGAAACAGGGGCGAGAGGGGGGAGAAAATGAGTTGATTGCATGAAAGTAGTAAAATTAGGAGAGAGAAAGCTTTGGTCTTGCTCAGTAGCAAATGCGAAGAAGAAGACGCAGTGAAGGAGACTTTAGTGAACCTTGAGATCTTGGCCGTTTGTTTTATCTAATCTAAGGGTGTTGATTCTTTCTCATTTCTCACCTAAATAGCTTTCTCACATGATCTTGCCTATATATATATATATATAACAATCACATTTAATAAATAAAAATAAAATTTCGGTCCCTAATTAGAGACGCAAGTACGAAAGTGAAATCGACGAAATCCCACAAGGGAGATAACTAATGGTTGGAGTCATTTTCATAAATATGGATCAGACAATAAGGTGCAAAACAAATACATGTTAAGACTTATGACGATTAATCAAATGATCCAGGATTTGATGATGAAACATTCTTTTCCTTACTACGTATGAATTCCAAACCCCAAACCCTAAACCCTAAACCCTAAATTTAAGAAAATAAACAAAATTAAAGAAAATAAACAAAATTTAAGAAAATAAACAAAATTTAAGAAAATAAACAATATTAAAAAAATTAAAGAAAACAGAAATTACATCATCAGAAGTTTTTCAACTGCCGCGTGAGAATCGGGACTCCCGATCTCTATTTTTATGGTCATCCTGAATGAAGTTGATGACTCCCAAGAAAACGTTATATTGTCGCCTACCCTCAGATTTCTCTTTCTAACCAATGGACTACAACCGTTGATAAACTCTCTTGTGGAACTTCGTCGATCTTCTCACTTTCGTACTTGCATCATTAATGTGTAAAGTTCACCATTGTCGTCTATATCAATGGCTTCAATGTTAAAGAGAGATTCATCAGTGTTGAGTGCGTTTATTTTATCGGGTAAGTGTTGAAATTTAGGCAAGATGAAGTCGAAAAACATCTCTGGAGTAACAACAAGAACTTTCTGCACGTCCGTTCGGGTTAACTTCTTAGTAAAAATGGGTTCCATCGAAAGGGAATTGAAAAAAACAGCTCCGTCTGGGACAAAGTTTTGGTAAAACTGGGTGGTTCCATTCAATAATCTGGGTTTTGGTTCCCTTAAATTACTCCAAACTTAATTATTCAAACAATAATTTTAATACAATCATGTACTAAAACTAAAGGTTTATGTCACTCATAACCGTCTAATAATGCAAAAGAATATTTTTCACAAATTTTAACCCTTGAATGAAATTAGACATCTTCCATCAATACTAATAATAAAATAAGTTATAGGGAGAATAATTATTCCTTCTTAAGGGTAATGGTAAAACCATGAGCTTATGAATTATTAAAACATTAAAATAGATAATATAAGATAAGATTGTAACACATGGCTATTCATCCTATATATTTTTGCCTTGATGCCAATAATTGAATTAAAGTCAATGAAGTCCAAAAGTAAAGAGACATTTTACTCAAGGAGCGCCTCTGATTTTATGTCAATAATGCTAATTGTGTAATTTTTTTTATTCTATAATACAATATTTATTTCTAAAAATTCTTTGTATTTTCAATATATTAATAAAGGGACCAATCTAATCTTAACTGAACATAACCTCCTTGAAAAATGAACCGCCCCTGAAAGAAGTGAGAAAGCTTAAATTTCCATTAACAAGTTAATAACTGGGAAGTTTTATAGCTGTCCGACATGAGAAATTGATTTCAATCTTGGTGAACAATAAAACAGGTTATTGAACGGGTTTTGGTTTGACCCATGCCAAACTAGATCCAACCGGGACGGGTCATGTTTATGCCAGCCAATACCATGGGTCGGGTGCTAGACGGGTTTTGTTCGTCTGGGTCGATGACATTCGAATCACCAAATTTTCGGGTGCTGGACAGGTCTAGGTCAACCCATTTACAAGTCGATCCATTTCCGGGTTTGAGCACCCGTGAACATGTTTTAGCTGTGTTTGCGCAGGTCGGCTTGCGTTTCATGTACACTTGGATCGAGTCAAGTTCTCTCGGGTTGAACCGCTTATGACCTTGGTACGATCATTGCAAAACATCAGGTCCATTCGCTATTGACCGTCAATTCGGTTTCAGTTCAAATTCGGGTCAAGTGATCATCTTTTTATATCACGTTATCACTTATCAAATAGTTTAATTTTAAGATCGAGTTATCATACATTGACTACTAGAGAGTTATTATCAATTGCAATTTTGATTTTGTAAATTAATCATATTAGTAAAAGTTTTAAGATCGACATAGATATACATACGTGTGTGTGTGTGTGCGAGAAATATGTAGATGATAACGAAAAACTAATAAAATACTATATTGTTTACCATGATGTTTAGTGTATTATCTTAGTCAACTGCATATGTGTTTGAACTAGTCAATTGCGTAACATTTAGTGTATTCTCTTAGTCAACTGCGTAAAGCCACTCTAATATATAAATGAGTATAACGACTCTTGATATGTTCTAATATTATAATAAACGGCAATAATAACGAGTATATGATCAATTCCCTCGTTTATAAATGACTCTATTATTATAAGCATTATGATTGATATATAAGTCCGTGAATAGCTATGATGATAATGATAACAATAATGATAATAATAGAAATAGTGATGATAATAATAATAATACAAATAATAACATGAATAGTCACAATGCTAACAATAACAATAATAGTACAGATAACAACAAAAATAGTACCAATGCTAACAATAACAATACAAATACTAACAGACTAACATTAATAGTAGTAACAATGTTGATGATAGCAGTAATATAATAATAATGAACATAACGATGATAATGATAAATTAATAACAAGAATCATAATCTTAATCAACTAAATGTCTAAAATCTTCATTCAGACTAGCAATATCCCCATACAAACAAAAACAAGGCTTATTAGTTCTTACTCATTACTATACACTTATATGTTGTACTATGCTAGTGTTTATTGTATTCTCGTAATATTATCAATAGCATAGTGTTTATTAATCTCAGTAAGTTCAAAGTTACCCGGGAACTTCATAGACTTGTTAATATTACTCTGACTCAGCTTGAGGACTTGTATCACACATGTTTGACTCGGCTAATGTATGAAAATGATTTAGGCGCAAAATGAAGTGTTATAGTTTCCATAGGTAAGTCAGAATTCGAGACGGGTATAACTTGAAGATTCCGTGTAACATCAATTACCTTTTTCACTAATGAATTGAAACAAGTATATCTTGATGAGACATAGGAGGCTGGTTCGTCACTCAAGGGAGCCGGGCTAGCATTATATTTCCAGGATCTGACAAGTGTTGTTCTAACCATGTTAATATTCTCAGTTCGACTTCCATGTGTATCTGATTAGCAGGGTATCCTTTAATTAACTAGAAAAACTAGGTTCGGTGCACCAGCAGGACATGGAACATATGTCCTTTTTGTTTTTTACATCGAGAAATCGTACATTAATTAAAAGAGGAAGTACAGCCTAATGCTAATACAACCCAAACTAAAACAAACACAGAAACCTAAAGGAGCCTTAAGAGCTCGTACATTCCACCTAATACAGAAATAAATACCAACGAAACAAAGTCGCGGAGAAAGGGGTGCGTCGCTGGTCAGTGTTGATGATGGTGGATGCAAACCTCGGATGGCTAATGAAAGAGGTTGAAGAAGCGATTGACAATCACGATTTGGACAACGAACCACCAACGGCGAGCGTCGCGTCTCGCCGTATGAGCAATCCCAACGATCTATCATCACTTGGGATTCTGAGCTCATGACCATGTGAGAAGTCACGTTCCATTGTGACTCACTACTCTCGAGCGAGAGTATATCAGGTTTCTCCATGATGAAGGAGAAATGATGATGAGTGGGCGTGCTGTAAACCCCCAGAAGCAACTGGGGTGCCGCCTGCAAATTTGAAGTTTTCAAGGCAAAGACCATTAAGATCAATACCAAGCTAAAAGGAGAGCCAAACAGGTTGAGCCCTCGAACACACCGCCGGTTTTCAAAACCGGTAAATACTTGTCCCAACCATGAAAGCCGATCATCACCTCGTCCTTGCTCACGAACATCGTGAGTCACCTTGTCCCTCAGCACAAAAAGCAAAAAATCGACATACTCAACTGTTACTATTTTGAACCACCAATCTTGACCCAACTGACTAAAACTTTTCGATGGCCACAAGACCAACCACCGATAACAACTTTAACAACTCGAAAAGAACACACTCCTTTTATTCGGAGATTGAACACATTTTTTAAGAAAATACCTGACTTAACTATTTCGTAACTCCAACAACCGGGGGAGGGAAGGGGAAGCCCGACACTAACAGTAGGGGAAGGGGAAAGGGGAGTCCGACACTAACTGGGGGAGGGGGTAGGGGAGCCCGACACTAACTGGGGGGAGGGAAGCCCAAAACAAACACAAACCTAACTACGGGACTATGTTTACAAGACATGAGGACCGGGGGCCGGGGACGGGAACCTTCGACGCAATCAAACCTACAGCGACGGGTGTAGAACAGGACCGACCAACACAACACCCGAGGAACGCAAACCGGTCCCTTAACGCTAAACTACGAAACCACGAACGTGGGGGAGGGAAGACCTAAAACGCTAAACTACCGAAACCGCAACCGGGGGGAGGGGGATACCTACCCGTCGACGACGGCGACCTAAAAAGCAAACTCGGGCGGCCCAAACCCCACCTAACAAGTGATGGGGAAGAGGAGCCCGGCCAAAAAAGGGATGGGGGCGGGGAGAGAGCGGGGGAACGACTAGAAAGGGTGGCGAACCGACGCACATGGGAGGGGGAGGTAGGTCGGCGACGCAAAGGGGAGGGGGAGGAGAGATTGACACACGGGGAGGACGGGATAAGTCTGTCGCACAAGGGAAGGGGGTGGGGAAGTGGGAGGAGGCGACGAAAGCGGGGTGGGGGGAAAAAAGCAGCGGAGGGGGAGGAGGAACCTAACACTAAAACTACAACCTAGGCTTCGACGGTGGTGGCTCGCCGGCGACTAGGCTGAGGAATCAGCCGCCGGCGACCCAAGGGAGGTAAGCGGCTAGAGCTTTGTGTTTAGGGTTTGGGGAGAGAACGCTTTAGAGAGAGAAGATTATGTTACCCCCATGCAACAGATGTCATAACATCACTATCTGCTCTCTTTGCTCCTTAAAGAACAACCAAGACCAACGAGATTGATTAGCTGCATCTTGTAAATTTTTTGTTGTTTCACCATCCTCCAGTTTCAGTATTTAATTTCCCACACAGATAAAACACAATACATTTTTTTAAGGTAAGATGAAGTCCCCTGCAAGGAGGGGGGAAATTGGGGATCCCTCCTTGCAAGGGGTGAGACTCGATCCCAGGATCTGTGGGATCGGAGGTGATGCCAACACCACTAGGCTATCACCTGCTGCTCAGATAAAACACAATACATATGTTAAGTTAGAGTGATAGATTCGGCCACTGTACGTATTGAAAGTTTGCATGTTTTTGCTCCAAAATGTGTCGAGTGTGAATGGGTACTTGAGCTAAAATAAAGTACTCCAACCGGTTTTTAGATAGTTGTTCCATTTTGGCCATCATGTTTGTAAATGCACAAATTTAACCATTAACTATCTATTACTGTTAGTTCAAATAATACTTTATGTGTTTCAACATATTTGCTACACTTTCTTATAATGAGAAAAACGTCATAATAGTTGTTCCACACCATAAATAGACTTTTTTTACCCCCTAAACTTTCTAAACAACCCTTAAAAAGTTGGTGATCTCTCACTTTCTCCTTTAAAATACTCGTACTTTTTTCTTAAAATATGTTTTTATTCAAGAAGTGATGGCTCCCCATTTTCTCTTTCTACCTTTCTTAAAAACTCCACAGTCCACACTTTCTATATGTAGCAACTAACCGAAACGGAGGAAATAAGATAGAAGTATAATTTATGCAAAAATATCATAAATTGTACTCCTCCCAAATATTGAGTTTAATATTGAGAAAACTTGCGTTAAATAAAATATTTTAGTATCAGAGTGGAAAAAAAAGTTATCACCTCTAGCAGAAAAAGATAATAAGAATTATAAAAAACTTATATGGACCTGGTCCACACTAAATTAGTGTGGACCTAATGCTAATTTATGTGATTTATGAAAAAAAAGGTCACTACATAAAAAAATAGATATAAAAGATGAGTAGATATAGATTGTAAAGTTTGACTATGTGGAAAAAAAGGCTACTTGTCACAAAGTGAAAATTTTATTATGATAAACTAATATAAGAAATAGTGAATATATTAAGAAAAAGGTCACTATGGTAGATAGTAACTGTATAGTGTAACTTAAGATTTTAAAATGTCACTATATGAAATAAAAGGGTCACTATGTTAAATAAGTGGTTTTGGTCCACAATAATATTATTGTGGACCAGGTCCACGCAAAAAATTCATAGTAAACACTTTTGCCAAGACTACTTTTTGCACATTGCTCATTTGATATTCTCTAAATGTGCAAAATTCTAATTACTTCTAATCACTTCTGCTCATTTGCCCAAATGAACAGACTTCCTCAAATGGGCAAAAAATTCTACTCATTTGAGAAAAACGAGGAAACACTTTTGCCCAAAATGAACAAACATTTTTCGCTCATTTTCTCAAATGAGCATAAGTGTGCTCATTTTGCAACTGCCATATTGATTTCAAATGTGAAACTAAGTCCACCATTGATGAACTTTAAATCTCCAATTTTTGTTTTTGCCATGAATGAAGCCCAACTTTCTCAAATCATCTTTTTTAATCCATCAATTTAATTGACCACGATGAGAGAGAAATCATTAAGGAAAGAGAAATTTGGAGGTGAGAAACAATGGAGGAGAGAGAAAAATTGGGGTAAGAAAAATAATTGAGGTAAGAGAAACTTAATCTAGTGTTGATTCTCAAATCATCTTTTGCATTAGCGACCATTAATTCCACCATTGAAGAATCTCGGGCACTCTAGTTTTAATTTTCAAATCTAAAATTAATTCCGCCATTAATGAAATTCGAAGCTCGAATATTTGTTTTTGCTATTCATTGATTTCAATGAAGGTTGTATATTTGGAGGAGAGAGTTGATTAATGTAGGGGAAAATTTTGGAGGTGAGAAACGATTGAGGAGAGAGAAATTTGGAGGTGAGAATCAATGGAGAAGAGAAAAATTTAGAGGTAAGAGAAACAATGGAGGAGAGAGAAAATGGAGGTAAGAGAAATAATGTAGAAGAAGATGAGTAAAGAAGGGAGAGAAATAAGTGATTAGAATGAGTAAAGTTCTACTCATTTGGAGAATTTATTACAAAATTGCCCTTGGGTGTACCATGAGCATGGTACACCCGGGTGTACCATGAATGGACTCGACTAACTCCTATTCGGAATTTCTCATTCATTTCCTGATTTACAATTATGTATAATAAGGAAAGTTGTAAAAAGAGAAAACTAACATAAAAAAGTTTAAGATTGCCATTAAACGATTACTTACGATGAGGAAACTAACATAACTAAGATATTTTCCAACATTTGTAAAGCCAAAAATACAAAGTTTATTTTACCTAAATATTCAATAATAATTGCAAAGAACATAAATTAAAAATTCATAAAATTACTGAGAAAAAAAGTGTATAACTTATTTTTGAATTTCATAATTGTCGTAGTCAAGATGTTATTCAATCGAAACAGTTAAACCTGATGAGAGAAAGTAATCATAAACCAACTTATCTTATCTTCGTTTTCAATACTATGTTTTTTGAAAATAAATTGTAAGTACGAAGTAAATGTTTATTTTTTGCATTAATATTAATGGTTTTTTACGATTTCGAATATTAGTATTAATACTAATATGTTGTCGCACGCATTGCGTGCATACGAGGCTAGTACAATCTTAAAACAACCCCTCTCGTTGTCAAAAAAAAAAAGCCCCTAATTCCTATTTATCTCTATAGAAACGGAATAAGGTGCAAGGATCGATTCAGGAACCAAAAGCATAGGAGGTGGATGCCTAACCATCAGTATATGTTAATTGTACCTAAATTTAACTTGTTAGACTAAATTATTGCTGAAGTTCAATTCTTTCGGGTTAATTACCCCTAAATTTAACTTGTTAGACTAAATTATTGACGTTCAATTCTTTTGGGTTAAATGTAGCTAAATTGAACTTTTTAGACTAGATTATTGCTAAAGTTAAATCCTTTCGGACTTGTTTTGGTGTTGTTTTATGTCTAATTAGTCTATACCCGCTTTATACTTGTATTTTTTGGTTTGTTTTGGTGTTGTTTTATGTCTAATTAGTCTATACCTGCTTTATACTTCTATTTTTCGGGTTTGTTTTGGTGTTGTTTTATGTCTAATTAGTCTATACCCGCAGCCCGCTCTATACTTCTACTTGAAATTCGTATAATCCTTTTTTTTTTCGATTTTTCCTTTAGGTCAAAGGCGGGCACCCCTCTTGCCCTCACTCAGGTACAGCCGTACAGGCAATAGGCATGTCTTCAGGAAGTTGGAGGTGTACAGATTGGAGGTTGAGACGATGTACTGCTACTCAGACTCATTTAGAAGATGTGGAAACTCACAACATTAGTGCTCTCCTGGTAGATAGACTAACCAATTTACCAGATGAATTGTTAATTCAGATCTTTACTTTGCTTCCTACCAAGGATGTTGCTGCTACGTGCGTCTTGTCTAAGAGATTGAGAGGTGTCTTTCCTTTGGTTACGAGCATCGACTTAGATGGTTCACATATTTCTCATTGTGTAAAACATCCCTATGCAATCGAACGTTTCCCCACTTTTGTCACCTTTGTCGATACTGTCCTACAAAAACACAAGTCGTCTCAGTATCTCACTAAGTTTAGACTTAAACTTGACAAGATAGACTTTGTCACCCTATACTTTTATGGTTGCAGTTATGTTCGATGTACTCAACGTTGTCTCCCTGACTCAAAATCCACGCCTCTTAATGCGTGGATCTCTTTCCCATTTACCCTTTGTGGCCTTAGGGAGCTTGACCTATGCATTTTGGTTAGGGAACCAGGTGATGCTCAGCTGCCCCTGGCTATTTTCACGTGTGAAGCTTTGGAGATATTGAAGCTTGAGGTTAACCTTAGTCTTGATCAAGTTATCACCATGCCCAGTGGCGGATCCAGGAATTTATGAATAGTTGGTCACTGCCGACTAGGTTGCACAGAGACGGATATGAGTACAAGTACGGGTACGGGCACGGGTTCGGATGCGTGTACCCATATAGGATAATCCATGAATTTAAAAAAAAACTACTTCAAATAAAATCATTTCATGACTAATAATAGTTCATATTATAATAAAATAGTACCTAAAAATTATTACAATTGTTCTCGACGAGTTTTCATGTTTTGATACCGATTTAGTAAAAAAACTTGAGATATTCGGTTGTGTTTTCTTTCTTTTCATTCTAAAATTTAAATTATAATTTTTAATTAGATACAACAATTCAATTTGTTGACCATATCAATCAAATTCACTTAAACGATGCAAATTTAATCTCATATCAACGCATTATGCATATATACCAAATAATTTCACATTAGAGGGAATCCTATCCATCTCCAACTAATTCCACCAGCACATAAAACACATAAAACCAAAGGCTCATTCATGGCCTCTCCGAAAACTTCACATGATAGGTCCAATTCTAAAAATCCTAAAACAAGGGTTTTAGTGCATTACCTTAACACAATCAATCAAACCTTCAAAGCTAATCCAATGTTCATAACGTCATAGTCATCATTCACCAATTAGCCACTGAATTATAAAGGCTTGTAGCTCAATTGCATTATATGATTGGATTGCTAGCGATGTCATGGAATTATTTCCTGGAAAAAACAAGAGAATGCGTAGAAAGTATTGTCAGAGTCTAAGGACACACGGTTTCACATTTTCCCATTTAAGACGGCTAATTGACCAGATAATACAACAATATGACCACCCCAAATCAAAGCATATCCTAGATGCCCTCTCAGATATTCTGATTAATAACTAAAATTTTAATATCCCCAATTAACAATCTCAGCTTCATAGAATTTCAAGCAACAAACTAAAAATCTAGTCAGTCAAACATTTAACTCAAAACCCAACCTAAATGACAAAATTTAAACAAAACAACTTACCAAAATTCTAATTGTATAAGGAGCTTCGAGAAACTTACCAAAAAAATAGCAGAAAAAGTGAACTAAAAAAGGCAAAAAAATTCAACTTACAGCTGTAGAGCTTCGAGAAATTTATCATGCTTAGGTTCAGTCCAACTTTCTCGAGACTTCGTAATTGTATACGGCTTTCGAATCTTCTTACTATTACACGAATCATCAGTCGGAGAAGAAGACGTCGTATTGGTTGCCGTCGTCGTCGAATTCTCCGGCGGCGGCGCCTAAAATATAATCAAAAGATACAAATTTTGAGTGAAATCAAAACAGAAAAAAAATCTAGACATAATAGGAAAAATCAGTTCATGAAAACTGAAATTCTAAGAGGGAAAGTAAAACAATTCAGCGCGAGAAACTGAAAATTAGAAGTTCTAAAACTTCGACTTCGTCAGATCTGGGGACTAGGAGAGCCTGAGTCTTCAGTTGCAAAGAAACTTGAATGGTGGGATCTGAAGATTCGAAGGAAGGAAAGCTCTGGGTCGTGGGATTCGCGAAGCGGCGAAGGAGAAAGAGAGAGAAAGGGGAAGACTTAGGGTTTTTCGCGTGCGAGAGAATGACGCTTCAAATGAATTTTTTTTTTTTTCCAGAAATAATAGTTGGTCACGTGACCAACAATGACCAACAGTAAATCCGCCACTGACCATGCCATATTACCGTCTTCCAAACTTGAAACTACACTCTTTGCTTGTGACTTTCATTTCTGACGATGGCTTTTTGTCGAGACTAGTTTCAAGCTGTCCCTTACTTGAAGACCTCAATTTCGAAGCCTTTGTGTACCCTCTCTATCGTCACACAACTATCTATTCGACTTCCCTTCGGAGATTATTGTGTTTAAGAATACATAAACTTGCTACTGAACCAGTGGATTTTAATAGTGACTTAGTGCTTATCCATACGCCTAATTTGGAGTACTTTAAGTTAAATGATTATTTAGCAACCAAGTACTCTATGCCAATAATGCATCGGCTTGTTAAAGCAGATTTAGTCAATCATGGTAGATTAGATTATCATGACTCTTGCTTTTCTTTTGAGCAAATGATTAACCTCATCAGACCCTTGTCTTATGTTCAGCATTTGTCTCTGCTTGGCTGTTTCATACGGGTAAATTTCTCTTTATTATGATTTTTTGAATTATGAAATGGATCAACTTGTTGTTAAATGTTAACCTTTGGTTGTAGTAGTTCTCCGAGGTTGAGGAAAAGGTCGTAGAAGATCAGCTGCCCCTGTTTCCTAATCTGAATCATCTAGAGCTGGAATGTCCTGGTGTAAGACACTACTGGAACAATTTATTGTTGCCACTGCTTAACTGTTCGCCTGTCTTAGAAACACTTGTTTTTGTAGAGGTTAGTGTGTTGTTTCAGTATATAACCTTACTGATAGGCGTGTCGCGCACCTAACAAAAGAAAATAACCTAACTAACCTCCTAACTATGTAGTAGGGTAAGTCAGAGTCGATCCCACAGAGACAAACAATATCAAACACTAGTTATCCTTGACTCAATTCAACTAAACAAGTGACAAACGATTTTGGTCAATGAACTACTAAACTACTATGAATGTAGAGCAACTAATTAATAATATGAGAATAAATTCAAGGGTTAAAAGCACCTAGAATTAAGCATCACCACTAGCATAATTAACGTAAAGATAAATTCCTACCCCAAGTTAGTCAATTAAATGTTCACAAGGAAAAGTACGCCCTAAACAATACCATAAAACTCTCCCGAGTATATATGGCTTCCCTAATATGCAATCAAGCCTACTCCCGTGGAATCATGCAAATTAAAGACATTAAACACATCACTCTAACTTCCTAACAATCCATTCTACCTACTCCCGTGGAGAATTTCATGCCCTTAATTAACATACGCAAATCTGTCAAAACCCAACTCCCGTTGTGATCAAGACAATGGAATGATAGCAATACTAATTATCCCTAATCTAGTATTGGAAATAGCACAATCAACTAAGCAAGAACAATTAAGCAACTAAATTGAGGATTTAAAGGAATTTATCAAACATCAATCATGGCTAGGGTTTACTTAACCCTAGATTTGAAAACTACTCACACATATTAATTAAATGAACTAAATAAAATATAAAGGAAAATATAACTAATAATCAAAATTATAAAATAAAAGAGAATACTTGAATTGATGATGAAAAAATGAAGTCTTGAATAATTCTCCAAAAGCCAAGAGCAAAACTCACGCTTCACCTTGTTATATCGCTAGAGAGAAAATAATAGAAGTCCTACTTGAATAATGAGTAATGAATAATACTAATTAGAAAAACCCCCATATAAAATTGTAACTCCTAATACTAGTAGAATTCTAAGTTACAAGATAAGGATGGTCCACTAAATCATTAAAAGAGGCGGAATTTAGCAATCCGCGCGCGCGCTAGTAGAATAATTGCTTATTGCTGCGGTGGTATTGCTGCGGTTTTACCCATACGCATCAATATATCACGTAAAAAGAAAAGGTAAAATATAGAATAAAGATATTGCGGTTTCGGCAAAAAACCGCAGCAATATGGTTGCAACGGGAAATTTTTTGAAAAAAAGTTGACTTTTTGACTAGATATATTGCTGCGGTTTAACCGCAACAATATATTAAAAAAATAATATTTTAATATATTGCTGCAGTTTTTAGTAAAAACCGCAGCAATATCCCCATTTTTTTTTGATATAAGACTTGCGTGCAGTTAGGGTTTTTGTTCCCCCTTTTTTTTAATGTAGCCGTTTTTTCTCTCCTCTCAACTCTCCTCTCTCCTCTCCTCTCAACTCGCCCAAACAAGTCGCCAGGTTCGTCGTCCTCGCCACTCCTTTCTCTCTCCTCTCATCCTCGCATCTCTCATCATCAATCTCCTTTTACTTCTCTCGCCGGTCTTCTCTCATCGTCCAAACAAGTCGCCGGGTTCGTCGTCGCCGGACTTTTAAAAGTCGATGATGCGCGAACCGACGAGGTTCGTCTGAAAACCGCATCGTCTTTAATGGAGTGAAGGAGACGAACACTTTCCAGATCTGAACCGACGAGGTTTTAATTTTCAATTTTCTCATGATTCTTTGCTTATGTTCGTTTCTCTTTCCCTCTTCTTCCTTGCTGTCTGTAAACAAGTCTTCATGAAATTTGTTTTCACTTCAATTCAATGTATTTGTTTTCGCCGGGTTTTGTTACCCATTTGTGCATTTCTAG
Organism: Beta corolliflora; assembly: GCA_947648045.1. Classification (NCBI taxonomy): domain Eukaryota; kingdom Viridiplantae; phylum Streptophyta; class Magnoliopsida; order Caryophyllales; family Amaranthaceae; genus Beta; species Beta corolliflora. Next base: position 485,120 of record CANSZD010001531.1, read on the forward strand.
TATTTTCATTCATTTGTTGATACTTGGTAGTGAAAAGTTTCTCGACTATATCATGCATATTAACTGCTCGACGAAATGTCTAGGACAATAAATATTTGCTTGAAATTGTAATGTGATTACTACAAGTTTGAGTTTTTCTTGTTGCATGAAATTAGGTGGTGTTTAAAATTTAGAAGTTGTAAAAACTACTACTAGATGGTCATATTTATAGTTACAATATATTATCCAATGCTGCATTTCAAAGATGTTTAATGTGTCTGTTCATATGCTTATTGCAGGAAGGTTGATTTGATAAGCTGGGGAATATAATGTTCTTTGGTAAATTGAGTAATTTTTGAGTTGTTGTAAGGGGATCTCTAGCAATAGTAAGCACTGGGATCGTGAGCTTTAATATAATGTTCCGGCGAGTTCGCCGTTCTCCTGACGAAGACGGTTTACTTCGCCGGCCTTCATCTCCTTAGTCGACCTTCATTTTTTGTATTTTGTATTTTCTTCATTTTTTTTTCAGTTTAGATCTGATGTTTAGGATTTCTATTTTTTTATTTTTATTTTTTTTGAATGAATTATTTTAGAGTTTCTATTTTAGTTTATTTTTCATTTTAATTTTTAATGAATATGATATTTTAGTTTTTGGTATTGGTTACATTTTTCATATTTGGTGTGTTTCATAGTTTTATTTTTTATAATATCAAATGTAAATGTTGTAGTTATGGGTTTTATTAATTCATTTGTTGTTTGAATGAATTCCAAAAAATCTGGTTGTATAGTGTTCTTTGTGAAAATATTGCTTGGGTGAAGTATTGAAGTATATGACATTAGAAATGTATGATTTTTTTATTTTTTTTTTAAAAACAACCTATTGCTGCTGTTGTTTGGTAAAAACAGCAGCAATAGACTCACATATTGCTGCTGTTTTTACCAACAACAGCAGCAATATGTTGCTTTTTTAAATTTTTTTATTATTAACACAACCTATTGCTGCGGTTTTGGGTAGGAACCGCAGCAATAGGTTGCCCTATTGCTGCGGTTAAAAACCGCAGCAATAAGTAATTACCTATTGTTGCGCCCTTTATTGCTGCACGGCGAAAACCGCCGCAATAGGCCACTTAATGACCGCAGCAATAAACAATTATTCTACTAGTCCACTAAATCATTAAAAGAGGCGGAATTTAGCAATCCGCGCGCGCGTAGGCAGCTTCAGCAAAACTGGGCCAACTTGCGAAGCCCATATCTCTTAGAATATAGCTCGCATTGGGCCGTGCAACATATCGTTGGAAAGCTCTTCAAGCGTACTTTTCAATGTCGCTGGAATTGTCCAATTGTCACTGACGAGTCAAAAGTTATGGATACAAGAGTGAACATGACTCCATTTCCATAATCCTATCATTAAATTCCAACTCCAATTTAGCTCCAAATTGCACTCAAATATATATGTAACGATCCTTATCAACGTAGCTTGCTTCCAATTGCTCCTAAATACTCAAGGTTGTCCAACAATACTCCAATTATGTTCTCAATACCTGAAATTCATCAAAGAACACCGAAAACGCACAAAAGGAGTAATATTTCGCAAATTAAGTAATAATATGCAATTATGAACTATAATGCACCTAAATGCAACCTAAATGCACCTAAAACCTATATACAAATATGATACATCAAACTCCCCCAAGCTAAACCATTTCTTGTCCTCAAGCAAGTAGACATAGACATTGGAAAAGAAAGACAATCAACCTACAACATGGGACTACGATAGGGCCAAACACACAATTGAGAACACGAGAGATATAATTACTACATGAACCAAGCATCACACAATCTCGAACAAAGCCGCATAGCACGTCATGTAAAGCAAATAAATCTTCAATCATACCACAAACCATCTCCCCCAAGCTGGACTTAACCAAACCTTAGAGACCTCACTTTAGTCATGTGCACTCATACTCTCATGTGTTTATGGCATAATCAATGTCACTCAACCTAAACCATGTCGACTCAAATGAAGCATTTACTCTTTAACTTTGACTATCGACTCACTTTCCACTCAAAATTATAAAGCAAAGAGATCATGAGGATTTCCAAGGGTTGTAATGAGGCTGAGGTTAAAGGTATGGGAATATATTTGGAAATGTGGTGCTAAAAGCCAAGGAGGGGGAGCATCATACTGTTGAAAACATGACCAAGATAGGTTACAACAACTCCACGCAACAACCAACAATCTCCCAAATTGACTAACAACACTTTTGCTCAATCAATTCAAAATAAAACCCTTTTTCTTTCACCTTATTCACAACTTTTTAAATTCACTTTATTATTCTCCATTTCATTTTTCACTTTTTTTTTCAATCATTTCAGTTGCCTATTTTTTTCATTCTTCAATCTTTTCACTTCGAGCTTACTATACATATAACTTCCCGCGATCGTAAACACCATGATGAGCACATGATCCACATAAGAGAAACTCATAACCACAACTACAATTTGCTCCCCCAAGCTAGGCTTGGGATAAGAAACCATGTGAGGCTAAGGGTTGCAATGTAAGGGTCAGTAACCAAAAGATACATAAAAAGCTCAATGGGGTTAGAGACGGAAATTATGATGACACGAATAGATTCTGGAGCTCGAAACATGAAATAAAATACCTCAATCATATTAATTTACTTATAAAGCCAAGTGTCAAAGAGTATTAAGTCAAAGTCAAGATCCTTGCAACAAATGAGGAACTACTCACACATGAAAGAACATACTGACACAGATACGTCAGTTTACAGGCACACAAGCTCACTTGGGTTAATGTCAAAACAGTCTGGTTAAATCGAGCCAGAGAGAGATCAACCAGTCTTACCACAAGCAATTAATCGCAATACAATCATGGTATGAAGAATCATGAACGAGATGAATTACGCTTAAGACTGTAGTAAATATATCAACAGGGTTCTCAAATAGTGCTAGCAATAGTCCCTTATATGCAACTACATGAGATGAAATCGAATATGCTAATGCAACTAAGAAAACAGTACAATTTTTTTTCGTTACACGTAAACTCCTACTCCTAGTAAGTGGTACAAACCGTGCAACATCCTATGAAAGCAAGAAAATCTACACTAAAAAGCAATAAAGATAGAATATACCTCCCCCAAGCTAAAATCTTGCAATGTCCACGGTGCAAAGAGAAAAATAGACACGGGTAAAGGGGAAGGTACTCACAAAACCTCACTAAGGAGGGGGGAGTGAAGGGTTCAGAAACCCTTGTGACTGCATCCAAGTATTGAAATTCTCCATGATTGTAAATATGGATGACAGGTTCTCCTTCATGATGCTCTGCTCCGCTTTAATCTCAGCAATCGAATGTTTAATTTTTTCAAGTGATCTCGCGATCGATGCAGAAGAAGAGCTAGCACCATCATGAGTACTAGGTATCACTAGTGGCTCAGGGAGGGGAGGGACTCGAACGCTTGGTTGAGTGCTTTTGAAAGACCAATTAGCTTCGTTTAGCAAGGAAATCTCCTCATATGGCGGTAGTTCGTCTTCCTCATCTTTGATACACCAAAGAGTGGTGCCATCTTTCTTTTTAAGCCGACCTGAAGGAACATCAAGAGAATCCTTTCCGTCAATAGCTCCATCTCACTGAAGTAGAGCCTTATGACCCAAATAAAGGGCAATTGGGGTTATGAGCCCCCCTTGAACGAAAGCTCCTCCACCAGTGGGTGATTTTGCCAAGGTGAGCATTTGCCGAAGAAGGAATGCACCCGCATCAATGGGTTGAGCATGGAGCATATGATAGAGCATATATAACTCATCCTTTCGAACTTTACCCCCTTCTTGTCGACCAAAAATGGTACTCACATATAATCGAAGGATGTAGCGAAGTGCAGGATGGCGAATTGACGTTGTCGAACTTATCTTAGAATCATATTCACGCTCACCAGTCAAAGTTCTCCAAAAAGGCGTAGCTGCCCAATACTTAGATGTCAAACGCGGTCCGCCAGTGGGAAATCCAAGCACCTCATTGAACTTGGCTAAAGTCCATGTATGTGTCTCATTGTACAATCGAAAAGTGATCCGACCCTCGCGAGAGCCGGGACCAAAGTTAATAAAAGCCTTCAAAGAGCTCAAAAATTCCAGTGTAGCTCTTTTATATGTTGGGAATTTGGTCATGAGAAAATCTCCCCAACCAACATTAGACAATAGCCACCTGATGTCATCTTCAATATGTAAGGACTTTATCGCATCACGATCACAGTAACGAGTAGTAGTTATGCCTCGCAAAAACAAACGTTCATATCTCTCTTTTTGTTCATCATCCTCAAAAATAATATCATAATAGTCAATAACCACTAGTTCTTTATTTGTTGCCCGAGAAGAGGATGGAGTAGATCTTTTAGTCTTAGCAGAAGAGGATTTTGTCTTAGAAGCGGAGACCTTTCTTTTTGGAGCGAGCTTTCTCGAAGATTGTGAAGAGGGAGGAGTTTTCTTTGACCTTGTGCGTGCAGTATGAGCCATAGATGTAGAAATCAACAAATTTCTCACAATATCACAGTAAGAAATTGCCCACAAATAAGCGCCACAAATACAGAATCGACGAGAACGAGTCACGCGCAACACACGAATTCAGAGTCTTGCTTGTATAGTAGATGGCATGAAGCTTGCCATCTTTCCTCTGACCCAAGACTGCCCCCACAACATAGTCAGTGGCATCGCACATAATCTCAAAAGGAGATTCCAGTCTGGCGATTGAATGATAGGGGCAGAGATGAGAGCTTCTTTTAACCTGTGAAAAGCCTCAGTAAACACAAAAGGGACATCTTTGCCTAAAAGTTCAGTTAGAGGTCGAGCAATTTTAGAAAAATCCTTTATAAAACGGCGGTAGAATCCTGCATGACCAAGAAAACTCCTTACTCCTTTAACAGAGTTAGGAGGTGGTAAACGCTCAATGACCTCTATCTTTGCTTTGTCGACTTCGATTCCCCGATGAGAGACAACATGACCCAAAACAACTCCCAGTTGCACCATGAAATGACATTTTTCCCAATTGAGAATCAAATTAACTTCTTGACATCTATGGAGCACCTTTTGTAAATTAGCAAGGCAAACATCAAAGGATGTTCCATAGACATAGAAGTCATCCATAAATACTTCCACAGAGTTCTCAATAAGACTTGAGAAGATTGCCATCATGCAACGTTGAAAAGTGGTGGGAGCATTACATAATCCAAATGGCATCCTTCGATATGCAAAGGTGCCATAGGGACATGTAAAAGTAGTCTTTTCCTGGTCACTTGGATGAATAGTAATTTGGAAAAACCCGGAGTATCCATCCAACCAACAGAAAAATGAATGTTTTGCCAACCTTTCCAACATCTGATCAATAAAAGGAAGGGGAAAATGATCCTTTCGGGTGGCCTTATTCAATTTCCTATAATCAATACACATACGTCACCCTGTCACAGTTCTAGTGGGAACTTGCTCACCTTTGTCATTCTTGACAACGATCATGCCACCTTTCTTTGGAACTACTTGAACAGGGCTAACCCACTTACTATCAGAGATAGGATAGATTATACCTGCATTAAGCAATTTAAGAACCTCTTTCTTGACTACTTCCATCATATTTGGATTTAGTCGACGTTGAGATTCTATAGAAGAAGCATGTTCGTCCTCAAGAATGATTTTATGCATGCAAAATGAGGGATTAATACCTTCAATATCATCAATGGTGTACCCAATAACATTCTTATACTTTCTCAAAACAACAAGTAATTTTTCAATTTGAATGTCATCAAGCTCAGCATTAACAATAATAGGGTAAGTATCATTAGGACCCATGAATACATATTTCAAAGTAGAAGGGAGAGGTTTCAGTTCTACCTTAGGAGGCGTAATACTCTCCTTAATTTCCCCCGAGCTCAATAATTCCTTGAGAGGCTTTTCAGATTCAATGGCTCGTGTCTCCTCTAGAAGTCTCTTGTATTCCTTTGTTTCCCAATCTTCCTCATCAGTACTACCCATCAAGACAGTTTGTAGTGAGTCATCAAGTTGCAAACTGAAAGCATTGGCTTCTATCACCTCATCAAGAGCACCCACTCTATAAACTGGTTCTCCCATTGAAGGAGAAGTCATGGAGTTTGTGAGAGTGTACTCCATTTTCTCATCACCTACTTCAAAGGTGATCTTACCCTTCTTCATATCAATAATGGCTCCAGCAGTGGCCAAAAAGGGTCGCCCAAGGATGATGGGAACCTGTGCATCTTCTTCCATCTCCATAACAACAAAATCACATGGGATAAAGAATTTACCCACTCTAAGAGGAACATCCTCAAGGATACCAAGTGAAAACTTGACTGTTCTGTCTGCTAGTTGGAGAGAGATGCGTGTGGGTTTTAGTTCACCCATGTTGAGTTTCTTGCAGATTGATAAAGGCATGAGACTAACACTAGCCCCAAGATCACACAAAGCATTCTTGATATCAATATCACCAAGTTTGACTGGAATAGAATAGCTTTCCGGATCTCCTAGCTTTTCTGGAAGCTTATTCTGCAAAATAGCACTACACTCAGCTGTTAGTGAAACAATGACATTCTCTTCAATTTTTCTTTTGATAGAGAGCATGTCTTTCAAAAACTTAGCATAAGAAGGCATCTCAGAAATAGCATCCAAGAAAGGGATGTTGATGTGCAGCTTCTTCAAGATATCAAGGAACTTTCCGTATTTCTTCTCAAGTTTTGCCTGTGCCAATCTTTGAGGGAATGGAACAGGTGGCTTGTATGGTTCAATAAGGATGACAGTGGGTTCCTGTTTCTCAGTTTTCTTAGTTTCATCTTCCACAAGCTTCTCACCTTGATCTTCTTCACTCAACCTTATGACCTCTTTTGCTCAGTCACCTTCTTTGTAGGTTCTTACAATTCTTTACCGCTCCTCAATGAGATGGCATGGATATGCCCCTTAGGATTTGGTTCACTTTGGCCAGGAAGTTGGCCTGAAGGTTTAAAGAGATGACTAATCTGTTGGGCAAGTTGGGTCATCTGATTCTCCATCAACTTATTATGAGCATTGATTTGTTGGAGAGAGTTGCTGAAGAATTCATTTTGCTTGGCTTGATACTCAACTTGTTTTGCTTGAGAAGAAGCTAGATTCTCCATGATAGCCTCAAGGTTGGATCTAGAGGATGAAGGGGAAGAGTTGAAAGGTGGTCTTTGTTGGAAACCGGGTGGTTGGGAGTAGTTTGTGTGTGGAGGTTGAGGTTGGTTGTTTTTGTAGGAGAAATTTGGATGATTCTTCCAACCTTGGTTATATGTGTTTGAGTATGGGTTGTTTTATGGTCTTGTGTTTGTGTTTAGGAGGGCATTAGCTTGCTCAGTTATTGCTCCCATGGTGTTGTATTGACACTCATTCAAAGAGTGACCTTGCACTTCACAAATCTCACAAACAGGTGCTATTGATCCACTACTCAATTGGTCAACCTTAGCTGCCAAAACTTGCACAGTGTTAGTTAAAGTAGCAATAGCATCAACCTCATACTTACCTCCCCTTTTAGGGGCTCCACGAGACACACTCCAATCATTCAAATAATTGTTGGCAGCCATATCATCCAACAATATTTTAGCAGCTTCTGGAGTTTTGGCCATGAAAGTACCGCCAGATGCGGCTTCAATAGAACTTCTAACATCATGCTTCAGACCATTGTAGAATGGCTGAATCAATAACCACTCAGGAATACCATGGTGTGGGCATTGTCTTTGCAAAGCCTTGTATCTCTACCATGCCTCATAGAGAGACTCCAATTCATGTTGCTGAAAGCCAGATATCTCATTTCTGAACTTTGAAGTCCTCATAGGAGGGAATAACTTGTAGAGGAAAGCTTTTTTCAGTTCTGGCCATGTAGCGATCTTCCTCACTTCTTCTTCTTTCAACCATTCTTTTGCTTCATCCCTAAGAGAAAAAGGAAAAGCACAATAACGAATCAGGTCATCAGAAACATTCGTTAGTTTCAAAGTATTACACTTCTCTAAAAAGCTAGCCAAATGATCAGTAGGGCTCTCTTTGGGTGTTCCCGCATAAGAGTCCTGTGAAATAAATTGAATAAATTGTGGCTTAAGCTCGAAGTGTGTTGCAGTGGTGGTTGGCCTGGTAATGGTGGTGGTGGTCTCATCGGGCATAGCATATTCCCGTAGAGACTTTGGTGGTGTTTCATCTCCCATTGTTGATCCTTGTTGTTGTCTTCTTCGTTGACCTCCTAATATCCTTGCTGTAGCTTCAATCTCACGATCAAGAGTAGCCAAATCTTCTGAACCTTTGCTACGAGTGCTCATGCAACAAAAAGACTGAAAGAGGGAAATCAAACAACAAAAAGAGTAACCACTACAAGAATCCGCGTTTTTACCTACCGTAAAAAACGGTCGGTATTTTTCAAAATACGGTCGGTAATTAAATTACCGAGCGCTAAACAGTCGTTTCTGTTCAGTCGGTAAAACGCTGGTCGGTAAATGAAAAATAACGACTGTTTAGCGGTCGGTGAAATCACCGTCTGCCGAGTCGGTAGGTACTTCCCACAAATACCGACCGTTAGACGGTCGTTAATTGTTGGTGACAAAATAAAAAAAACAGTGACATCCCTCCAATTTGAGAGATGCCACTAATATTAATTTTTCAACTAAAATATGAACCAATTTCAAAAACTTGAATGAAGATATACGCACAAGCCCAGTATAATCAAGAGATTTCAAAGAAAATAAAATAGCTCATATTCGAAATTTACAAAATAACATGGCTAGATCTTGGTAAAATCAAATTCCTTCGTAATTACATTAACCCATTAAAAAAATGATAAACTAGATCTAAATGTTACATAAAAACAAAAAAATTACAGTAAGTTTCTAACACCTTAACTCTTAAATTCTGGAAATTCAATTGATGCTCTGTTCATCACCTATCTTTAACTTGTCAAACTTATTGAAATTGAAGACAACACCACCAGCCAACAAATTCGCCGAACTCATCATACTGCAAGAAAAGGAGAAGAGCAAAGAAGAAAAAAAGAAAATTAACAACGAGCCTTCAAGAATTGGTGAAGATCTACAACAACAACAAAAAAAAGTAAAGTAATACAAACCTTCAAATGGACGAAACGAGAAACATACACCACAACGAAAGAACGACGGAAACGAAGAACCGCCAACCAATACTGATGAAGGACGAAACTCGATGGACAAAATAGGGTGGAGGCGACGAAGGAGTGGCAAACTGAACAGAGGAGTGAGAAATTTGGTTGAAATGGAGGCTAGGGATTTGAGATCTGAAGAGAGAGTGTGAGAAATAGGCGGATGGTGGGGTAAGATTTAGTTTTTTTTTTCTTTTATATGCAGGCAGGTTATGGGGTGTAGAATTAGGGTAAGCTATCTTTTAAAAGTGGTCGGTACTAAATACCTACTGCTATGCAATCGGTATTTATATTACACGGTCAGTAATTTTCGTCCGCTATTTTTACAGTCGGTATCCTCCAATTTACCTACAGCTATAGCGTCGGTCGGTATTTTTCGGTCGTTAAAATGACGGATTCTTGTAGTGAACAATGATCGAACAAAAAACAAGTTTAGCTAAATAAATCAAGCCTAACTAATCTAATACAGTTAGTCCCCGGCAACGGCGCCAAAATTTGATAGGCGTGTTGCGCACCTAACAAAAGAAAATAACCTAACTAACCTCCTAACTATGTAGTAGGATAAGTCAGAGTCGATCCCACAGAGACAAACAGTATCAAACACTAGTTATCCTTGACTCAATTCAACTAAACAAGTGACAAACGATTATGGTGAATGAACTACTAAACTACTATGAATGTAGAGCAACTAATTAATAATATGAGAATAAATTCAAGGGTTAAAAGCACCTAGAAATAAGCATCACCACTAGCATAAATAACGTAAAGATAAATTCCTACCCCAAATTAGTCAATTAAATGTTCACAAGGAAAAGTACGCCCTAAACAATACCATAAACCTCTCCCGAGTATATATGGCTTCCCTAATATGCAATCAAGCCTACTCCCGTGGAATCATGCAAATTAAAGACATTAAACACATCACTCTAACTTCCTAACAATCCATTCTACCTACTCTCGTGGAGAATTTCATGCCCTTAATTAACATACGCAAATCTGTCAAAACCCAACTCCCGTTGTGATCAAGACAATGGAATGATAGCAATACTAATTATCCCTAATCTAGTATTGAAAATAGCACAATCAATTAAGCAAGAACAATTAAGCAACTAAATTGGGGATTTAAAGGAATTTATCAAACATCAATCATGGCTAGGGTTTACTTAAGCCTAGATTTGAAAACTACTCACACATATTAATTAAATGAACTAAATAAAATATAAAGGAAAATATAACTAATAATCAAAATTATAAAATAAAATAGAATACTTGAATTGATGATGAAAAAATGAAGTCTTGAATAATTCTCCAAAAGCCAAGAGCAAAACTCACGCTTCACCTTGTTATATCGCTAGAGAGAAAATAATAGAAGTCCTACTTGAATAACCCCATATAAAATTGTAACTCCTAATACTAGTAGAATTCTAAGTTACAAGATAAGAATGGTCCACTAAATCATTAAATGAGGCGGAATTTAGCAATCCGCGCGCGCGTAGGCAGCTTCAGCAAAACTGGGCCAACTTGCGAAGCCCATATCTCTTAGAATATAGCTCGCCTTGGGCCGTGCAACATATCGTTGGAAAGCTCTTCAAGCCTACTTTCCAATGTCGCTGGAATTGTCCAATTATCACTGACGAGTCAAAAGTTATGGATACAAGAGTGAACATGACTCCATTTCCATAATTCTATCATTAAATTCCAACTCCAATTTAGCTCCAAATTGCACTCAAATATATATGTAACGATCCTTATCAACGTAGCTTGCTTCCAATTGCTCCTAAATACTCAAGGTTGTCCAACAATACTCCAATTATGTTCTCAATACCTGAAATTCATCAAAGAACACCGAAAACGCACAAAAGGAGTAATATTTCGCAAATTAACTAATAGTATGCAATTATGAACTATAATGCACCTAAATGCTCTAAAATGCAACCTAAATGCACCTAAAACCTATATACAAATATGATACATCACTAACGTACTTGGAATCAGGCCCGGCCCTGAGGGGTGGCAAGAGGGGCAACCGCCCAGGGCCCGGACTTGGAAGGGGGCCCAAAATCAAAAAATGTTTAAGTGAAATTTTTTTTATGGATAAAGGTCCAAAATATAAAAAGATATTACATATATACATACTATGAGTGCTTTAACCGTGGAATTGAATGCACAAGAGAAAGAAACTGACGCGCGTCAGTCTGGGGTCCATTGACTACGCGACACTTGTCGCTCTTGTGGTGGTGCAAGTAATTTAACATTACAATTATTGTAAAACATTAATAGTTCCAAAAGTATAATTCAGAAAAATATAAAAAAATAATCATAATTCATAATTTTTCATTCTTTACAAATAAACACCCACTTTGCTATATTTTATTCACATTTTCAGTTTTCCCTTCTTCTATTTTTATTCCTTTCTTTACATAATTTTCAAGTTTAGAGAGAGATTTTCCCTTTTTTTTTACTTCTATTATTTTTTACTTAGGGCCTGTTCTCCTCGGCTTATTTTCAGTTTAGTTCGGTTCGGTTTTCTCGCCTCGTTCGGTTTTAAATGATAATCATTACTCCCTCCGTCCCAAAATATAGTTCCCATTTCCATTTTGGGTGTCCCAAAATATAGTTCCCATTTACATATTTAGTTTCACATTTTTCCGTAATTTGTCTAGAAAAACCGTGTCCCAAGTGTTACAATTAATGCTATTTCACCAATTTTTTTCATTCTCTCTCCTAAAATCATCATTTCCCATACAACATTTATTTAAATAAATAAAAAATCTTTATTATCCCTCTTAGATTCTACTTGCATAAATTACCGTGAAAAAAGGGAAATGAGAACTATATTTTGGGACGGAGGGAGTACTATTAATTAGTTATAATTTAATTCAGTTCAGTTCAGTTCAATTCTGTTCAGTTCAGTTCAGTTCAGTTTAGTTTAGTTTAGTTCAGTTCAGTTGTTTTATGCCGAAGAGAACAGATCCTTAGTATGTTTATTAACACACAAATTTGACCATTGTTTACCAAAGGATTCATATAAATTATGAGCTTGAATCACCAAACACATTTAATATCCATTTTATAAAATTCCAATATTTCCATAGTTTATATTATAACTTCGTCGATTGTTTCGTTAAAAGTCGACCAAAAAATAAGATATCATATTGCCATGTTATTTTATTCGTAATACTATGTACTATGCAAAAATCAAAACTTGTTAATTATACTGTTAGAATTAAAGGGCCCTTATGTCTTATCTCGCCCTGGGCCCATAAATTGTCAGGATCGGGCCTGCTTGGAATGGATTACATATGGGCAATGTTGTTGCATCTGCCATCTGTAAGTGAACCATTTTCTGACTGATTACTAATTTGCAGGGACTCATTGAGTACTTCGGTCCTAATTTCCAGGCATATGAAGAAGGCCCACTCGAGTTGGAACAAAAAAAATTCAGAACAGCTCATCCAATTCCTTCATGTTGCAGGTATCATCTCAAAAGAATAGTGATAAAAGGATACTATGGGTTTGAACAGGAATTAGACATGATACAGTTTCTCTTGAGGCATGCATTAGTTTTGGAGGAATTGGTCATATGTCGAACTCAGGATACTCAGATTCATATTTCAGATCGAGTTTCGATTGAGAACACATTGAAGAATTTACCAAGAGCCTCAATCAACTGTTCAATTCAAGTATCATGATCACCTTGACAGCCCACAAGTTATCATCACCCCCCATCTTTGTAACTTTGTTGTATCTTTATTCGATATTTATAGCTTTGTGACATATTGTAAATGAATTTATTGGGTCTAATATGTATTTTTGGCTTATTTATAACTTAAATTAGTCTCTTAGATTTAAATTTACTGGTTAGTGACAGTTTACCAATCTGTATAATTCTATGTTTTGGCTTATTTTATATCATAAATACTCTTGATAATTGCCCATGAGTCTACATTGTTATGGATCTGAAATCATCTGATATATTGATGGTTTATCAACAAATTTGAACTCTGCATCGAACCTAATGTAGCAGTGACATCTAATAGCATTGCGTTGGTGATTAGGTTACTCAAGGATGGTTATGATGCACTAAAGGTGAATCAGATACCTTATCTGTTATTTGTGCCTTGATTTTCGTGGCCAAGGAGAAATGGAGAGAGAGACCTTCGAAGCTCAGCCCGGATGAGCGAAGCACCACCCGGCCAAGAAGAGCAGCCCGGGCGGGCAGTGTAGGGCCCGGGCGGGCTGAACACATGCTCGGGCGGGCCAGCCCGGCTGGCAACATTCTGCCTCGAGGGCAGATCCTTTGCGAAAAGCCTGCACCGGGCGGGCTGGGTTGGAGCCCGGGCGGGCTGTCTGGCCCGGGCGGGCACCCGACCGGGCAGCTTGCCCTGTTTCGCGTTTTCGTGTTTTTAATCCGGATTTTTCCGGATTTAATGTTTTGGGTTTTGGGTCATTTTGTAAGCTTAAGGATGTCATATATAAGGCATCCTAAAGTCATTTAGAACCCTAAGATTCAAATTAGCCACAAAATATAACTCTCTCTCTCTCTCATCTCTCTCTTCTTCTCCATTGTAATTCCTCCATTAGAGAAGCTAAAGAAAACTCCAAGGTTCTTGCTTGTGGATGTAGGTCAAGGTTGACCGAACCACGTTAAATCTTTGTCTCTCTTTATTGCTTACTTTTCTCACTTAAAGTTTACAACTTTGCATTTATTGTTGAACTTGAAGTTAACTAGCAAACCCTAGGTCCTAGAAATTGCATTTATTGCTAACAATTGGTATCAAGAGCTTTAGGTTTGGGAGGTTTCTAGTTGATTTCTTTGAAGGATATGTCAACAATGAAGCTTGATATTGAGAAGTTTGATAGGTCCATCAATTTTGGACTATGGCAAGTGAAGATGAAGGCAATCTTGATTCAAAATGGTGTTCACAAGGCTCTAGAGGGCAAGGTGAAGAAGCCTACTACTATGACCGAAGAGAAATGGGAAGAAGTGGATTTGAAGGCCTTATCGGCTATACAACTTTGCCTCTCGAATGAAGTATTGAGGGAAGTTGCTAAGGAGGATTCCGTGGCGGGTCTATGGTTGAAGTTGGAGTCTCTTTACATGGCAAAGAGTGTCACCAACCGACTTCTACTCAAGAGTAGATTGTATGACCTTCGACTTGAGGAAGGTAATTCTCTTAAGTCTCATATTGATGAGTTTTATTCTATTGTGATGGATCTTCAAAATATTGATGTGACTTTGGATGATGAAGATTTGGCTATTTGGTTGTTGTGTTCATTACCATCTTCATACAAGCATTTTAGGGAAACTATCTTGTATGGTAGAGATGATTTGAGTATTGATGATGTTAGGGATGCTTTGAAACAAAGGGAGTTGATTGATAATCAATTGACATCTAAATCATCAAACTCTAGTGATGTCTTGTTTGTTAGGGGTAGATCAAATGATGTTGCATCTACTAGTCAAGGTGGTAATGGTGGTAAGAATAGGTGGCGTTCTAAGTCGAAGAAGCCCAATTCTAATAAGCACAAGACTTGTAATTATTGTCATCTAAAGGGGCACATTAAGTCCGAATGTTATAAGTTGAAGAACAAGCAATCGGGGGATAGTAAGCCCGGGAAAGGCAAGGAACACATGAACTCCGCCGATGTAAGCTATGTTGATTCCGATGGCGAAAGTGGAGCTTTGGTTGTTACTCATGATAGACTCAAGATCAAGAGTGAATGGATAATGGACTCGGGATGTTCTTTTCATGTGACACCCTACAAAGACATGTTCACCTCATATGAGGAGTATAATGGAGGCACGGTCACCATGGGTAACAATGCAACTTGCAAGGTGATTGGCATAGGGTCCGTGGATATCAAGATGTTTGATGGCACGGTTAGAACATTGTCCAAAGTCCACCATGTTCCGGAAATGAAGAAGAACTTGATCTCTCTTGGTACTCTTGACAACAATGGGTGTAAGTACATAGCGGAAGGTGGAGTATTGAAGGTTATTAGGGGTGCACTTGTGTTGATGAAGGGTATTAAAAGGGGAAGCTTGTATGTACTACAAGGTTCCATGGTTAGTGGTTCGGCAAATGTCTCCACCGCCACTATGAGTGACGATGATACCAAGCTTTGGCATTTGACGCTTGGTCATATGGGAGAGCAAGGAATCTCCGAACTTTGCAAGCAAGGATTGCTAGATAATGTGAAGCTAAGCAACCTTGGCTTTTGTGAGCATTGTGTGTTTGGTAAACACAAGCGGGTTAGCTTCAAGCCCGCAATACACAACACCAAAGGACCTCTTGATTACATCCATTCGGATTTGTGGGGTCCCTCTAGGAAGACTTCTTTGGGTGGTTGTAGTTACTTGCTCACAATAATTGATGATTTCTCTAGGAAGGTGTGGTCGTTCTTTCTCAAGCACAAGGATGGTGTGTTTGATGTGTTTCTTCAATGGAAGACTATGATTGAGAAGAAGACCGACAAGAAGATCAAGGTTTTGAGAACCGACAATGGCCTAGAGTTTGTTGAAAAGAAGTTCACTAAGTATTGTCTTGATGAAGGCATTGTTCGTCATAGAACTTGTGCTGGGAGGCCTCAACAAAACGGTGTTGCGGAGAGGATGAATAGGACTCTCCTAGAGAGGGCAAGATGTATGCTCTCCCAAGCCAAGTTGGGGAAGATCTTTTGGGCCGAAGCGGTTGCAACGGCATGCTATTTGGTGAACCGGTCTCCTCACTCCGCCCTTAATTTTAAATCTCCTCAAGAGGTATGGTTCGGAACTCCTTGTGATTATTCTAATTTGAAAGTTTTTGGTTGTCCGGCCTACATTCATGTAAATGAGGATAAACTTGAACTTAGAGCTAGAAATGTGTATTTGTTGGCTATGGTTTGGGGGTTAAGGGATATAGAGTTTGGTGTGAAAAATCTAGGAGGATAATAACTTCTAGAGATGTTTGTGTTTGATGAATCATGTATGATCACTCCGGAGAAGGAGCTTGCTATTTGTAATGATGTAGGTTCATCTCATGACACCGAGGAGAAGGTGGAGCTTGAAAGTGCTTCACATGATGATGCTCTCACTCAAGAGAGACATGTTGATGGTTCACCACAAACCCAACGCAAGACACTTGCTAGTGAGAGACAAAGAAGGTAAATCAAGCCTCCTCAAAGATATGTTGAGGAGTGTGACTATGTGCAATATGCTCTCACCGTGGCAAATGAGGTAGAGACCTTTGATGATCCATGCTCCTACAAGGAAGCAATGTCTCTACCCGATTCAAGCAAGTGGTTGTTGGCAATGAAGCAAGAAATGGAGTCTTTGCACAAGAACAATACTTGGGAGTTAGTTGTTGGACCTAAGAAGAAGAAGAAGATCGTTGGGTGCAAATGGGTGTACAAGAGAAAAGAGGGTACACCGGATTCGGGAGGTCCCGTCTACAAGGCAAGAGTTGTGGCAAGGGGTTTCACTCAAGTTGAGGGTGTTGATTTTCATGAAGTTTTCTCACCGGTTGTGAAGCACTCGTCCATTAGAGTTTTACTTGCCTTGGTAGCTATGGAAGACTTGGAGCTACACCAACTTGATGTTAAGACCGCTTTCCTCCATGGGGACTTGGAGGAGTAAATCTACATGAAGCAACCGGAAGGTTTTGAGGTTGAAGGGAAAGAAGAGCATGTGTGCCGTTTGGTAAAGTCATTGTATGGGTTGAAGCAATCTCCTAGGCAATGGTATAGGCGATTTGATTCGTTTATATTGGCTCATGAGTTCACAAGAAGCTCCTATGATAGTTGTGTCTACTACAAAGAGCTAGTAAGTGGTTCCTTCATTTACCTTTTGCTTTATGTTGATGATATGTTGGTTGCTTGCAAGCATTTGATTGAGGTCAACAATTTGAAGAAGTTGTTGAGTAGTGAGTTTGATATGAAGAATCTTGGTGAAGCCAAGAAGATACTTGGAATGGAGATTTGGAGAGATCGATCTAAGGGGGCGTTGTACCTTAGCCAAAGGAGGTACATTGAGAAGGTTCTTGAGAGATTCTCAATGAGCAATGCAAAGCCCGTTTCTACTCCTCTCGGTTCTCACTTCAAGCTCTCAAAGGAGCTTTGTCCTCAATCCGAAGAAGAAGAAAGGGCCATGGTTCACATCCCCTATACTAGTGCCGTTGGGAGTGTGATGTATGCCATGGTATGTTCTAGGCCGGACATTGCTCAAGCGGTGAGCATGGTGAGCCGTTATATGTCAAGGCCCGGGAAAGGGCATTGGGAAGCTTTGAAATGGCTTCTAAGGTACTTGAAGGGTACCTCACACATTTGTTTAGAGTTTGGCCAAGATGAAAATGGTGTGATTGGGTATTGTGATTCGGATTATGGTGGAGACTTGGATGATCGGAAATCAACTTCGGGTTATGTGTTTACCTTGGGAGGTACGGCCGTGAGTTGGCAATCTTCGCTACAAGATGTTGTAGCTCTTTCAACTACGGAAGCGGAGTTCATGGCAATTACCGAGGCATTCAAGGAGGCAAAATGGCTCAAAGGTTTGGTTGGGGAAATTAGCTCGTGTTCCAAGGAGGTGTCCGTATTTTGTGATAGCCAAAGTGTCATTCACTTGGCTAAGAACCAAAACACGTTCCATAGAAGAACGAAGCATATTGATGTGAAGTACAACTTCATCCGGAATGTCATTGATAAGAAAGAGTTGACATTGATGAAGATTCGTACCGAGGAGAACCCATCCGACATGTTGACAAAGCCTTTGCCAACCACTAAGTTCACTTTGTGTGTGAACTTGGTGGGTCTCTCCTCTTGTTTGTTGTAGGCCCCTATGGGGTAGAGCTTTGGAGTTTGATTAGTGTTTTTGTTGTTATTGGAGGTGTTTGGAGAAATTCAAGTCAAGGTGGAGAATTGTTATTTGTGCCTTGATTTTCGTGGCCAAGGAGAAATGGAGAGAGAGACCTTCGAAGCTCAGCCCGGACGAGCGAAGCACCACCCGGCCAAGAAGAGCAGCCCGGGCGGGCAGTGTAGGGCCCGGGCGGGCAGTGTAGGGCCCGGGCGGGCAGATCAGCCCGGGCGGGCTGAACACATGCTCGGGCGGGCCAGCCCGGCTGGCAACATTCTGCCTCGAGGGCAGATCCTTTGCGAAAAGCCTGCACCGGGCGGGCTGTCTGGCCCGAGTGGGCGCCCGGCCGGGCAGCTTGCCCTGTTTCGCGTTTTCGTGTTTTTAATCCGGATTTTTCCGGATTTAATGTTTTGGGTTTTGGGTCATTTTGTAAACTTAAGGATGTCATATATAAGGCATCCTAAAGTCATTTAGAACCCTAAGATTCAAATTAGCCACAAAATATAACTCTTTCTCTCTCTCCTCTCTCTCTTCTTCTCCATTGTAATTCCTCCATTAGAGAGGCTAAAGAAAACTCCAAGGTTCTTGCTTGTGGATGTAGGTCAAGGTTGACCGAACCACGTTAAACCTTTGTCTCTCTTTAATGCTTACTTTTCTCATTTAAAGTTTACAACTTTGCATTTATTGTTGAACTTGAAGTTAACTAGCAAACCCTAGGTCCTAGAAATTGCATTTATTGCTAACAATATCAAACCAGCAAAGAATAACCTTGATCATTCAAAGACATCACAACATAATACACATTGTCCAGACATGCTGGACAGAAAAATCCATGGTGATTAGCTTCAGCTTCTTACTCAAAAAATAATGCCCAAAAATCATCAAATAAAAAGAGAAGATAAAACCTACAAGTATGAAAGTCGATCAAAAAAACGAACACAGATCCTCACTACTCCAACTTAGCATATAGCAATACATGGGTGCTCACCTCAACAAGGAGAAACTGTAAAATCACAAAACAAAATTTAATCATAGGGAAAAACTTCGGACAAATGTGGTGGACTACATGGAATTCAAGTACTAGTTTAACTGTAAAGGGGAAAAAGAGAACGACCGACCAACCACCGGAATTCAGAGAAGGGCCTTGCATGCTTCAACATCAGCAGTTTGTGCTTCCAAAACTCCTGGTCCAACCGCCCTCACCGTGGCATCGAATATAGGTTTCCGGGAGTATTCATCTTCTACCTTCTGCAGGATTTCCTTCACCACACTAAAGTTCAATGCCTCAGCCAAAATTATCTTACCCAAGATCTCCCCAAAGTTATAAGGAGCCCCGGGAAGGTCAATAGCTATATCATCCATCATTTGACCATAGAGCAAGCATCCAATACTTATATCCGTCGCGGTTAAGACTTTCTTATCAAACAAGTACCCCAAGAGCTTGGCAACCTGCTCAACACAAGGTGGATTCTTTTCTAATCCCAAGTTAATTGCTTCCCTCACAATCTCACTGTAATAAGATGGTGACTTGAGCTCCTCAACATATATTAACGCCTCATCCAACAACCGAACATTGAAGTATTCCTCGAGAAGAGAAATTGTCTTTCTCTTAAGCTCCTCAGGTTTGACATTGGTAGTAGTAGTAGTAATCGGAGCAGGGGCTGGTCTCTCAACAGGGGCTGCTGCTGGTTGAGGTGGGCAGGGATTAGCCTTGGGCATTTGGCTTAGCTGCTCCATACTCGAACTTTGGCTTGGTTGACGAGCAGGTGGCCCACTAATGATACCACCACTACCCTGAGGTAAGAGCCTAAAATTCAACGATGTTGGTCTGCCAATCAATGATGACTGGAAGCGTCCTCCTTGAGAAGCAGCATTCACATCGACCCCTCTTTGCATTGACCTGCTTCTCGGAACTTCCCAATTATCATTGTCCATCCCGGCATCATTCCGGGCATCTTGCGTATACCGGGCATCCCGGGCATCATACCCCAAAGACTTGGGCAATTAAATCCTCCCCGGCTCATGTTTCCTTGAGGAGGGAGTTTACCACGAGGATTCCTTGTGCTTGCGGTAGCACCAGCGCGCGAGCCCATGTTCCTCTACGCCTCGAGTGGATTTCGGTAATGGTTTTCGATTTGATCTAAAAAAAAATTGGATGCAAGAAAGGAAGATCATGACCACCACATTATATTCATTGAACAAAATGCTTGAAGACAATTTAAAGAGAATAGTCAAACCTCTTCACGCCTAGGAACCCAGTTGTTTGTTCGCAGATCAAGGATATTGCGGACCATGAAATGCGAGACGAGGGGCAAGTTGATTGAGTGTGCTTAGTTCCTCCAAGCGGCTCATATGAACATCATTGATACGCCGGGACTTTGAGTTTTCATCAAGCCGCTTACCGATTGTGTTGAATAATTGGCATACGGCCTCAACATTCTCCTCTTACGGACAACTTTTATTGTCGGGACCCAATAGCTCCCGATATGTGACAAAGGCAATATCGAGCAAAGCTCACATGATAAACTTTGAAAAAGCAGCAAAAAACCGCATACCTGTACTATATGATGCGCAAGCTTTTCGGGCACCATTTTTTCGCTTCACAACTTCACCAATAAGGCGAATGATCCCATGAGTACGAAGTTTCAGCATTCTTTCTTTATCTCCACGTTCGACTTCTTGCTCGGGGCTTGTCATCGCCCTTAGTTCGGCTCTCGGATTGTCAGCGCCTTCATATGCCTCTTGACACATGTTCAAGAGAAGATGCCTAAAAGTTATTTCTTTTCCACCAGCTTCCACTGGTGGATATGAAGGAAGCATTTTATACAGATCAGAACATAAGCTGCGCGTACATGGGACAAAATGCGGGCTCGAGAGAAAACGGCTTTATCAAATATCAATGAAACAACAACCTGAAAGACAAAAGGAACATATTTCGGTTGCCATGAAAGATTCATAACCAAATTCCACAAGCAAAGAAAGATACCAACCATTAGAATCTCAGGTGATGTGATACCACAAGCAATTAGGCGACCTTGGAGAAGATCATACTTCTCGGGTGTGAGCTTGTTGAGAATACTTGCATTACATAATGGCCAAAACAAAGTAGTCACATTTCTATATTCCGGCATGTCCAATTTCCCAAGCAAACTTAGTTTAAACAGACATCAAAATTGCAGCTATCTAAACTTACAAAGATTGCATTTTCGCATAATAGTGGAATATTGAGTTAAAATCCCAACCCACTATTTTTGTTTACAATACATTACATTTTTGCATAATAATGGAAAAGTTATTGTTAGATACTTAGATTGTATCAAACTCCTTAATCTTGGTGTAATTTCATTGATCAATATAAATTATAAACCATGGTTACACAATACCAAATCCTCTAAATGTGTTAGGAAACCCGGGAAGTTGAGGATAATCTATACATAATATATCCAAATCTAAACTAATTTATAGCCCTAAATCTATCGCTAAAATATCCTAAATATATTCTCTATTAAAAAAATAATTTGGGGGGTTAAAGTCTTACATGAGTCACAAGTGTCAGTCCCAACTATGTTAGGAAACCTAATTAGATAAGGATAAGTAATCCTACTTATATACATAGAATATATCCCTAAATATATTCTCGTTTGGTTAGTGGTCATAAATAGTGGTAATGGTAATGAAATTAAGTGTAAATTTGCAAAGAAGTTATCATGTCAATGACCATGGGAATGAAACTTTATCACAAAATATGAGTTTCCTTTATAAATTTTCATTACCACCCAATACATACCACCTTTCCAAGTGGTAATGGATAGTAAATACTAATGAAATTTTAGGAAGAAAATGGATATCTTGGGATGGAGTAGCATTACCTATGGTAATGCATTACCATTCCCACCATTTATGACCTCTTACCAAACGGGCAGTTAATCTTCCACACACAAAGAAAACAAGTGATCATGGGTAAGTAAGTATATACGATAACCTAAATTCACAGGAAAACAATTTTTTTAAAAAAAAAACACAGAGTAAGAGTACCTTAAAGATGTAGAAGAAGGTAGAGGATGAGTTGATTCTGCATCTTTCGAAATCTTACTGAATGCGCTCTGAACATTCTCCATTCAACCCAACCCCACCTTCCAAATTCTTATTTTGAGTCACACTCATATATATATATATATATATATATATATATATATATATATATATATATTGATGTAAGGGGGTTTTTAGGGAAGAGGAAAGTCAATACTCTGTTTTGGGGAGATAAAAAGTCATATTCTCATTCTTTTCATTCATCGAATCTTGGAATTTGAAAGGGTAAAAATACAATGGGTGGATGGTGGACTCGTGTCTACCATTAGGATGGTAGACACGAACCAAAACGCAGCCAAAAAAATATAAAACACGCGAAACCAATGAACATCAACTGTTCTCCAATGAACATTAAGTGGACCGCGAAACCAATGAACATCAACTGTTCTCCAATGAACATTAAGTGGACCGCGAAACCAATGAACATCGATCTCGTCGATTCTCCTTTGTTGGCCTTTATATTTATGTTTCTTAGTTTGTTTATTGCAGATATTTCTTTGTTCATTGTGTTTTCTTTGTCTGTTCATTAGGTTGAGTGGTTTGTTCACCAGATATTTCCTCTTATGTTCATCTTTTTTTCTTGATGTTCATTGCTGATTCAGATGTTCATTGCCGACTCATATGTTCATTGAGTCTCGCGTGTTGTTCTTTTGTTCCACTTTCATCTTCATGTTGCTTAGTTTGTTCATTGAGGATGTTGTTTTGTTCATTGCGGAACGACGTCGTATCAAATGGTGCGCACCATTTGGATGGTAGACT
Source organism: Beta corolliflora (assembly GCA_947648045.1). Lineage (NCBI taxonomy): Eukaryota > Viridiplantae > Streptophyta > Magnoliopsida > Caryophyllales > Amaranthaceae > Beta > Beta corolliflora. Next base: position 507,958 of record CANSZD010001531.1, read on the forward strand.
CGTGTCTACCATCTAATTTGCGGTAAAAATAGGAAGGAAAAAAAATGATGATGTTATTAGTTTTTGGCATTCTCGTTCGTTTAGATTAGTAAAAGAAAGCAGGGGATGTCTCCCATTTTTTCACGTCTTTAATGATATTAGCACTGTACGTTTTAGGTCCTTCTCTATGTCTCATATTAGAAGAGCGGGACCAAGGACCCTTGGGTCCAATGGTATGGCTTCCTATCTCCCGCAAGGGAGACCAATGTTCAAATCTTGGTGGAAGCAAAAATTTCAATATTGTTGTGGGTAGGGGGGTTTGGGGCTTGTTGGGCATCTGAGTGAGTGACCCTATGCGAGAGCAGCCTAGAGAAAATTCATCTTACCACGGGGTTCTCGAAAGGGGGCCCCAAAAAAAATATTAGAAGAGCGGGGAATGCTGTGGCACACTTAATTGCTCGTTGGGATTGTAATCCTAATAACGAGATTGTTTAGTTGGACTCTTTTCCTCAAAGTATTACTACTTTGGCGACTCTTGATTTAGTTTAATAAAGTTCCTGCTCTTTTACCCTAAAAAATAGATTAGTATTAATCTAACATATTTGTTAATTGATTTAATTGTAACAACTACTAGTTTTTTAATGAACGAGTTTTAGATAATAACTCAAGTTTTATGAACTGGACTAGATTTTAGGCCCGGGCTTGGCCCCAGGTAATTATATCTTTCATTTATTAAATTTTACTTTAAAATGATAATATCCCGTTTCACTCGGTTTAGTGGTTAAAACTTTAGTATGCTTTTGATCACGGGGTCGAGTCTTATACAATGCATATCCTATTCCTTAATTGTATGTGGATTACGAGTTCAACGCTCTAAGGGAAGGCGTCACGTGGCATCGTTTCTTGTTTAGGAACGCCTTTTAATATATTAGTATAGATTTTTATGATAGAGTTTAATAGTAATAACAAATTAAGTTGGATTTTTATGAAAGAGATAAGTTGTAATAACAAGTCAAGTTTTTATGAACAGGATCTTAAATAATAATACAAGTCCTTGCCATTTTGCCCAAAAATAAGCTTTAAGACTAGGCTATTATTAGAAACCCAAAGTGAAGAATAGTAATCTCCAACAATTGAACTAGGCTCCTTTCAAAAAAAAAACAATTGAACTAGGCTGCTTTGCCATTTTTATTCTCCTTTGGGCTGCTCCTTCGTCTTATGCCCAAATGTTAGTCTTTTAAAATTCGAGTTTTATGTCTATTTCCCCCAACAAATACTGTGAAATTTCGGAAATGGAAGAAGAAAGCACAAATATGTCTATAATTGAATACACAAATATTGTCTTCCCTCTAGATGCACCGCCTCTTTTATGTTTGTAGATCATGTTAGTATGTACTTCCTCCGTTCCAAAATAAGTGAAACACTTCTCTCATTTATGTGAGAGCTTTTTGACACAAGTGTTTCACTTATTTTGGAACGGAAGAAGTACATAAGTTTACTGTTTACATGATTCTATGAAATACTATGTTTGAAGAAAGCATCCCAAGCATCCCATGTTAAGCACGGTCTTACATGTTTATTTATGGCAAATCACTTCGTGCATGCTTTAATAGTTTGAAGCAAGTCTTTTGGGGAATTGCCCAAGAAAGTGATAAAAAGGGAAGATATAGGAAGTCAGCCGCCAAAATTTTGACTTTTTTGCCAAAAAGTTTTAATTTGGTAAGTAACAAACATTTATAAGTTTTTGATTTTTCCAAACAAATTTATATATATGTTAGGTCATTGCATATAAAACGCGTTTTTTATTCGGTCTTACTTTTTTTTTTGAGAGAAGTTTTTTATTCGGTCTTATATGACAAAAAAAATCCGTAAATTTATGCAGAAAAATGTATTTTTGGGGATAGATACTCACCACCATGGACTTTGACATGAATTTTTCTTACAAAATTGCGCTTAAATTTATTACCACTACCACCATTTATAACTGTCTATCAAATGGGCCACTAGAGTTGATGTAACTTTGAATCACTACTGTCATCGTACAACACAAGTAATAAATCTTCAGGAGGAAGGCTTGTTTAGACAGTTACAGTCAGTTCTAAAATTTACAGATGGAGAGAGCCTCAGAGTATTAAAGATTTACAGGGGCTCCAAAAATTAGGGCTGTGAAAAACTGACCCAACCCGTTTACCGAACCCGAACCCGACCTGAAATAAGCGGGTTTGGGTTGAAATGTTTGACCCATTTAAGTAAATGGGTTGACACGACTTACCCATTTAATTAAATGGGTTAGGTTAAGGTTGACATTCTCAACCCGAAATTAACCTGTTTTGACCTGTTTAACTCATTAAAATATAAATTTCCTAAAAAGTTGTGTTAAAGTTGGTGAAAATTTTAAAAATACTAATTGTAGAACACAAAAATTAAAAAGAAAATCTAATCATGCATACTTTTATGTGAATTTATTGTTGAAAACTAATAAATTTTAATAAAAATTTAATAGTAATAAATATGTAAATAGGTTAAACGGGTTAAATGGGTAACCCGTTTAATAAACAGGTCGGGTCAAGGTTGAGTTTTGCAACCCGTTTAATAAACGGGTTAGGTTTGGATTGGGACATGTTCAACCCGTTTATTATTAAACCGAACCCGAACACGACCCAACCTGATCTGTTAATCAGCCCTACCAAAAATGCAACCACTGTTCTTGTTTCTTTTCACTGGAAATTACAGATGCCACAGGTTTGAGATTAAGTTCCAGCCCATCCATGTCTTTGTAATTATCACAAGGAGACTTGAAATTAAGCTCAAACATCTCCCTTGTAAGTTGCTCACCAGATTTACAATATCCAAGTTTCGTAGCATCTGCACTTTCTTGCACATGTTGCATGTTGTGAGAATTAGTCCATAGTTTGTTAACCATCTGCAACCTTTGTTTTGGTTTTCCTTCTGGTGGAATTATTCCATTTTCTGTAAAGTGCTCCCTTTTGTGTAGTGTTCGTCTCGAACATCTTCCACCCACAATTGCATCATCATCAAACCATCAGAATGCTACACAGCCTAGTCAACTGGGAAGAGGAGGGAGAATGATTAGACATTAGAGGTGGAGTTCGCTCTAGAGGAGGTGGCAGACGGGGTAGGGGAAGGTGAAGGAATTGTGTTCTTGACTCTAATGCAATTACTAAATATAACATGGATCATATTATGGAGATAATAAATTCATTAAATTGAGTCGTCTATACGTCTTGCTAGAGGATGCTATAGAACTTCAGGTTTAGTAAATAATAAACCCGAAGCCCAATTAGATGGATCCTACAAGGTCACACTTTCACAATCCGAATCAATAAAAAAATGACCTAGAGCCCATGTAGGACTCTAGCAGTGGCCGGCCAAGGAGAAAGAATAGGGGAGGACTCCTAACCTAATTAGTTCCTATAATTAGGTGTGGGGTGAGAAAATAAGGTAGTTAATTTTATTCTCTCATTATTTTCTCTCTCCTCTTTTCTCTCTCTTTCAAAGCTACGTAATACTGCTCCAAGAAATTGAAGAGTCCCTCTTCCTTCCAACTAGCATTGGTGGAGCATTGATCTGGATTCGTGGACCTAGTAGAGGAATCTCAATTGCGGTTCTATCTCCGGATCTCGAAGAGTTTTGTGGAAATCACGCGTCAAAGGTTAATTCTTAACTATTATGTGATCCTTGAATGTATATGCATGAGATCCTATTTTTAAGTGCTTATGAATATGATTCATGAAATTCCGCTTAGAGTACTAATAATCCTACAGTGGTATCAGTTTTAGCCTCTTGCATATAATTTTTTGGTCATAATAATTAGATTTATTTTGATGTGTTCATGACTAATTTTAAATTGATTAAGGGGAGGAATTGGATTATGGATGTTATATTTAATTGGATTAATTAAATTTGTTTTAATTTGCTTAATAGCCGTTTTTTTTATTATTCAATCTAAAATTTTTGATTTTTGCAATTCGAAAAATAATTTTGGTTGGCCGAATTTTTTGAAAATCTAAAAACCTAATTTTCGAATTTCTAAAATTAAATATGAATGGCCGAATTTTAGAGAAAATAAAACCCTAATTTTCGAAATTAAAATTCAATTTTAGATCTCGAATTTTTCAAAAATTTCGAGAGTTATATTTATATTATTAATCTGTTTTTCATATTTAAATTGTTTATATATGAAAATTAATTCATGTGAAAAGAGTTTTGTGTGAATTAGAGATTAATGCATATGAATAATGCAAAAATTAAATTAAAATAGAGATTTTATGTTAATTTCGAAAATTCAACTCATATAATTAATCTAAATTTTCATATTTAATTGTTTATGTATGACAAATTAATTCATGTAAAAGGAGTTTTATATGAATTTAAGGTTAATTGATATGAATAGCCCTAAAATTAATTAAAATGGAGATTTAAATTAATTTGCAGAATTAGGCATAAAGGAGTTTATGTTTGATTTAATTTGATCACTAAATTAATTTACAAGAAGTTGTGATTTAATTTAATTCCCACAAAACAAAGAAAAACAAAAAAAAATAAGGAAGGGAGGAGGAGCAGCCACGGCTGGGTGGCGCACCACCTGCTGGTGGGGCCACGGTGGCTGCTCCAGGTGGTCGATGATGGGCGGCAAGGGCTGCGGTGGCAACAGCAGTGCTGCGGCAGCAGCAGCATGGCTTGCTAGCCATGTTTTGCTGCTGCCCAGCAGCGATTTTTTCAAAAAAAAAATTTTTTTTGAAAAATCATTAAAACAGATTTTCAGGATATTAAGCAGATTTTCAGTTAAATAATTTCATAATTTTATTCTTTAATCTATTTAAAATTAGTAGGCTAGATTTTCTAGGATAGAATTTTTAGGTGGTTAGGAATTACTTAAATATTTTATCTACTTGCTATAATTAAGAATATTTGATATTTTGATTGATGGCAAGAATAATATGTGATATTATGATGTGGCATTTTATATTTGATATAATTGTTATGAATGACTAGTATGGCCCAAATTTAAGTTAGAAAATACGATATGCGTATCGTGATGTATTCTTGTAATTTAAATACGATCTGCGTATCGTTAAGTATTTTTGTAATTTATTTAATTTAGCTATTATTTAAATGATTTTGATACTTATGTAATCCAAAGACGAGCCCATCAAGAGAAGGTCCATGGCTAAATGGATGGAGATCCGTGAAGAGTCCAAGGAGGAGCCCATGATGCTTAGTTCTTAGGATTAGGGGCCATACTAGATCATATTTATTTTTTGCATTTTATTATTTTTTAAAATGCTTATAAGTTTGTTGTATGTTGGTTATCAATGCGCTAGAGTTCACTAATTCATAACAACATAATAAACTTAGGTCCCACAAATATTAAGGTTAGATTTTCCAAACATAAAGTGCTTATTAACCCTTAATTAATAGTAATAGGTCATGCCTCCACAGGGTATTATCATTAATTTTGGGAGATAAGGTAAAATTGCGAATTTTACTACTTAGTTTGGTTATCCTTAACAAAATCATCAAAAGCGTTTTGGGTTTTGAAGCAAGAGATAGTTAAGCATGCGATGTTTACCAATCTAAACAAGAATTATAAAATGTTATAATTAGTAAAAGAGTTTACTTACCTTGAGAATGTAACGTTAAGATAAGGCCTCCGTCTGCTTAGTGTTGCATGTTGATAGGATCTTGTATTCACTTATTCAAATGGAACATTAAAATTGAATAGGTGATCAACCTATAAACCTTTGCATGTTTTAGGTTGTTTTATAAACATAATATTGAACTTTGCTTTTATTCTGTCTGTAGATACTATGTCTAACAACAACAAGAACTCTGTTTTCAACATTCGTCATTTCCTTGAAAAGGACAGACTGAATGGTGAAAATTTCATCAACTGGGAAAGAACCCTAAGACTCGTATTGAGGTCCGAGGGTCGAGAGGATGTCTTAGAAACCCCACTTTCTGTGATTACTGATGAGTCGTCTAAAGCCGACAAACGTCGTGCTAAGAAGGCCAATGATAGGTCTGTACCGATCACTTGCTTGATGATAGCAGCCATGGAGTCGGACCTCCAAAGGAGGTTTGAAACCAAGGATGCTTATACCATCATGCAAGAGCTGCGGGCTATGTTTCAAACACAGGCCCGAGTTGAGCGGTATGAGACCAATTGGGAGATACTAGAATGTCACATGAAGCCAGGTCAAACTGTTGGCCCCCATGTTTTCGCTATGATGGGTCTTTTCGAAAACATGGAACGACTTGGATTCCCTTACAGGGTTGAGTTGGCTACTGACATTATTCTCCACTCATTACCCGACAACTTTAATCAGTTTAGGATGACCTTCAACATGAATGAGTCTGAAAAGACTTTGCAAGAGTTGCACGGGTTGTTGGTCAATGCCGAGAGGAATATCCCTAAAGAACCAAAGAAAGAGGTTCTAATGGTTCAGAAGGGAAAGGGTTATAAGAAGAAATGGGTAGGAAAGAAGGACAAAGGCAAGCAAGTTGCCGTTGTTGCTGAAAAACCTAAGCCAACCGCCAAGCCAAAGGTGGCCGCGGAAAGCAAGTGCTTCCATTGTCACAAGATAGGACACTGGAAGAGGAACTGCCCTCTATATTTGGAGGAAAAGAAGTCTGGAGCTTCCACTTCAGGTATATTTGTTATAGAAATCAATTTGACTTCTACTTCTTTATGGGTATTGGATACCGGCTGTGGTTCTCACATAGTTAATGATGTGCATGGACTAAAAAGAAGTAGGAGGTTGGCAAAAGGCGAGGTAGAGCTTCGCGTTGGAAATGGAGCACGGGTTGCTGCACTTGTCATAGGAAACTATAGTCTGCATTTGTCATCTGGCTTTGTTCTAGAATAAAATAATTGTTATTTTGTTCCTTTTATGACTAAGAACATAATTTTTGTTTCTGTATTGGATTCTGAAGGGTTTTGTTTTGAAATTAAGAACAAATGTTGTTCCATTTCTTACAATAATATGTTCTATGCTAGTGCTAAATTGATAAATGGCTTATATGTGCTTGATAGGTTATTACAAGTCTATAACATAGATAGCAAGAAACAAAAATCAAATGAATCAAACCTAACCTACATTTGGCATTGTCGAATGGGTCATATAAACCAAAAGTGCATCCAAAAGTTACAACAGGATGGTATTCTTCCATCATTTGATTTTGAATCATTTGATGTATGTGAATCATGCTTGATAGGGAAAATGACAAAGTCACCGTTTACTGGAAATGGTGAAAAGGCCAGCGATCTCTTGGGCCTCATACATACAGATGTTTGTGGTCCTATGAGCACAAAGGCAAGGGGAGGATTTAATTACTTCATTACCTTCACTGATGATTTGAGTAAATATGGGTATGTCTACTTAATGAAACATAAGTCGGAATCTTTTGATAAATTCAAAGAGTTCCAGAATGAAGTACAAAATCAACTTGGTAAGACAATTAAAGCACTGCGATCCGATCGTGGTGGCGAGTATTTGAGCCAAGAGTTTGATGATCATTTGAAGGGTTGTGGAATTCTTTCACAATTAACTCCACCAGGAACACCACAGTTAAATGGTGTATCTGAAAGGAGGAATCGGACTTTATTGGATATGGTTCGATCAATGATGAGTCTTGCTGATCTTCCGATTTCTTTTTGGGGAAATGCTCTCGAAACAGCTGCACACACACTAAACAGAAGCCCGTCAAAGGCTGTAGATCGAAAAGACTCCATATGAGTTATGGAATGGAAAAACTCCAAAATTGTATTTTCTTAAGATTTGAGGATGTGAGGTCTATGTAAAACGTTTACTGTCAGACAAACTTGCACCCAAGTCAGATAAATGTCTCTTTGGGGGATACCCAAAAGAGACAAGGGGTTATTACTTCTATAACCGTCAAGAGAACAAAGTGTTTGTTGCTCGTGATGGTGTCTTTCTTGAAAAGGAATTTATTTCTAGAAAGACAAGTGGGAGTAAAATAATTCTCGAAGAAATTCGAGATGAGCAACAACTGGATGTGGTTCACACCATGTCAGAGACGGCCCGACAAGACGAAAGTCTAGTTCAGGAGATGACGTATTCAACGCGTGAACCTCCTACCGTCCCACTTGAATCTAATTCAAGCGAAGATCTTCAAGAAGTTGAAGAGAACATTTCTCATGATGCTCAGGCCCCGCGTAGGTCTAGTAGAGAAAGGATTCCAAACAAGAGGTTGGTTGATTTCCTGTTAACTGAAAACTCTGAAATTATGATTTTGGAGAATTCAGAATCTACTACCTACAAACAAGCTTTGACGAGCCCAGACTCTGAGAAATGGCTTCGAGGCCATGAAATCCGAGTTAGACTCCATGTCCGAGAATAAAGTTTGGACCCCGGTCGACTTGCACGATGGGGTTAACCCTATTGGATGCAAGTGGGTGTTCAAATTGAAAACAGGGACAAAGATGGAAATGTCTATGTCTATAAAGCAAGGCGGTTGCAAAAGAATTGGGACAAATTCATGGTATAGACTATGATGAGACCTGTTCTCCAAGAGCAATGCTTAAGTCAATTCGGATACTTTTAGCGATTCTTTGCATTTTATGATTATGAAATTTGGCAGATGGATGTCAAAACCGCATTCTTGAATGGGTTCTTGAATGAGGATGTGTACATGACACAACCTGAGGGTTTTAAAGATCCAGAAAATCCTAAAAGGGTTTGCAAGCTTCAAATATCCATATATGGATTGAAGCAGGCATCTCGGAGCTGGAATCTTCGATTTGATGAGGCAATCAAGAAATTTGGTTTCATCAAAAGCGAAGAAGAGTCTTGTGTTTACAAGAAGTTTAGTGGGAGCAGCTTAGTCTTCTTGGTATTGTATGTAGATGACATATTACTCATGGAAATGACATACCAATGCTTGAGTTAGTCAAGAAATGGTTGAAAAGTTGTTTCTCCGTGAAGGACCTTGGAGAAGCTGAGTACATATTGGGAATTAAAATTCATAGAGATAGGTCTCGAAGGATGATTGGACTAAGTCAAGAAACTCATATTGATAAAGTTCTTGCAAGGTTCAACATGGAAAACTCGAAGAGAGGATTCATTCCCATGTCACATGGCATATCGCTTAGCAAGAGTCAGTGCCCGACTGAGCCTGATGAGTTGAAGTGAATGAGTAGCATACCTTATGCTTCGGCTATAGGGTCTATCATGTATGCCATGATAAGTACTCGACCAGATGTTGCATATGCCTTGAGCATGTGTAGCAGGTTCCAAGCAAATCCAGGGGAAGCACACTGGATTGCAGCTAAGAGCATCCTCAAGTACTTGAGAAGAACTAAAGGCATGTTCTTAGTCTATGGAGGTGAAAGTGAGTTGGTTGTAAAAGGTTATATGCGATGCGAGCTTCCAAACCGACGAGAGATGATTACCGCTCTCGGTCGGTACGTCTTTTGTCTAAATGGAGGAGCAGTGAGCTGGAAGAGCTCAAAGCAAAGCACTGTAGCAGACTCTACGACAGAATCAGAATATTTAGCGGCGGTTGAAGCGGCTAAAGAAGCGCTTTGGATAAAGAAGTTCTTGACAGAGCTGGATATCATACCTAGTGCTCGGAAGGGATTGAGTTGTTACGTGATAACAATGGTGCTATTGCGCAAGCAAAAGAACCGAGATCACATAAATAATCCAAACATGTAATGAGCAAGTATCACCTCATTAGGGAGATTGTTGACGGGGAAGGATGTCGGGATCGCAAAGTTCACACGGATGAGAATGTGGCTGATCCGCTCACTAAACCACTACCTCAACCCAAGCATGAGTGTCACGCTAGGGCTATAGGCTTGAAGCAAATGTTAGAGTGGCTTTAGATTGTACTAGGTTTAGAGAAACTTATTACAATGTAGAGACATGGTTTTGCTATTTTATGTTTATGAGAAATAAAATTTTATCTTATATAATTTTGGTTTGGTATTAAATAAAATGTCCAAAATATATCTTGAATTCAATGGTTTTGTCAAATATGTGATTTGATGAATGAAACACCATAAGTGAACAGAATTCATAGAATATTATAGTTCCTAATCTAAGTCGTTAAATTGGACATAAATGACTTATTAAAGGATTATCATATAAGATTGATTGATAGCGCCGTTTCATGGGCTATGGGAATATGGAGATGTTTAGTCAATCATATGGACATGTATAATTGATACATGATCGAACAGACCTACTTAGAAGTTTCTATAACTTCGTAATTATATTAGTGGATTCCTAAGACATGAGTGGAACACTACATAGCCTAATGATTGGTATAACTTTGATGTTGTCAAACGTCATGCCGTAAAAGGGGACTATAAAGGCAGTGTTCGGGTTGTGCTAAAAGTTGAGTGGGAGTTTTGGTTGCCACAAGATTGAAAAGTCCTCCTATATGAGATAGGATGGGTGTCTTGGCCCCTTGGAGAGTAAAAATTGAAAAATGCATGGCTGTGCTCAAATGGATTATATGATGATCATTTGTTTGTCAATTCGAACTCAGATTTCAAGGATTAATTTGAAGACTAGTATGGATGACATAGAAATATGGTCATACTATCAAATTGGACACTAAGAGACTTAAGAAATTTGAAGATTGCACACTCGTCTCGGACAAGTGGGAGATTGAAGGAATTGTGTCCTTGACTCTAATGCAATTACTAAATATAACACGGATCATATTATGGAGATAATAAATTCATTAAATTGGGTCGTCTATACGTCTTGCTAGAGGATGCTATAGAACTTCAGGTTTAGTAAATAATAAACTCGAAGCCCAATTAGATGGATCCTACAAGGTCACACTTTCACAATCCGGATCAATAAAAAGAATGACCTAGAGCCCATGTAGGACTCTAGGAGTGGCCGGCCAAGGAGAAAGAATAGGGGAGGACTCCTAACCTAATTAGTTCCTATAAGTAGGTGTGGGGTGAGAAAATAAGGTAGTTAATTTTATTCTCTTATTATTTTCTCTCTCCTCTTTTCTCTCTCTTTCAAAGCTACGTAATACTGCTCCAAGAAATTGAAGAGTCCCTCTTCCTTCTAACTAGCATTGGTGGAGCATTGATCTGGATTCGTGGACCTAGTAGAGGAATCTCAATTGCGGTTCTATCTCCGGATCTCGAAGAGCTTTGTGGAAATCACGCGTCAAAGGTTAATTCTTAACTATTATGTGATCCTTGAATGTATATGCATGAGATCCTGTTTTAAGTGCTTATGAATATGATTCATAAAATTCCGCTTAGAGTACTTATAATCCTACAGAAGGGTCCCTGTTGGTCTTTGAGTCTTAATTAGGAATGATGGTTCAACCATTGTAAATGTAAGTCAGTCTCAGCTTCGTGTGTGCTATATCTATGTTTATTCTGCTTCAAAATTTTTACTTAGTTCTTTCAGTGTTTGTACAGCCACCAGATTCTGCTGGTCCAAGAACACTGAATGATCAGCACCTACAAAGCACACAATCAAGCCAATGATCTACTCTTCATCAAACTACTCAATAGATCAGCAGTTAGAGGGAAATTTAAGAACTAATGTTAGTTTCATTAATTAGGGATTTAGTAAACTAAGTTGAATTATGACATGCTAAGTTGTTTAGTTTTGTTGGATTGTTGTCCAATTTGTACTAGTGTTCGGATGAATGTTGCTGAGCATTTGACTGCCACTAGATGTATTTTGAACATGGGTTAATTTTAGGTAATGCATGAACTTTTTTTTGCTCAAATTTGGCTCCATTGAGTGTATTTTGCTCCAACAACTTTTTTGCATTCACTAAGCCCATTGTTAAATCAAACACAACATCACAACATGTTTTCAACTCCAATAATTTTTTTGCCTTCACTAAAATTGAACAATCATTACATACAATGGAAAAACCCACTGCCAATCTATTTTAGGTACAACAGCAAAATGGCAAAAAGAAGGCATGAAACAAACAAAGCCATGGTCAAATTTTTCTCATTGCGAGAAGTCTTCAGCATCTCAATACGAAGTTGTGAAAGCTCAAATTTCATGTCTTGCACATCTTTTTCTAGGTGATCCTGTAATTTTTTGATTTTTTCAACCATTAAACTCTTCTCATACTCCATCTTAGCTATGGTAGTCTCCTTCTCCAAGATCTGAAATCTAAGATCATTATCTTCACTGCCTTGCTCATGTATCCACCTAAAGAACTCACACTTCGTATCCTACATCACAATAACATTGAATTAATGGGAATTTTTTCCCCAAATAATGTTAACATACAAATTATTTCCCACTTTACACTACAATCAAAATTATTTCCCACTTTACACTACAATCAAAATTATTTCCCTTCATACCGTCCACGTAGGATTGAGACACAACAATTATTTTTTTAATTTGTTTAGGCAAAACCGCTACTTAAATTAGCTCGCTAATTTAAGTAGCGATATACAACAAAACTGCTATTTGAGATAGCGGTTCATTGATGCCATTATATCACTTCCTGTCTTTCTTTCTCACTCCTCTCTTTCTCTCACTCATGCATCACTCCTCTTCCTCTCACTGTATCAACTCTAACGCGAATCCCCACTTCTCTTCACCACCAGTCTACACACACATTCACAACCACCGTCGGCGCCGTCAAAGCTAAGCCACCACCACACACCATCTGTTGTGCAAGTCCACCACCATCCACAGCTGTTCGTGGCCGAAAAAGTTATCATCCCTAAATGAAGTTTAATTGTCAGAAATAAGTGAACAATTGATAATATAGGTATTCTATTGCCTATTCAATTGAAAGATTGTGAATTTTGTGAATTTGGGACTTGAATTAGTACTATATTTTATGTTAATAAATTTTGTGAATTTTGGCTTTTTGGAGTTGAATTGTTGCCGGTATGTTTTGTGAATTTTGGGGTTGAATTTTTGAAAAAGTGTGATTTTTTTTTATACTCACAGACAAACCGCTACTCCAAGTAGCGGTTTTGCTTGTTTGTTTCATGTGAGATAAACCGCTACTTTAAGTAGCGGTTTTGTCTGAGAAAAATAGAAAAAATATTTTCTCGGCTGCCGCGTTGACGTAGACGGTCAAGGGAAATAATTTTAATTCTAGTGCAAAGTGGAAAATAATTTGTATGTTAGCCTTATTTGGGGAAAAAAATTGAATTAATGGAGATATCATAACAAACGCTAAATATCCCAATTTTACAAAGATTCAATTTTAAAAAAATTCAATGCTCGCAAGCCATAGAGGCATCTATGAAACTTCATTCCAACATTTGGGTCATGCTTCACAATACGTTCAACAACTTCTCTCCCACGATTATGGACCCATTCGAATTTCCCCTCAAATTCGAGGCAGACCCCACTGATGTTTGTCTTTTCCTAGCCATTTTTTCTTTAGCTTCAAAGTGTGCAATTAAGAAATTCCAAACAAGGAGGAAATTAAGAGAAGATTGGAGAGAATCGAAATGGAGGCGATAAGAATAATGGACGAGGATGGAGAAACCAGAGCAAGGAAAGAAGAAGAAGAATGGGAAATAAAGAAGAGGTAAATAAAGCAAATAAATGGGGCTTTTTTCCAACGGTCAGTGCCATGTAAGCCTTTCACCTCCTACAACAAGTGACTAACCGGTAACGACCCACTGGAGGAATTTTTTTTAAAAAGTTTGCTATATTAAAAAATAATCAAAAGTTTGTATTATTGCGACAGAACGACCCAAAGTTTGTATTATTGTAGTTAAATAATCCTCAATATTTTTCTTATTCTTCATAAAAACGCGACCACTAGGTCGAGTCTACTTAATCTCATCCAATCTCATCTCAGACTCCATAATGGTGTCAAAATACGGTCGTTCCGTTTCAGTTCGGCCGTATTGTGACGCTTTTCCAAGTTGCCGAACCGATATTTACCGGTTCATACCGCCTTATTATTTTAGTCCGCGATATAGGACGATACGACTGCACCGCATCCGTATCGCCCGTTATCCACCGCATCGAGCTTGATTCGCCCGTATTCCACCGCATCGAGCATCACCGTTGAGTTACCAAACTGAAGGAAGTGAGAAGTTTGGACATTGATTGTGACAGACATCGCCGGAGAACTTTGGCAGTTATTTGATTCTGGTCGTGATACCACCGCAAGTCTTAAACTTGACGCTTTTCGCCATGATTTTTCTGTGTAAAAGTTGCAGTCTATCGGGGATGAAGAGAGAGGAAGAAGAAAGAGATAGGAGAATTGAAGATTGTGGGCCCTGAAGTTTGCTTTTACTTCTAACTTTATGTGGTTTTTTTTAATATTTTAAATTATAGTCTATGACTCTTGAATGGTGGTAGGTGGAAATGTCTACTATTTTTTATACATTTTCTTCCCTCTCTTTTTTTAATTAATTCTTTACTTGCATCACCTCCTTTCTCTCTTTTTTATTTACTTCTTTCTCAAGTGGCCCACTTCCCTTTTCTTTCTTTTTATTCACTACCAAGTACCAATTACAGTAAAATACTAGTACGAAGGTTTTGATTATTCTTTAATACTCCCTCGGTTTTTTTAGATGTAACATTGGACTTTTCACATTTGTCGAGTCACAACTTTGACCGATAATATCTTTAATTGTATAAAAGTAAAAATTATAAAAAATATATATTTGGAAAGTGTATATCGTGACGAATTAAACAAGATCCCACATGACTATATTTTTTCTATGTATAAATAACAATTAATGGTCAAAGTGTATTGGATGAATAGTGCCCAAAGTCAATATGTTACATCCAAAAAAAACGGAGGGAGTATCATATTTCAGTAATAAAAATTATTATTATTACTATTATTATTGTTATTATTATTATTATTATTATTACAGTAATATACTATTATTATTATTGTTATTGTTATTATTATTATTATTATTATTTAATATTGGTGCAAAATTATTAAAAAAATTAAAAAGCCTAAAAAGTATTATAATGTCAAATTCGTCCGCGACAAACGTATCTGTTACGTTCTAGCGAATCCGTTACCGTTTCCGCAACCGAAACCGAAACCGAAACCGAAACCGTATTTTCGAACTATGGACTCCATGTTAGGATTGTGTCGAGCATACCCCAACCTAGAAGAGTCCATGTGGTGGGAGGGTCAAGCTCTTGACCCACATACCCAACTAAGCCTCATCGAACCCAATTGACTCAATTATTTATTTTTGAAAAATAAAATTAATGCTAAACATATTTTACCAAACCAAGTTTCCAAACTTAACGGGCCAACAAACACTCGTGACCCTACCTACCTATATAGCTTATTAAGGTGGTCTCATATTCCTTTTTCTCAACCCACCCGATGGCCACCTCTAGTTTCATGTCACTAAACTTGGATGGGAGATAGAACATGGTTGAATGACTGCGTAATCCACCAATTTGAGGCGACAAACTAATCATTCAACTTGATGAAATTGGCTAAATGCTTGTATAATTCCACCAATTAGAGGTGGCAAACTTATTATTCAACTTATTTTAATTTAGTTCATTTCATATTAGTTCAATTTAGATTTCGGTAATGGTTTTCGCTTTGATCTAAAAGAATTGGATGCAAGAAAGGAAAATTGTGACCACAACATTATAGTATCATTCAACAAAATGCTGAAAGGTAATTTAAAGACAATATTCAAACCTCTTCACTCCTAGGAACCCAGTTGTTTGTTCGCAGATTAAGGATATCGCAGACCATGAAACGCAGATGAGGGGCAAGTTGATCGAGTGTGCTAAGTTCCTTCAAGCGGCTTATATAAACATCATTGATATGCCGGGACCTCGGGTTTTCATCAAGCTGCTTACCGATTGTGTTGAGAAATAGGCATATGGCCTCAACATTCTCCTCTTCTGGGCAACTTTCATTGTCAGGACCCAATAGCTTCTGATATGTGACAATGGCAATATCAGGGCAAAGCTCACATAACAAACACAACTTAAAGAAAAAACAGTAGCAAAAATTGTACACCTCTACAATCTCATGCACAATCCTTTCAGACACCATTTTGTGCTTGAAAAGTTCACCAATAAGGCGAATGTTCCCAAGAGTACGAAGTTTAAGCATTCTTTCTTTATCTCGACGTTCAGCTTCTTGCTCGGGACTTGTCATCGGCCCTTAGTTCGGCTCTCGGATTGTCAGCGCCTTCATATGCCTCTTGACACATGTTCAAGAGAAGATGCCTAAAAGTAATTTCTTTTCCACCAGCTTCAACCGGTGGATATGAAGGAAGCATTTTATTCGGATCGAACATAACTGCACGTACATGGGACAAAATGCGGGCTCGAGATAAACGACTTTATCAAATATTAATGAAACAACAAACTGAAAGACAAAAGGAACATATTTCGGTTGCTATGAAAGATTCATAACCAAATTCCACAAGCAAAGAAAGATACTAACCATTAGAATCTCAACCGATGTGATACCGAAGCAATTAGTCGACCCTGGATAAGATCATACTTCTCAGGTGTGAGCTTGTTCGAATACCGCATTACATTTACACAACGGCCAAAACAAAGATAGTCACATTTCTATATTCCGACCTGTCAACACAAATATAACCTAATGGCATAGACCACATTAGTAAAAAAAAAAAAAACTAATTATCGATCTCCTGTAATCCCGTTTATTTCACCGACCTAAATATTTAGACGATGACATAAGCAAAGCGGTGAATGCAATTACAGACTACTCGAGTCACCCCTTTCCCAAGCAAACTTAGTTTGCACGGACACCACAATTGCAGCTATTTAAACTTACAAAGGTTGCATTTTTGCATGATAATGGAATACTAAGTAAAAATCGAAAGAACACTTAGGGGTTCCTGAATTCCAATCCACTTTTTTTTCACAATTGTCATTACATTTTTGCATAATAATTGAAAAGGGATTGTTTGATTCAGTGGTGGAACCGGGAAAAAATTATGGGGAAGGCCGATTACATACTCTATATGGTGTAGAGAAATTTTTTTGACTATTTTAATCTAACACTCCTAATTATAACTTTATAAGGTATATCTCTACGATAGAAAATATATATTATTTCATAACCACAAATATGAAGGGAAAAATAATTAAAATCTAATGGAAACTTTAACATATGTAAATAAAAAGAAACTTGAAAATAGAATTAAACAAAAGAAATGAGACAAAGAAAAGGAGTGGGTCCTCTAAAAAAATGAGAGGAAAAGAAAAAGAAATGAGACCATGTAAGCATGCAAGTACCTAAAAAAAAAGAAAATCAAAAGGCAAAGGAACATTATTTAGTTGCTGAGGATGATCTATACATAATATATCCAAATCTAAATTAATTTATAGCCCTAAATTAAATCTGTGGCGAAAATATCCTACATATATTCTCTATCAAAAAAAATAATTTGGGGTGATTAAAGTTTTACCTGAGCTGTGATACCCTGTTAGATTGTATCAAACTCCTGAATCTTGCACACACAAAGAAACAAGTGATGATGGGTAACAGGGTAAGTAGTATATGCAACATGATGTCCTAAATTCACAGGAAAACAAACAAAAAAACAGAATAAGAGTACCTTGAAGGTCTGATGGCCAGAAGTTCATAAGGCAATGATAAAGAAGAAGGTGGAGGATGTGTTGATTTTGCATCTTTTGAGCTCTGAACATTCTCCATTGCTCCACCTTCCAAATTCCTTTTTGAGTCCGAGAAACAAATTTCACAATTCACATATGTACCATGAGATGGTTTTTGGGAAAGAGTAAAGTCATTACTCTCTTTTGGAAAAATAAAAAGTCATATTCTCATCCCATTCTTTTAGATATACTAGCTTTTTATGTAAGCTATGCGTGCAGTGACATTTTAAGCATAGCTATTGCTCGATAATAAAAAAAATCAAAGACCTAGACTAGAAGAAAAATTCTAGTGAGAGAAAGAGCCCCCACCAATAATGGCGGATACAGAAATTTATGAATGGTGGGTCACTACCGATTACTGACCACTTTGTAAACAATACATGATTTTTTTTTAAAAAAAATACTTCAAAAAGCATCAATTGTCTTGTGTTGTTTCTTTATTTCTTCTTATTTTCGCATTACATTTTGACACATTTATTTTGCCTAACGTTGCAAATTGATTATCAACACCCCCTCTCCAAGCAAATTAGGCCCCTGCATAACCCAAAACAGAACATAATATGTACTCCCTCCGTCCCATAATATAGTGCTTGTTTTCTTTTTGCACGGTCTCCAATATATATACCTTTGACCTTCAATATCTTCACTTCCGTATTAATAAAAAAACATAAAAAGTTGATATTATGAAAGTACACAATTGAGGCGAACCTAACAATATCCTACATGTGTATGTTTTTTTTATACTCCCTCCGTCCCAAAATACTCTTGTCAAGGCACGTAGTTTTAGATGATAAGTTGTTGTTTGGTTATCAATTGTTATTTTATTGAAAAGTAGATGTGATAGGAGTTAGTAGTTAGTAAAAGTAGTATTATTTTATTTTAAGGAGAGATAATGTGGGCCATGGTTAGAGTTGGTATGTAATAGGAGTGGTATTATTTTATTTGGAGGAGAGAGAGTGTGGGCCAATGTTTAAAAGGTACAAGGATTAAAATAATAGTGGGTCATATCCAAAAATAGAAGTGTAAAGAGTATTCTGGGACAGATGAAAAAGGAAAGTGTAAAGAGTATTCTGGGACGGAGGGAGTATATATTAATGAAAATATTTGGTCAAAGATTTTAAAGTTTGACCTCAAGAGAGATAAACAAACACTATATTATGGGACGGATGAAGTAATACGTAATATATATATATATAAAAATACATATTTTTATGAGTGAGAAGAAGGAAATTAATTCATGTGTGGACGTTTCAAAACTCAGAGAGCAAAAAAAGTTATTCTGATTTTTTTGAAAGTCATAGGCAGACTTTAATTAGTTATAAATATAGTGGGAAAATGATAAGTTATCAATAAGGAGGGAAGTAATTTATATCAGAAAAAAGAGAGAGAAGTGATGCTTTATATTTTACAGCTGTAAAGTTATTTTAAAGATGCATCAAAATCTAGCTCACCTGTCCCCACCCTTCATCTTCTTCCCTCCCTCTTCTCCCTCTTTCTTTCTCACTCTGCAACATGCTGACCCTCATTTCTCATGAACCTCCATTTCTGATTTTTTAATTGTCTGTTTTAAAATGGTGCACCATCTTTTTGTTGATTCCTTCCGACCCTCTTCTTCCCTCATTTTTCAACACGCAACCCTCCTTCTTCCTTCCTTTGATTTTGTTTTTTAAAAGAAGCTCCATTTTTTCCCCTGGCAATGACTAACAGTGGCTCCACCACTTCCCACCAAGATGGAAGAGTTTTCGAAAGAGAGAAAGAGCCCCCACCAAGATGGAAGAGTTTTCTAGAGAGAGAAAGAAAAAGAGAGAAAAAATCCCAATCCCAAAAGAAATCCAAAAGCCATCCAACTTTCGCCCCTTCTTGGACGAACTCCATGAATCCTTCCTCCTCTGAAAGATCCCTCCTCGAAATCTTCCGCTTTGATTCCCTAAAAAACCATAATTATGCCCTAATAAACCTAAAGTATAGCCAAATTTCGCTGCTTTCCAAGATAAGCCCCCAATTTATGAATTGTTTATTTCTCTCTCCAACCGATTTTCCTTTTTCTAAAAGCAAAATTAATCCCCATCATGATTAATCCGGCGATCGGAACAATTTCTCTCTCTTGTTGCATCGAGATCAAGCGCGATTCGTACAGATCTATGGCTCAGATTATTTCTGGCGCACACAAGAAGATTTTTGGACAACTTACCCGCGCCAAGTTCGAGTTTTCTCTCTCCTGCAAAGGATTTATCAAAATCCTCCTCCTCCCAGGCCAGTATCTTTTCATCTCCCTCTTTTCCTTTTTTAATTACAGCCCCTCTCAGACAATGGAATTAATTATTACTTTGCATGTCTTGGGTGTTACTCTTGCTTGGTTAAATATCATTATTACTTCTATTTTGTTCTGGTGCTATATGGATTTCTCTCCTTCTTATGTGTTTTATAGTTTTTTAATCAAATGTTCCTTCTCTCTCTGGTTTAAGTGTTTGTTCGATGCCTATATAAACCACAGTTCCCGGATTTCCTGTTCTCACTTCACTCCTCTGCCTGATTTCCCTTCCTTGCTTAATCTTTTTCTCCCTTGTTGCTCAATTTCATTCATGTCCGATACACCCCCCCAACCTAGATATGCCGACGCCCTCAAGTCCACTAGCTCTCATGATCCCATTCCCGCTCACCCTAATAGGTCCATTTCCGGTGCAACTTCCCCTCTGGATCACTGTCTAGTGAGACCACTCCCACCAGCCCCTCTACTAGTGAACACTTGGTTGATAACTGTCACAATTCACCTCCCTCTTCCCATGAATCAAGGGACCCAAGTCCTACCATCACAGACCTTCTAAATCCAAACACCCCCACTGTAAGGGTTAACGCCCCTACGGTTGACTAGGCCACCCTTGAAAAACTGCGCCAATTCTTGTCTTTTTGGTAAGGTTTGGGGTGACCCCATTCCTACAGCCCTGTGGTTAACCGTCTCCGTCGTAATTGGGACTCCCTTCATGGGGATGTCTCGATTCGTTACTTAGCCAATGAATGGTTTCTCTTAACCTTTGCCAACTCGATTGACAAAAATGATGTGTGGAACCATCGACCTTGGTTTATACAAGGTCTAAACTTTATGCTTCTTCCTTGGAGGTCAAATTTCAGACCATTTTGCTGCTCGATCACTCAAGTTGATCAATGGGTGAGAATCCCTTTTCTCCCCAATGAATATTGGTCATGGCCCTACCTTGCCTCGCTCACTCGTGACATTGGCCACCTAATTAAACTTGATAGGTTTACCCACTTGATAGGTTTACCCTTTCAAATGATGACAAAGCCCAATATGCTAGAGTGTGCCTCAATATCAATATCTCAAAGCCGGTTCCCCGTTCTATAACCATGACTTCCGATGGGGAGTCTACCGAGTACTTCCTCACCTATGAAGGTGTTCGCGAAGTCTGTCCTCTTTGTGGGGCAAAAAATCACTCACTCACCCACTACACTATGAAATTAGCCCCTTGTCTTGAGCTAGTTGTTGCGAAACGCGAAGCTAGCAACATTGATCCTTCCTCACCTTTACAATCTTCTAACGATTGGATTTTTGTTAAGCCAACACAGACAAAGAAATCGCTTCCCCTATCGCACCACCCTCAAAACAACCAAGGCTGGCCCTATTATCCCCCACCACCCTGCCCCCTGCGCTCTCACTGTAACACCCCGTAATTTTCAACCTTTATATTTGGTGTTTGTTTACATTAAAATGATATTTTTCGTAAAAGTAAATAATTTATTATTTAGATTATTTTGGAACGTGTTGTGAAAATGTGTGTATATTTATATGATGTGATATATTTATATATATTTATTTTATGTTGTTAGTTATTTATTTTAAAGGTTATATTAGTTTCGTCATTTATTTAGGCGTTTAGGATGCGGTGTTGTCGCGTAACGTTTTTCTAATGTTGATGGACCGATTTGGGTGATGAAATATTACATCGCATGTGGCGTGCTAATGTGTGCATTATATTTATATTTATAATATAATTTATTAGAATTATTTTCATTATTAAGTATTTTCAAAGTTTAGGCGCGATTTAGGAATTTATCGATTTATCGCGTAGCGGGCTTTTGAAGCATGGACCCTTGTTGTTTTGGGCCGAAATTTTTGTTGGTGTGTTGGGCTTGACAGCCGGCCAAGGAGATGGAGAAGGAGAGCTCCTCTTCTTTCTTTTCTTTTTATTTTTCCTTGTGACTCTTTGTAGCTTTGTAACTCCTATAACCCCCTAATCATTCTCCTTCATTAAAACCCTTTTATTTCAACCATTAAACATCCATAAAATTCTGATTTTTATTCATAGAAGTTCAGCATCATTTGCATTAAACCCTCACCATTTTTCAAGAAAAGGAAGAGAGAAAAGGAAGAGGAAAAGAATAGAAAGGTTCAACCCGGTTTTTCCTGTCGCACCTTCACGAAAATAACCGTAGCCAGAGATCTAACCGTTTGATCGTCTTCAAATTTGGACACAACGTTTATAACATCTTGGTATAAATTCTGACAGGAGCGATTTAGAATCTAAACTTTTGATCATCGGGAATCATGGTCGTAATAGAGCAGTACGCAACAAGAATTTTCAACGTTCAAGAAGAAATGCCTAGTGACTTGTTGCTACCATTCTCGTTCGTTGTGCCTTGGGGTTAGAAGAGGAATTGGGTTGCATACTTATCTCATGATTGTCTCTTTAGACTCATATCTTCTCCCGACGTTCCAGGTAACTAGTAGTTATCTTAGAATCATAGTGATTAGGGTATTATTCGGTATTAGATTATTACGCTAGGAATTATTTAAAATACTTTTGAATGAAATTTTTGACGAAATTTGACATGAACATACTTGATACATGCTATGTGAATACTTTGTGGAGTAAAATAATTTTCGCATGATTTTTAGTATTTATTTGATTTAATTGGTGTGTTGTGCGTTTTTGGCTAAATTGCATAATAATTATTGAACGAATGTTAAATTGATGAAATTATTTTTCTTAGATCATGTAACATGCGTATAATGTATTCCTTACCTTAGAATAATTTTTATCTACTGTTTACTGTTTTAATTAATTTATATATCTGTTTTTGTAATTTCGGTTCTGTCAGTATATAATTCATGAAAATTATTTCTAGAGGCAGAAAAATTAATTTGTTTGAATAATATGTATTTCCGTGAGTTTTTACATGTTATGTAAATTTTTGGTAATTTTTGGGCGTCTTTTTATATTTTTAACTATTATAATGGCTTATTTGAGGAATCTGTATATTAACTGTTAAAAATACTTTTGGAGTCCGAAAATTATAAATAAAAATTGTACCATGTCAGTAGATCCATTAGGGTCGTATGATAATTTTTGTGTGATTTTACTGCTCGAACTTATTAGTTTAATAATTATTATGGTGTTTTTGTTGTGAAATTGAAGATACACTTTTAAATTATTTGAGGGGTTGTAAATCAGAAATAATTCATAATTTATTATATTCTGGGTTGCTGATTTTCAGTAGTATGCATTATATATCATTGGGTAACCATATATTTATGTTTGATTTATGAAAGAAAATGATTAATTGTGTACTATTCATTTATTTAATAAGCCTTGGAGTTAATTGGTGATGCATTTTTTTTGATTGAGGATGTTAGTGCTGTAAAACCTATTTCACTATCATTGTTGATGCTTAGTGATGTTTGAAGTATTGTAGTTGGAGATATTTGCTGTAAATTTGTAAGTTACTACTTTGAAGATTTTTGAAAAATTACTTTTGATGAATTATGGGTATAAGGCCGGGGGGCATCCCTTTTGACGAATATTTTTGAGATGAATGATACTTTGATGATATTTATGATTTTATTTTGAGATAAGAACATCCGGTGGGATAGATGTAGTCCCCGGTGAAGAACATGTCAACCACCTGGTTTGCGAACTAGGGGTAAGCCTGGGTTAATTGTTGTCGTCCGAGAGGTCAGGGAGTTCTGCGTGTTCTACCCTGCATCGGGAGTTTGGCCATTCTTAGACACAGGCAGTGGGGAACGTAAGCCCATAGACTGACCTGGAGATTGCGATCTGACAAACCTTAGGAAGTGATTTGTGAATCACTAGCGTTCGGTTTCTGTCTCAGTCACTTGTTTTACCTATACTTTTATTTTTTTTCTAAAAGTACTCTTGAGATGATTTATTTATTTTTATCCAACTCATTTGTTATTTATTATTCATTTGCGTTGTTTGTGAGTTATATGGAAGTGGATGCATATTGTAGTTAACTTGACTTAATTATTTCCTTTCTTATTAATCTATGTCTGAATCGTACTTTGATTGCTTTTTGTTCTGGGAGAACTGCTAGTTACTCCCCATTGATTGTGGATATTTGTTGTATATTTTGCAGGTTTTGTTGATGGGGATTTTCTTTGATTTTGGGCTCGGGTTGAGATGCGAGAAATAATCTATTAGGGGTTTTAGTTCTAGACTTCTCTTTAGTTTGAGATAGTTTTCTCATTTTGATTTTAATCTAAGTAATTAATTTACTTATAGTATTTACTTATGTTTGTTTTTATCACTTAGTTATTTAAACAATAATCTTGTAGTAGTGACATTCCCAGAAGACGATGTTTCCGCCATCGTCCTATTAATTATATTATTATTTCTTTCTTTTCCGCCTTTGAAATTCTGGGGTGTTACAGTTGGTATCAGAGCAAAACGCTCCTAAACTCTGAAAAAGAGTTGCTAATGATTCTTTAGAATTATTAGTTAGCCATAGGAGATAAAATTTGTTTAGAATTAAGTTTAGTAGTTTCACTATAATGAGAGTTTGATGGGTAGAGTAAGTAAAGGGAAGCCTTATGGGAATGTGGTGCGCTCTCATGCTTATGGAGCATATGTTATATGCATAGTTGCTTGTATTATTGGTGGAATTAGTCTACCAAGTTTGCTAATCTTATTTGCAGGGCTTCTTACATGTAATTTATTTTCACTTTTATCAGAGTGCGCAGCGAAAGCGAAGTATTTATAACCTTATCGGTTTAGTTGTATGTTTAATTTATTTTGTGTTTTGCAATTTTAAAAAAATAAACTTTAATTTTATTTTAATATAGTCATGTGTGTTGCATTGCATTTATTTTATTTGCTAGTTGCTTGATAGTATATGTTATTATGTGAGACAGTATATATTTTCTATTCGTTTTCAATTATGTGTTGTTTTTATGTGAGTACTACGTATCTGTTTTATTATTTACAAAACTTTCCAGTTTGAATTTATATTCCAAATTATATTTTAGACCTTTGAACTTAATAAATTTCATACCTATATTAGAGTTATTTTCTAACTTTCAAATGTTGTTATTGTTAATATTTTGACATACTCTTTTGAAAAAAAAACGTTTAATTTCAATTGTTGTGTAATGGTTTGGAAAAGAAAGGGGTTATGAAATTGTCTTTCAAGATATTCTTCATATTTCTCTTACCGTTTTTGACCATCTATATTTATAAATATTTTCCTTTTAATATTTTTATTTTTCATGCTAATCCTTGTTTAGCCTTTAAATATGGTAATAAGTTTTGTAGTCTTTGAAAATAAAAGTACTCAAATGAGTTGTTTTTGTGTTAGATTGAAATATAGACGCAAGCTATTTTGTTTTAAAGGTTAGCATTCAACAACTTTTACTTTACTTACTATTTTACTTTTCTTATTGGTATTATTTTCAAACTCAAATGTGGGAAAGGATCCGGTTTCTATTTGTTGTTTTTTGTTTAAATATTTAGTGCTTTCTCATTTTATTGAAAAATTTTGGTTGTTTTCATTGCTTCTTATTTAATTCTCTGATTTTGACTGATCTATTTTATATTCTTTGAAAACGAAATTTATATACTCGGTCTAAATTTTAAACTTATTTGAGTTGATATTAAGTCATAATGGGTGATTCCTTTGACTTGTATGTCAATTTGATAAGTCTAAATTTTAAAACTTGTTGGAGTTGATATTAAGTCATAATGGGTGATTCCTTTGACTTGTATGTCAATTTGATAAGTTGACGCATTTTGACTATTTTGATTTAACTTCCTTTTTGAGTTGACATTAAGTTTATATTGGGTGATTCCGTTGAACTTTAATGTTGATTTGGTAAGATGGCTTTCAAATATTGTTTTGTTGATACTAGGTTGCAATGGGTGGTTCCATGCACATTTGTGTCGACTTGGCAAATTTTAAAATTGTTGTTTAATATTTAGTACTTTATCGCCTATTTATTATTAGTGTTTCGTCGTTGTGAAATTTATTTTAAAGTTTTCAATTTCTTTTGCGAACTTTAATTTTCATATATATGTTTAGGAGGACGTACGCTCTTATAACATATGTCATGATTTGTGTTCGTAGGTGCTACTTCAATAAAGCAGCTAGCTACTCTTTATTAAAGTGTTCTTATCTCTTTAAGTGGAGTATAAGCCCGTGTGGTTACCTCTATTTAAATTGGTTTGGTTATCTATTTACGAACTTTTTCTTCTTCGTTTCTTTTCTAAAAATATTTATGTATGGTCGGATTTATTCTTTTATAATTTTACGTAAATATTTATTCCTGCTTCTTTTACAAAATTACCGATAGTTTATTGTGCAAAGGTTTTTACCTTAAACTTTCTCTTGTCTTTGGTTCTTTCACATTTTATAAAATAATGGTTGTTACCGCACTTCTTTACTGTACAACTCTTTTGGTCTTCCAAAATAAAATATATATTATTTGAGTTATCAAATTTTATACCTGCAAAGTTGTTTAGTTCTTAACTAAATTCATCGATTTATGTTTTCTTAATGTTCTTTGTCTAAAGTATTTTCTTTTGTCCCTTGGTTGTTTTGAAGTTCCGAGGACGAAACTCTTTTAAGGGGGAGTGATTGTAACACCCGTAATTTTCAACTTTTTATATTTGGTGTTTGTTTACATTAAAATGATATTTTTCGTAAAAGTAAATAATTTATTATTTAGATTATTTTGGAACGTGTTGTGAAAATGTGTGTATATTTATATGATGTGATATATTTATATATATTTATTTTAAGTTGTTAGTTATTTGTTTTAAAGGTTATATTAGTTTCGTCATTTATTTAGGCGTTTAGGATGCGGTGTTGTCGCGTAACGTTTTTCTAATGTTGATGGACCGATTTGGGTGATGAAATATTGCATCGCATGTGGCGTGCTAATATGTGCATTATATTTATATTTATAATATAATTTATTAGAATTATTTTCATTATTAAGTATTTTCAAAGTTTAGGCGCGATTTAGGAATTTATCGATTTATCGCGTAGCGGGCTTTTGAAGCATGGACCCTTGTTGTTTTGGGCCGAAATTTTTGTTGGTGTGTTGGGCTTGACAGCCGGCCAAGGAGATGGAGAAGGAGAGCTCCTCTTCTTTCTTTTCTTTTTATTTTTCCTTGTGACTCTTTGTAGCTTTGTAACTCCTATAACCCCCTAATCATTCTCCTTCATTAAAACCCTTTTATTTCAACCATTAAACATCCATAAAATTCTGATTTTTATTCATAGAAGTTCAGCATCATTTGCATTAAACCCTCACCGTTTTTCAAGAAAAGGAAGAGAGAAAAGGAAGAGGAAAAGAATAGAAAGGTTCAACCCGGTTTTTCCTATCGCACCTTCACGAAAATAACCGTAGCTGGAGATCTAACCGTTTGATTGTCTTCAAATTTGGACACAACGTTTATAACATCTTGTTATAAATTCTGACCGGAGCGATTTAGAATCTAAACTTTTGATCATCGGGAATCATGGTCGTAATAGAGCAGTATGAAACAAGAATTTTCAACGTTCAAGAAGAAATGCCTAGTGACTTGTTGCTACCATTCTCGTTCGTTGTGCCTTGGGGTTAGAAGAGGAATTGGGTTGCATACTTATCTCATGATTGTCTCTTTAGACTCAGCTCTTCTCCCGACGTTCCAGGTAACTAATAGTTATCTTAGAACCATAGTGATTAGGGTATTATTCGATATTAGATTATTACGCTAGGAATTATTTCAAATACTTTTTGAATGAAACTTTTGACGAAATTTGACATGAACATACTTGATACATGCTATGTGAATACTGTGTGGAGAAAAATAATTTTCGCATGATTTTTAGTATTTATTTGATTTAATTGGTGTGTTGTGCGTTTTTGGCTAAATTGCATAATAATTATTGAACAAATGTTAAATTGATGAAATTATTTTTCTTAGATCATGTAACATGCGTATAATGTATTCCTTGCCTTAGAATAATTTTTATCTACTGTTTACTGTTTTAATTAATTTATATATCTGTTTTTGTAATTTCGGTTCTGTCAGTATATAATTCATGAAAATTATTTGTAGAGGCATAAAAATTAATTTGTTTGAATAATATGTATTTCCGTGAGTTTTTACATGTTAGGTAAATTTTTGGGCGTCTTTTAATATTTTTAACTATTATAATGGCTTATTTGAGGAATCTGTATATTAACTGTTAAAAATACTTTTGGAGTCCGAAAATTATAAATAAAAATTGTAACATGTCAGTAGATCCATTAGGGTCGTATGATAATTTTTGTGTGATTTTACTGCTTGAACTTATTAGTTTAATAATTATTATGGTGTTTTTGTTGTGAAATTGAAGATACACTTTTAAATTATTTGAGGGGTTGTAAATCAGAAATAATTCATAATTTATTATATTCTGGGTTGCTGATTTTCAGTATTATGCAGTATATATCATTGGGTAACCATATGTTTATGTTTGATTTATGAAAGAAAATGATTAATTGTGTACTATTCATTTATTTAATAAGCCTTGGAGTTAATTGGTGATGCATTTTTTTTGATTGAGGTTGTTAGTGCTGTAAAACCTATTTCACTATCATTGTTGATGCTTAGTGATGTTTGAAGTATTGTAGTTGGAGATATTTGCTGTAAATTTGTAAGTTACTACTTTGAAGATTTTTGAAAAATTACTTTTGATGAATTATGGGTATAAGGCCGGGGGGCATCCCTTTTGACGAATATTTTTGAGATGAATGATACTTTGATGATATTTATGATTTTATTTTGAGATAAGAACATCCGGTGGGATAGATGTAGTCCCCAGGTGAAGAACATGCCAACCACCTGGTTTGCGAACTAGGGGTAAGCCCGGGTTAATTGTTGTCGTCCGAGAGGTCGGGGAGTTCGCGTGTTCTACCCTCGCATCGGGAGTTTGGCCATTCTTAGACACGGGCAAAGGGGGAACGTAAGCCCATAGGCCCGACCTGGAGATTGCGATCCGACAAACCTTAGGAAGTGATTTGCGAATCACTAGCGTTCGGTTTTACGTCTCGTCACTTGTTTTACCTATACTTTTATTTTTTTTCTAAAAGTACTCTTGAGATGATTTATTTATTTTTATCCAACTCATTTGCTATTTATTATTCATTTGCGTTGTTTGTGAGTTATATGGAAGTGGATGCATATTGTAGTTAACTTGACTTAATTATTTCCTTTCTTATTAATCTATGTCTGAATCGTACTTTGATTGCTTTTTGTTCTGGGAGAACTGCTAGTTACTCCCCACTGATTGTGGATATTTGTTGTATATTTTGCAGGTTTTGTTGATGGGGATTTTCTTTGATTTTGGGCTCGGGTTGAGATGCGAGAAATAATCTATTAGGGGTTTTAGTTCTAGACTTCTCTTTAGTTTGAGATAGTTTTCTCATTTTGATTTTAATCTAAGTAATTAATTTACTTATAGTATTTACTTATGTTTGTTTTTATCACTTAGTTATTTAAACAATAATCTTGTAGTAGTGACATTCCCAGAAGACGATGTGTCCGCCATCGTCCTATTAATTATATTATTATTTCTTTCTTTTTCGCCTTTGAAATTCTGGGGTGTTACACTCACTATCTCAAACAACCCCCCTGCTAGCACAAACCCTCCCCCTACCCCTTGCCTCCATATCCCTTGCCAATGATTTTAACTCCTTAAGTGAATTCCAAATCAACTCAAATGATGCTTTCCACCTCAATCCCCCTACGGCCTCTTCTCCAAAGGAGCGGGATGTAGTCCAACCTCTTGAAGTGGAGGATGACCTTGATGAAGCCTTCATTCAAGCTCTTGGTGTCATTCACCATAATCCTTTGTCAACTTTTGATGCGGAAATGTCTGAAGTTCTTGGCCAAAACAACAACACTTTCTTTGAAGGATACTCTCCCCAGAACAACCTAAAGTGCCGCCGCTGTAACATGCATGACAACCCCTCCCCATCTCACTCAGCTTAAGAATGTTTTTAAGAATTTATGTTTTATGTTTTTTCATGCAAATTAGGTTGAGATTCTTTTTGGGTTACATGTGTAAAAAACCTACACACCCTTTTGTTCATGTTCCTCGCTGTAGGTTTCCTCAACTTCTTTTTGTTGCTTTAAATTTGTACTTTCAGTTTCTTAATTCCAGTTATTTTCGTTATGTCTTGTCTTGTTATTTTTGTTTCTCTGCCTTTTATTTTCTTGTCTATTGCTGCTTTCTCTCGACTTGCTATCATCCCCCATGGTAGTTGGTTGGTTGTGTTTCTCAACCAAACCTAACATTCTCAAACAACTTGTTTGTTTTCCCTCCAATGGCTCTACTGGTGCTAACTTTTCACATTTTTGCTAGGTCTCCAATGCAAGATTTGGTCAAGTAGGATTGGTATTTTTCTCTTACCTCTATGTCTTTCACTTTATTGATCTGGGTTTCTACCCAAAAGACTCGAGTGCCTTATCACTCGCTTTGAACAGTACTCTTTCTACTCTTGATAATACATTATGTTCCCATGCGCAGCCTCCTAAGTACTATTGGCTCAATTACCCCTCCCTACCCCTTGTCAATTTCGATCATTATGCTCAGTACATTATCATCACGTTACTTTATGTAATGTATGTGTTGTTATTCACTTAAGAACAATTTCTTCTATAGACCATATCACCCCCTCCCCAAATTATTCATCATGAAAATCATGTGTTGGAATATACAAGGTGGCAAAAAACACCATGCGCTAGCTGAACTTGTCTTCTAAAAAAACAAATTTCAACCGGACATTTTCTTCGTTTTGGAAACTCTTACCAACGCAAAAAAAAAAACAGCAAAAAAATCCTAAATGCGCTTCATTTCCACGAAAAACTGGTAATCGATCCATTTGATCACTGTGGAGGGATGTGGATCTGCTGGAATCAAAATAACATCGATGTATTGAACTATACCACTACAAATAGATGCGCCCACTTACAAATTTTATACAAGCCAAATAACAAACAATACGCAATTTCGGGGATATATGCTCCTGCAAATGAACAAGATAAACCAGAATTCTGGGATTACTTAACAACTTATGCGACAAACCTTTCCCTTCCATGGATTTTTTAGGCGATTTTAATGAAATAATTTCTCAAAATGACAAAATTGGGGAGCGTTTTCTACGTCCAAATCAATTACAGAGGCTCCCAACCTTACTTTCTCAATCATATGCAACGGATATTCCATGTTTACAAAGCGCTTTCTCATGGAAATACTCTCTAAACAACACAACGATTTACGAACGCCTAGACAGAGCTATTGCTAGCTCAAACTTCACAACAGACTTTCCCATCACCTCATGCTTCTATGGCCAATTCACAGCATCTGACCATGCTCCACTTTTCGTCAATATGCTAATGATATTACTACTAAAATACCTTACGCCTTCCGTTACCAAAATGCATGGGCTATTTATCAAGACACCCATTCTATAGTAAAAAACAATTGGTCCAAACCAATTCGTGGCTCGCGCTTCTTCCGCGTCCAACAAAAACTCGTCTCTATCAAATCAAACTTAAAAGAATGGGCCCTCAAGCATTATAATTTTACAAATAATAAACTCATCGAAAATGAACAACGTCTCACAGAACTGCAAAACAAATTATGGTCTCAACCTTTTAATACAATTTGGAAAAAACATATTGAGAGACTCATCAAACAACGAGAAAAATTACTTCTTTTTGGACAAAGAAATTGGGGTTCTGACAGTGGCAAAAAATGGCTTACTCAAGGAGATCGCAGCTCACGTTTCTTTCATAATAAAATGAAAAAGAGAACAACTTACAACTCCATTTATCGCCTCAAGAATGAGCTTGGCCAATGGATGGACACCAAACCTGAGATAGATGAACTCCTCACAGACTCCTTCAAATCAAGATTCACTTCTAATGTTCAAACTTCCAGAGATATCGACCTCAGCTACATTCAGCCTTTCATCACCGACAAAGACAAGACTGACCTACTACAACCAGTCTCTGACGAAGAAATTAAAATTGCTTTCTTCGACATTAATCCACTAAAAGCCCCGGGGTCAGATGGTTTTGGCGCTAAATTTTTCCAAACACACTGGCCTATAATCCAACAGGATATATGTACTGCTATAAAAAGTTTCTTTTTCCATGGAAAATTACCACCCACACTAAACCACACAATTATCACTCTAATTCCAAAAAATGCGATGCCCAAAGTTCCAAATCATTTCAGGCCAATTAGCCTCATCAATGCCATTTATAAAGCAATCTCCAAAATCTTGGTGAACAGGTTAAGTCCAATCCTCCAACAAAACATTAGTCCTTTCCAAAACGCCTTCACTAAAGATCGTTCCATTCACGATAACATCCTTCTGGTACAAGAAATCCTAAACATCTTCCAGAAATCTAAAAACAAAACAGGTTGGTGTGCCTTAAAATTAGGCATGGAAATACTTATGATAGAATTGAATGAGACTTCCTTTGGAAAACACTCTCCTCTTTCGGTTTTCCTTCATAATGGATCAAGTGGGTTAAGGAATGCATTACAAATGTCTCTTACTCAATCAAAATAAACGGTGCCACCACACCATGGTTTAAACCTACCAGAGGCATGAGGCAGGGAGACCCGCTATCCTCGTATCTCTTCATTTTATGCATGGAAGTGCTTACGTCTAAAATGTTATATGAGACCCGCTCACCCAAATCAGGACTAGGTATTAAGATTTAACCCAGAGCTCCAGTCATACCCTGTCTGCTGTTTGCAGATGACAATCTCCTTTTTTGTAAAGCCACAACTTCCGCTTGTTCAAATCTCAAGAATATTCTTGATGAATTCTGCAAATTGTCAGGTCAACTTATCAATTTCCACAAATTAAACCTTATCCTGTCAAAAAATATCCCAACTACGCGAAAAGCTTCCCTAGCTCGCCAGTTCAACATGTCTCCAAATAACAGTTTAGGTCGTTACTTGGGCATCTTCTTCTCCTCCTCTTCTAAACCAACAAAAAATGACTTCAAATTTTTTTTCCAAAAAACGGAACAACGTATAAGTCAATGGGAAGCTGGTTTCCTCTCAAAAGCAAGCCATCACACTCTAATTCAAAGCAATCTGGAAGCTCTCCCTTCCTATGTATGTTCATCTTCACTTCTACCAAGTGACATAACACATTCTCTTAACACCATGCACAGACAATTTTTTTGGCGTCAACAGAAAGATAAAAATGCAACCCCCCTTATTGCATGGGATAAAATATGTACCCCGAAAAAAATGGGTGGTTTGGGACTAAGAAAAACCCTACCCCTAAATAAAGCATACATTGCGAAATTCGGTTGGAAAATCCTCACAGAACCAGACAATTTTTGGGTACGAAATATTAAAACTAAATATCTTCAACAACAGACTTTCTTTTCCTATACTGCAAAAGCTACTGACTCCGCTATCTGGAGGAAAATCCTAGAGCAACGTGATCTTCTACGTAAAGGTATTCGTTGGAAAATAGGGGATGGAACCAATATTTTCTTCTGGCTCGATAACTGGTTATCCCACACCAACCTTATCGAGTTATTTAAGATTGACCCTAATAGTGTGAACCTCGACACTCGCCTCTCTAGTTTTATCCTCCCAGATAAATCTTGGGACCTCCTACAATTGAAAAAAGTAATCCCCCCAATCTGGATTGAGAAAGTTAAAGGTATCCCACTACCTTCCAACCCGCTTTCGGATACCCCAATTTGGGGCCTTTCCACAAATGGTTGTTTCACAGTTAAATCAGCCTCTTGGCTAGCCCATGGTCTCGTTTCCTCACAAGAAAAATGGAGTTTCTATTGGATTTGGAATCTTGACATTCCTCCTAAACTGCAAATCTTTCTATGGCAATTATGCCACGACAACCTCCCCTCTAGGAGTACCCTCGCAAGAAGGAAAATTATTCCTATTAGCCATTGTGGCCTCTGCAATTTCCAAAATTAAACAATTGACCACCTATTCACAAATTGCCCAAAAATCAGGGAACTATGGAGTAACCCTTTACTCCAACAATGGTTGCAATTATCATCACCACCTAAACCTCCTTTTCTTACCTTCCTCACCTCCATCAAGCCTATGAAACATAACCTCACAAAATTGATCTCCTTATTTGGAGTTTTTGGAAAGAGAGAAATGACGTCTTGTTTAATCTCTTATCAACCCCAACCGTACCATTCTCAGAGCTTCCTTCCTTGCCAAAGAATGGAACCTTCGTACCTCCTTAGATAACCTTTTTTCCTCACATCCAAACCCCCTACATTCTTCCTCTATACCGCCTCCTTCCAAAATCATCAACGTAGCCTGGGATCTTCCACCGGAAGCCTCCTTCAAACTAAATTTTGATGGGTCAGTTCGTGGTTCAGCTGCAGCAGGAGCGGTCATTAGACATCACCAAGGAAATCTGGTCGAAGCTATAGCCCTCAACCTCGGGTCCACACCGGTTCACATTGCCGAGGTCATGGGACTTCACACGGGAATCAAGCTTGCCATAAAAAACAACATTTCAAACATCCATATTGAAGGGGATAATATGCTCGTCATCAACACAGTCAAAGGCTTATGGCAAACCCCATGTCAAATAGCTCACATCATTGAAGACATTCGTCAACTTCTCAACTTCTTCACCTCTC
The DNA here is from genome assembly GCA_947648045.1 of Beta corolliflora. NCBI lineage: Eukaryota > Viridiplantae > Streptophyta > Magnoliopsida > Caryophyllales > Amaranthaceae > Beta > Beta corolliflora. Next base: position 542,513 of record CANSZD010001531.1, read on the forward strand.
ATACAATTCGTCACATCTATCGGGAAGCAAACAAGGCAGCAGATTGAATAGCAAATGTTGGTCACTTAGTTCATGATAGTTTTTCTATTTCTTATTGTAATAATTCCAAACTTAAGGATATCATTGTAAACGATTCGTTAGGAATCACCCTCGAGCGGAGGGTCTCCTAACTTCTTTTTTCCTTACCTTATAAAAAAAATCAAAAATAAAAGTATGTATCTAAGTTCACCTTTATTTGGTGAGTAAGAGAGATTTAAATACTTATAAATAGTATTTAAAAATATTTTAATAAGTATAAGTGATGAAATTGCATATTCAAGTAATGAAGAAAACTGAATTTTTTTTGGAGTTTGTGTTTGTATTTAATTTTGTATTATAGAAAAATTTATTTGAGTTTGAATATGAGTTGTCTGTGTAATGAGAATGTCGTGTTTTTTTTAATTGTCTATGGTATTAATTTTTGGTAAGTTCTTGATAATTAATTCTTTTAGTTGATTGGATGTCAATTAAATTTGATTGAATCTTTTTTATTGGCAAGTTTATGTGATTGACCATTATATGAGTTGATTGGGTTTAATAGAGATTTGATTGAATTTTTTTTGGCAAGTTTATGGGTGTAATGTTTGATTTACTGTTGGAGGGAGTAGTTGGGTTGTAATATTTATGTTATGGAGGGGTGAATATGTAAATTCATAGGGGGACACCATTGCTCCTCTTGGATTATATAATAGAGATTTGTCGAATCTTGCAATTTGGAAGGGGGCAAAAACTTGTCCTCTATTTTGTTAGATGTAACATTTACTTTTTTTGGTGAGTGGATTAAAATAATAAAATATTGTATTTAAAAAAAATCATAGGTAGTAGGAAGGAAAAAAAGTGATGATGTTATTAGTTTTTGGAATTCTCATTCTTTTATTTATTTTTTAATAAGGAGAGAAAAATTAGGTAGGATCCTAGGCTCTTGGTCACCCTATAGCATCCTTACGGATGACAAGGGAAAAAGAAGTATCCGGAGAGTCGAACCAATAAATGAGATTTGAGGTAGAGTACCCCCGATGAGTCATCCAATCCGCAGCTCTATTTGCTTTCCTAAAACCATGGTTGATTCGCACCTCATCAACAACCTCAAATTTTCACCTACATCTAAAATAATAGAATTAAGAGTCCAAAAAAATTTCCACAATTTTTTTATTGACTGAAATACAGTCAAATTGTCACCTTCAATAATCAAAATTTTAATTTCTAAAGAGATAACACCTTTGATCCCTTCTCTAAGTCCCAAGCTTCAACAATGAGAATTGAAAAGCCCGGGCTTAGAAAGTTAGCCCCATAACCTCACTTCACCTTTGTCATCTCGAAAACAAACTCAAAAGAAGATGAACTATCTTTCAGTTTAGAATTATCAAAATTCAACTTATAAAAGTTGGCTGAAGGATGGGACCAAACACTAGAATTACGCACTTGAATTTTGGCCCTATTAAGTATATTACTACACTTTGGAACATTAACAAGTCGTTCACCAACCACATAGAGATTGTTGTCCACAAAAACACGAATCATAATTCCCAATTTGGAAGGAGTAAAAGACTCTTGACGAGAAGTAATACTATTTCGGGCATACCAAATAAACCACCAAGAAATAGCATAACGAGCTATTTGCTCATAGGAGTAAATAATATTAAGATTAGACAAGAATCTTCAAACGACACACCAACCTGGAGAGGAGGCGGAAGGCCACTCTCTATGGATAAGAAGATCCTCAAAAACATCAGCCCAAAATGGACAAGAAGAAAATAATGAATAGTATCCTCATAACGGAAATTACAAAAAACACATTCTAAAGGAAGAAAAACATGACTAATTCTAATCTCTTTTTCGTAGGAAGACCATAATTACAAAATTTTCAAAGAAAAAAAAATATTTTAGGAGGAACTTTGAGATTCCAAATCCTATGATAACCCTCCGGTAAGAAGGGTCTAACCATACCCCTGCAATAAACCAACTCCTAACATGACTAAATAACATCCATTCGGAGAGAGCCCCAAATAATTTTATCTTCAATTAAATTTAACGGGATGTAGCGAAGCGAAATAGTATTAACCACATGAGTAGGAACATAAAGAGAAAGACTCTAAATATCCCATTGAAAATCATGTGTAATAAAATGTGAAACTTTAAGGGACTCAGTATCTATTGTAACAGGACAAACATCACTAATGGAGTACTGAAAAACCCAATTATCAAACCAGAATGAAATTTTCTCAACATTTCCCACAATCCATCTTAGACCCTTCTTAAAAGAGATTCTGATTGACATTAATTTTCTCCATTGCCATGAAACATTCACTTTTATTTTGTAAGAAAATAAGTTTTCATCTTTTAAATACTTTCTTGTAACTAACTTAACCCAAAGATTATCAGGAGACACGAGAATTTTCCATAACAATTTAAATTGCACATCCAAGTTATGTATCTTTGCTTTCCTTAATCCAAAACCGCCGAACTTTTTTGGTTTTCACACTTTTCCCAACCAATTCAATTAGGCACTTTAGAAGAAGGGTTTTTATTCCAAAAAAAAATTCCTATAACATTTATCGAAAGAAGAAAGAATAGAAGCTGGAAGAGAAAAACATTGCATCTGATAATTTGCTTTAGTAGACAGAATAGCATGGATATGAATCATACGATCACTAACTTGAGATAATGAATTAGCCTTCCATTTAGACAGTTGAGAGGAACCTTCTCTTGGATATCTCCAAATGTTGCATTAGTAACTTTACTATCAATAATAGGATACCCAAGGTATTTTCCTAAAGAAAAAGTTTCTTCCATTTGTAAAATATGAGCAAAAGAAGAAGCCATACTAGGTAAAGTATTTTGAGTACAATGATACGCTTATTTATGAAAATTAACTAGTTGACCTGACATACTACAATATTTATCAAGGATAGTTTTAATAACATTACAACTCTTTACCGATGTGGTAAATTAACAAGTAGATCAATTAACAAATATGTTATTAAATGTTATTTTATTACAAAGTAGATGTGATAAGAGTTGGTGGAGTATTTTTTTATTGGATGAAAGAGAAAGTTGGATAGCTTTTTATTGGTAAAAGGAAAGTGTGGGACAAAGGAGTGTAATTAAAACAAATAATGTAATAATAGTGGGACCATGCCAAATTATAAAAGTGTTAAAAATAATTTGGGACAAACATAAAAGGAAAATGTTCATATCTTTCTAGGACAGAAGGAGTAATTGTTAAATTAGAATAAGATAAGTTATAACTTACAAGTAACAAAATGTGATAAGTTACTTGTGTTCGACCGAGTTTAATATTCACTTTACGATATTTTCATATATTTTATAGATATATATACTTAATTAGAAATTAGCAAAACTTTCATCAAATATATATTTTGAAGGTAAGCTATGTTGGTTTGAAGGTTCAAAAGTATAAAATTTATGTTATTTTTATAATAGTCAAATTAGGATCAGGTTGAGATCAGGTCCACTTGATAATGGGTCAGTTCAAGATCATTTAGGGTTGAGATCGAATTCACTCGGATTTTGGGGCATCTCGGGCCGAGTGTTTTGGGCCATTTCGGTTGCGGGTTTAGGTCGGGTGCGTGCCAAGTTCATATCAACCATTGTCGGGTTAGTTTGTCTACGAGGTTGATCGTTCAGACCGGATTTGGGTCTTCGATTTCTTAGATTAGAACGGGTCGGGTTAAGATCAATTATTCTTTTCACCAAACAAAAAGATCACTTATTCTGGCCGGGTCGAGTTTTGAAGACTCTAGACTATAGACAAGTGGAAGAGTCTTCAAGGGACTAAAAGTTGATAAAGTATTAAGTATATACATGCAGTTGTCTTGCAAAAAATATAACACTAAATTTACATGACTAACAAATCTTCAACACTACTTTATTTAATTATAAGTAAATCTATATGGAGTTTATTCAAGAATCTACGAAATTTACATGTCATCAACTTGCATTTTCAATTCTCGTGTTATGATGTAAGGGTTTAATACTATTAGTAAGCTTATGTATCAAGTAGAGGTGATCATTTGCGAGCTTGGGCGGGTTGCGGGTCAGATCTAACCTTAAATCTTTGTCCAAGAGGCCTAACATGCCTAGTCCAAGTCCTTTTATGCGGGTTTCACTACTTGTCCATGACCCGCCCTAATAAACGGGCGGGCTTGCCTGCGGGCCTATTAATTTTTTTATTTTTTCAATTAACTCTAGTTAATTTCGTTTAATATTTATAGATTAAAACATACTTTTGGTTAAAATATAAAAAATTTGATAATCACACTAAGATAAAGAGAAAGTTAAAAATTTTCGTAACAAAAATGTTAGAGGACGACAAATTATCAACAAATTAAGTTCCAAAGATAAGAATAAAGATAATTATATGTTACCCAAAGCTATATTAGTGCAAATAAACTATTTATTCCAAAAGATAAATCATCACTAAATTAGTAAGATTAAAAAATTAAATTTCATAGAAAATAGATATTATGATAAACGGGTCGGGCGGGCTTGCCCGTGGCATGTTTGAGGTTGTCCATATCCGCCCATTAATATTGGGGGGTTGGGCTTGGCCCGCCCATTTAGAATTTTTTTTCAAAGTTTGTAGTCGAAGTCCGCAACTTTAGCGGGTCGGACTGGGAGGGCTTAGCAGGCCGTCCCGTCCATGAACAACTCTAGTATCGAGTATAGCCCTATTAATATATTACCCCTTTTCTTATCTCTCTACCCTTTCACATGGAAACAAAGTACTTCCTCCGTTTTTTTACATGTTACACTTTTAAAATAACGGACTCCTAGACAATTTTTAGAGAGGAGAGAGATAGAGACAAAGAAAACAATAGAGTCGCATGTGAACATGTGATAGGAGAGATAAAAAGTGTAACATCTAATTTGAAACTTCCTAAAATAGAAAATGTAACATCTAAAAAAACGGAGGAAGTATATTTTTCACCAGAAATTTTTAGGTATGATTGTTACACAAATAAGTGATGTTGTAACAATCCATTCACACGTTTGAAATCCCCAACCCAAAACCTCCATCCTTTTTCTATCTCCTGCAGCGACCTTATTCGGCGACGATTAAGTTTCCTCTGGGCCGCAATCCTCGTACATCGCGTTCGACAAGCTCGCCACCCCTTTATGACTACGACAACAACATCAATTACTGCGACAATGATATCGTTCATCGTTGATTTCTCGAATCCTCGAAGTCGCTGATCTCGAGAGTCTCGCGACATGGGCGGAGCTTCCGACCCTCGAGATCAAGGGAGATTCTCGCACTAGATTTATAATGTTGTTTGTAGCTGCTAAAACAACGTCGTTTGGTGATTCAGGTGTAGTTAAAACGAAGCAAATGGTGATTTGGACAATGGTAGGGTTAAAAAGATCATCTTAGGAGGGCAATTCGGGCCAAACGAAGTCGTCGTTGGAGCAAGGAAGAATATAGTCATCGTCTTCTTCTTCTTCTTTTAGAGTGGGTGGGTTATGTTGTTGTTGGGAGGTTTTGTCTCTCTCCGTTTCATTCATATGGTTGTGGGAAGAGGATTTACAGAGAGTTTAAGGGTGGTAGAAGATGGGAGGAATTGAGGGAGGGCTACCATTAATGGAGGAGAGAGAAAATGTTGGGGGGGGAGGGGAGGGGGAGGATTAGATGAGGTTAGGGGAGAGAAATTGAGAGTGGATTGACAATTTTGTGGAGGAGTTCTTTGGACAGTGTTTTCCTGCGGAATTATAGGAGATTTTCCGACAAGCTAGTGGGTTGTGGAGGCACTACAGTAGGAAGGTGTGAGTGAGTTCCAAAATGATATAAAACATACAAACAACGACATAAAAGAGTTTCATAAATGACATGAAACACTTTCAAAATGATGTGAAACAAATTAATAATGACATTAAAATGTTTTATAAATGACAAGAAATAGTTCCAAAATGACATGGAACATAACTCAATTTGTATGACGTAGAATAGATTTAAAAATGACATGAAACAGTTTCGAAATGATATCAAATATAATAATAACATGAATGATGGTATAGTTGACATGAAACAATTTCAAAATGATATGAAACTTATAAATGATATGAAACAATTCCAAAATGACATGGATCAAAACTTTAAATGATGTAAAACCTTTCAACAATAACATGAAGCAGATTTAAAAATGACATGAAACAACTCCAAAATAATATCAAAGACTATTTTTTATAAATGAAATGAAACAAATTTATAAATGGCATGAAACAATTCTAAAATGATAATCCCTTTGTTTTTTTAGATGTAATATTGGACTTTTCACATTTGTCGAGGTACAACTTTGACCGATAATATCTCTAATTGTATAAAAGTAAAAATTATAAAAATATATATTTGGAAAGTGTATACTGTGACGAATCAAACAAGATCCCACATGACTATATTTTTCTTATGTATAAATAACAATTAATGGTCAAAGTGTATTGGATGATTAGTGCCCAAAGTCAATATGTTACATCTAAAAAAACGGAGGGAGTATTTTTATTTTTTTTTATTAGGAAAGATAATTGGTCCGAAGACCAATCCTGCTAGGCTACTAGCCTGCAAGACACACCAGCTCAGAGGTTGGATTTGTATACAAGGCTAAACAACCCATAAGTAAATACTCCAACATATTGTTGGGATGAGGATTCGAACCCTAGGCAATGTCTTACAATTCGGGATGGTATTCCATTGAGTTACCACCTCTCCCAAAAAAAAAAAAACGGAAGGAGTATAAAACACATCAACAATGCTATGAAACAATTATCGCACTTGAGATTTTGTTACAGTTGGAAGAATCAAGACAAACTTTGGTAAGGTTTGGTTGGTAGGGGTGTCAAAACAGGTTCTCAAACAGGTTCTGGGTATACCCACGGTGAACCAGGTCAGACCCGGACAGGTCAGGATTCTGATTGTCAGTGTCCCAGGTCATGATCGGTCAGGTTTTGTTCAACTGGGTCGAACACATTTGAATCATTGGATTCCTGGTCTTAGGACAGTGCGAGCGTTCCATTTACAAGTCGATTCATTCCCGGATATGATCGCCCCTTGACATTTTTTTTTGTCAGGTTTGCGCAGGTCGTATTTAGGTTTCATGTACGGTTGAGTTAAGCCAAATGTACTCGGGTTGAATTAGTAATGACCTTAGTTCGATCATTGTGAAACATCAGGTCCATCGCTATTGAACGTCAACTCAATTTCGGGTAACTCCTGATCGGGCCATCTTGATTTTGTTATGGATTTTGTAAACGAATCATATTAATAAAAGTATTAAGATCGACATATATATACATATGTTTGTGTGCGATAAATATATGGATGACAACGAAAAACCAATAAAAACACTATATTGATTACCGTGATGCTTAGTGTATTATCTTATTCAACTCTTATTTCGAATAATCAACTGCGTAAAACCACTCTAATGAGTAAAGGAGTAGAACGACTCTTCATATGTTTTAATATTATATATTATAACCAACGACAATAATAACGAGTAGACGATCAATTCCAAACTTTATATAAATGATTTATTATTATAAGCATTATGATTGATATATAAGTTTGTAAATAGTTATGATGGTAATGAGAATAATAATACTAATAAACATAAAGCAATGATAATAATAATAATAATAATAATAATAATAATAATAATAATAATAATAATAATAATAATAATAATAATAATAATAATAATAATAATAATAATAATAATAATACAAATAATAACAGTAATAGTAACAATGCTAACAATAACAATACTAATACAAATGAGAACAGGAATACTAACAATAACAATAACAATAACAATAACAATGACAATAACAATAACAATATAAATACTAATAGTAATAGTAGCAACAATGCTAATAATATCAATAACAATAACAAACATAACGCGGTATATATGTATTATGTTGTGACTATATACGATAAAGTATAAAATTGGTATCAAAATAATTGTAAAACCAATCTAGTACTCATTTGATTATAAATTAGTATAACGACTCTTGATATATTATAATACTATAACAAATGACAATCATACATTCATATGTTTACAATGACGGTTCATATGAAGCCTAAGTGATTATAACGAGGGTTCATATGTTGCACAACCATATAGTAACTTAACACTTAGTCAATTACTCGGTTACTCCCTTGTCCATAAGCATTATCATTTCTCAAATCTCATTGACCAAAAAAACAATACGAGTATAATGTGATCATAATTGGTGATAATGATGATTAAAGTCGATCAACACAAGCTAATACGAGTATAACGTGACGGAAGCCAATGTAGGGGGGTAATCATTAGGCTAAACTAGATTAGTATATAGATCAATGTATTGCATTTCGACTATATGTCAATGTATAGATAGTGTATAGATCAATGTATTGCATTTCTAGCTAGTATACATTAGTATAAACACAAAGTAATACGAATGGATTAGTGTATAGATTAATCAATGTAAATAGGTAATCATTATGATAGTCGTCCTCGAGTGTAATTCGTTTCAGAAACAAAAAAATCTACTTGAATGATTCAAATTACATATTATGATCAATTAGTGGATATGAGATTACTACTATAAATAATTTTATTATTATTTGAAAATGGGGTTATACCGTTATAGGTATGAGATTTGGGGTTTAGGGATGTGGAACATGAAATTTAGTTGTTATGAATAATATTTTGGTAGGATTATTTGTTTCATAAGTCAAAATCCAAAATCATCTAATGGGCAAAATCTAAACCGTTAGATCATCATAATCAAGGGCACACAAGAAAACAACACAAAGCACACGGATCATAAATATTAACCGTTGGATACATGTCATAAACAAACTGAATCGTTAGATCGTCTCCTACTCTATTACTTCTCTCATCTCTCCTCCAAACCTAAAAATCATATTTCTATGCGCTGCTCCTTCCATTTCTCTGGGCTGCTCCCTCCTTCCATCAATCCATCATCCTTACCGAATTCGGCCACCACCACCCTTCCTCCCTTTTTCCGTTCTTTCTCTCTCATCTCTCACTCTCATCGCTAGCCTCTCTCATCCTCCACAACCAAGGTCGTCTCATCGCCTCCCTAAATATCGACGAACTCTTCGTTCGCCTCTCATCATCCTCGCTGAACATCAATCATTCTCGCTGCACATTGACGAAATCTTCGCTTGACTCCACTCCACCAAGTCCGTCGTCATCGTCGGAAGGAAACCGCCTCCTCGTGAAATTGAATGGATTTCACCTCTCAGACCGGTCTTCTCCAATAGAGCATAACAAGTGTTTATTAGTTCCATTTTCATTTTTTAACTATTTTATAATTTATTTTTCCTTTTTCAATATCCAATGGTAGGGTTTGTAAATGTTAGATCTGAAGGCAAAAAAAAAAACTCAAGCCAAACATGTGGTAATAGCGAGAAAGCTTGTAAGATAACTGAATTTTTGTTTTTGTTTTACCTTTTTTTTTGAAATTTTTTTATCTGATAAACTTAGATCTGGGATTGTAATTTTCTTTTGACATTTTCAAATTCAATAAACATATCAATTTTTGCAGTATTTTATTTTTTTGTTTGTCATGAAATTGAAGTAGGTCTTATCTGAATTCTTCATATGGGTTTGTTTAGTATAAAGAAAAATAAATCTGTAATTTTGTTTTAGTATCTGAATTTTCTATGTTTGCCATATGGGTTTGGATTTTTTTTTCTTCTATTGCTCATGTTAATGTAAGAGATTTCGTGTTTGGCAATTGTTTTCTTCCGTTTAATTTGGCATATTGGAGATTGTAAATATGTAAGTTTTAATTTGGTTATTGCAAATTATTTAGTATAGGGTTACGAGAATTTGAGATATTATTTGGTAGAAAATTTGGTAGAATATTAAAATGGGATAATTTGGTAGAAATAAAAAATGGAGAAATTTTGGTAGAATATTAAAATGAGATAATAAATTTGAAGTATAGGGTTTAATCACATACTTTTTAATATTATTTGAAAATGGGAATATTGGGTAATTAAATGAAATATAAACAAGTACATGATATTCAAAGTTTAACCCTTAAATTAAATGTAATTTAGTTTTTTATTTAATTAATTATTAAATGTAATAAATTTTATAAATTAATATATTTAATTGATTCTGTAGATATAAAAAAATAATTGAATTTTAGTAATATCTGGTTGAATACAGTCGGGTTCGAGTTTGAATGCGAGTGCGTGCAGTCGAGGTCGGCAGATATAATCTTGCTTGGGTCTTAGGTCAGTGCAGGTAATCCGAGATCGGGTTTCGGTCAGTCGCGGGATCGCCTCGCGAGGTCGAGCAGGGTTGAGTCAAGGTCAGAAATCGGGTTAGCCAGCGGTCAGATCTGTTTCTGACACCCCTATTGGTTGGCTGGACACCATTACTCCACGGAAGAAAATCTACTTGAAACATTAGAAACCTCTCACCCTTTTTCACCTCCTTAATCCTTATCTTTCTTCTCCTTCTACTTCAAAATAATCAACTTTTTGCTAAGAAATTTTGCAAGTAATTCTTCAATGGCTGCCCTCTCTCTTCCAAAGCATTCTCTTCCTTTCACTCTTCCATCCCAAACCCCAAAATTCCATTCTTCTCATAACCTCTCTATCATCTCTAAATCATCACAATCCCAATTTTATGGCCTTAAATTCTCACATTCTTCTTCTCTCTCCTCCCCTCCCACTTCCCGTTCTTTCAAAGCTGCCATTGTTGCAAAGGTGAACTTTTTCTTGCAAAAATGTACACTTTTTTTTGTGGGTTTTCTGATTTGTGGAATGTGAGTGAATTTTATTATCTGGGTTTTTGAAATTTTTGATTTTTTGTTGTTGCTGTTAAATGTATAGATTACTGAAGGAAGTATGGCACCTGCATTCACTTTGAAAGATCAAGATGGAAAGAATGTGAGCTTGACCAAATTTAAGGGGAAGCCTGTTGTTGTTTATTTTTACCCTGCTGATGAAACTCCTGGTTGCACCAAACAGGTCCTTAGCTTCTTTTCTCTCCATTTAAATATAGCTTATGAATTTGGTCTTGCAATGAATTTTAGTTTTAGAGCTTATTTTCTTGAAATGTCATTGTGAAAGAAACATATCACTAACTATTTAGTAATTACTTATATTGACTTAGACACATTTAAAGAACCAATATCACCTGTATTAGACTGATGTATGGTAAAGTACAAAATTGTGATCATTTTAAGGTAATTGGAGCAATATTGGGATCTTAAGTGCTCTCCCCATTGACTACATGTTACTTTGGCTGTCAAAGCTCCCTAATATTAATCATTAATTTGTCTTGCTATTGTGTTTTAATATGAAGATATGTTGTGCCCTTTTGTTAGTTCTGGGATGGGTTGGAATGAGCATTTATACATCAATCGATATGGACGGTTGACATTCTTGGGAATCAATGAGTTTTGCGTCCTAAAAACTAAGGGTGCGTTCACTTCACCTGAATTTTGCTAAACTAAACTTACCAAGTTACGAGAACTCGTTACACTTGATTGGACCTTATGTTTACACTTGATACCTAATAAGCCCTGAAACTTAATCTTTTAAAGGTGAAGGAAAAGCTAACTTTTGATTTTGTGTGGGGATAGTGTTAAAGAATTGATAAGCCAAAGTTTGGCCTATAGTATTGTGTAGTAGCTTTGCCAAATGATTGCACACTTTTGAATGCAATAATCTTGGACGACGAAGAGAACAGTGGTCTTGCTCTCTGATACTTTCATTAGTCACAAGCAATTGTTGTTTAGGCTGGTATACTCATGCGAATTTCACAATGTTTGTATGTCACAAATAAATTATTCTCTCATGTAGCACTATGTGTTTGAGGCGATTTCAATTTATATGCATCATGATGTATGATAAGGTATGCTATACTTTTTTGTGGACCACGTGAACTGTGAGATATACAATAGATGAATAGGCTAATGGGTCAGTTAAGTCCTGTCATATATACAAGAATATGCGATGCTGCCCTAGTAGGGTATCCAAATGTAACGAGTTAGATGAAATGTGAGCTAGGAGAGAAGAATAGAAGGTAGGCTAGAGAGTTGGATTATCTGGCAATTTCAGGGTGCAAGTTCAGAATATATCTTGAATATCCATCTCATGATGCAGCACTTTTGATGCAGAGGAGCCACAAGCTATGCCATGATTCGGCACTTTCTCTGATAAATTTGTTTGCAAAGGGATGGTAATTTCAGTTTAGTTGTGCCATCTTCATAAAAATCAACAAATGACACCCTTTTCTCAAACCCCACAAAGAGTTGCTCAAGAGGTTTATTAAGTGAACCAACCTCAAGCAGAGTCAAAAATTAACTTCAAGGGGTCCTACCGTTGGTTCTTGTAGAGTTCTTCTGAACTCGCCACTTGGTGAAAGTGAGTCCCTGGCCAATGAAAAATTATCTTAACTATAGCACATTTGATGTCTTCAAGTCTAAGTCTTTGTCGATGCAGCATCATTGCTGCCTATATTTGTTATCTTTCCAATACCTGCTTCATTGAACTAGAGATCTCAGATGTCAAGAGAGATCATCTCTTTTTCGAACAATTTTTAGGTGATCCAAAGAGCAGCTATAGCATGGAATATTTTGTTATTTTCCTCTAGCAAGAAAGCTTCCAAAATTGAGAAGCGGCTTTGTTCTGAATTTCTGGGAACCTGGATATACTCTTTTGTTTGCGATGAAATAGAGAAACGTACAAGTCAAGTAATAAACAAAGTATTTGTGCATCATTTTGGATTTTTACTGGGCCTAAGAAGCAATCGTAGGGGGGGTGGTGGTTGGTGGTAAAACTTAGTTAACATCCGATACAAGCATTGTCTTTGAGCTAGTTAAACAAAAGGTTTTGAATATAGACTAAACGTAAAATCAAGTATTGCAGGCTTGCGGCAGTGAAGTGTTGTCTATGATTTTTACTGTCATAAAAGTGAAGCTCCAGCAGATGGTTGCTTGCTTTCGATGAAATAGTTGAAAACTTCTGCCTGTTCTGTGCAGAATGTTTGTGGCTTCTGCTTCTTAATTCAATAAGCAACTTATAACTCGATTGCCAAGATATGCTGAAGAACCAGTGTAGAAGTATATTATACAACATTAAGCAACATAACTTTTGCTTTTCCAACAATTTATGTGAGATTTCCCTTTTAAATAGCATGTCATTGCAATGAATAGCTTTGGGGATGGCTAAAATTCTCTTTAAAACTTTCGTTTTTGGTACCTGTAAATATGTATTTTCCTTGTTTCTCTTTCAACTCATTTGTTGTGTGGTAATATATGAAGGTATTCCGTACTAGTCACGAATTTATAGGTAATATTGTGAAGAAAATATTATGCCAATTGTTACAGTAATACAAGGTCATCCCCAAATATTACTTTTTTTCCATAATATTTCCATTGTCTTCCATTACCACTTTAGAGGCGGTATACTGGTATGGAGGGTCAATGATAGTTTATGAAGAAAAACACATTATTATAAATGAAGTTCCATTACCATGATCATTGTCATAAGAGTTACATTCCAAAATAATATATCTATTCATTACCATTACTACAATAATTACCTGCCACCACCAAATGGAACGTCAATGTCATGAAGCTCTGTTTTGGCTTGTTTTTCACCTTATGACTCGACCCTTTGCATTTTTCCCACAGGCTTGTGCTTTCAGAGACTCGTATGAAAAGTTTAAGAAAGCAGGTGCAGAGGTCATTGGTATTAGTGGTGATGACTCATCTTCTCACAAGGTATGTAAAAAAATTCTAGTATAATCCATGATTCAGCAAAAAATTACCCATTGTTTGGCAAATCTCACCATCACAATTTTAAAGATAAGAAGAATTATAGTTCCTCAATTATTGCAGTAATGTGTTACTAATGTCCAAAATACACTTAGGGTGTGCTCTCTTCACCTGGTATGTTGCAGGATTGAACTTACCTGAACTTTTTTCAACTTATTGGAACTTATATTTATAACTCATTTTTTAACTTATTGGAATTCATATATAACTAATGGGAACTTATTTGAATACATTTTTCCTGAACTTTATTTTTAAGGGGAAGAGAACGACCCTTTATGAAATTAAACAAAAGTTATCACACTCAAATTCTTGTGCAAATCTTAACATTGGCTATGCTTCTTCACAAGAGAAATCATATGGCCACATATGTACAGCAAACCAAAAACCTTGTATGTATATGAACTATGAAGTGTTTGACATGCCCTTTCGTTGTATGAACTCAGTCATTCAAACAGAAGTACAAACTTCCTTTCACTTTGCTAAGTGACGAGGGTAACAAGGTGAGAAAAGACTGGGGAGTCCCTTCAGATCTCTTTGGAGCTCTTCCCGGGAGACAAACCTATGTTCTAGACAAAAATGGAGTTGTCCGGCTCGTTTACAACAATCAATTTCAGCCTGAGAAGCATATTGATGAGACCCTCAAGTTTCTACAAAGCCTTTGAGCAAATTACTTTGACATCAGATTCTGTGAATCCTTTCTCTCTTCTCTTAATATGTAATTGTGAGTCCTTGATTCTCCAATGTATGTCCTAGATCATCTTTCATTGCATACTTGTGAATCTGTGATAAACTGTTTCAACAATTAATTGCAATAAAATGTGAGAATATTGTAATTCGGCAGATACATACTATGCTAATTGTGATGCTGAATGGGAGTTGTGGAATCAGTGGCTGATCTTTAACAAGCTTATGTGTGTTTCTTAGACATAAGACATTGTTTACTATCTTGGAAAAACCAAAGAATTGTTGACAAAATTCTGTTGTAAATCAATAAAGAGAGGAAAAAAGTCTGATACTTGCTTTAAAAGATAATTAAGTCCTTCTTAAGAAGTTTTTCTTCAAAAGAAAACGCTGTTAAATTTTTCACTTGTGACAATAAAATCATAAAGATGGTGGATGTCATCTAGCTTAGTTGGTAAAGTCTTGTGGGGGCAGTACCCGAAACCTGAGATCGAATCCGTCTACATCACTGCGCTTAGTCGCTCATTTACACAAAAAAGATAAAATAATAAAAACGAGGAAATAAATATACAAAATTTAACTCATTTAATTCGGAACATTGAGGATAAATTAGATTTTTTTATAAATATTAAACGCTGTTACAATTCCTAGCAAACTTTTAATGCCTTCAAAATTACAAAACAAAAAGAAAAAGCTTAGTATATAATTTCTTTACCACAGATTTTAATCTTATATCTGTTTATTTGGCTTCTTAATCACTAAGAGATCTAGCATATTAGCTACATCCATCAATAAACCTAGTGATCATAAATTATACCTTAAAGAATAGGTGAGTAGAAAATTAAATGATAATATAACTATATATAGAGAAACATTATACATATAGTACATGCACGTAAAAGAACTTTGATCTCCTTGCTTTGATTAATTTTCGTCCTCATAATCTTGACTTGTGTAAGGGCTAAATGCTTCAGACAACCAACTGTTCTTCCTCCAAGATTTCCATCCCATCTCCTCACAAATTTCATCATTATGATTGATACTATAGGTTGAAATGCATTGCCTTTTGTAGAATCTTGTTGTTCTCTTCATAACTTCCACCTCCTTATTTATTTGTCCCAGCATTTTCTCTACACTAGGGAGCTTAAATCGATCGTCGACGAGCCTCGCTAGCCACTTGCACCGCAGCTCCGCCGTTTGTAGGTTTGCTACCGTCTCAATGTAGCCTACAAACGCCATGTTCGGAATCATTGGGTTTATAGTGCTCCTGCAATTTAGTCAATAGGATCCAAAATACGTTTAGTTTTATTATAGAAGTTATTTAAGCCAATTGATTGTGGAAACATAATGATGAAAAAAAAAACTAAAATGTATATATAGTACTTCATCCCTTCTTAAATAAATGAAACGTTTTACTCAAAAAACTCACATAAAGAAGAGAAGCATTTCATTTTATTTCAGAACGGAGGAAGTATAAAAAGTAGTATATGTGGCAGCTTCTTCGAGTACGTGCCACCTTTTTATAAACATATCATGAAATAGTATGCTAAGTGACTATTAATTGTCGATAGATGGAGTAACTTTGAATGTGTTATTACCTATAACATAATGGAAAAAATAATGAAAGATTAATGATAATTACCTGTACAATGGCATTACACCATTATAGTCAAGGAAGCTAGAGAAAGGTTGTGGTAGTATGGATTCTAATTTCTTCTTCCCATCATAACCAGTGGCACAAATCACAATGTCTGCCTCAAGCTTAGTATTATCATTGAATTGTAGTCCATTTTCGTAAAAACTCCATTTAGATGTCTTCTTGAACTTAATTCTTCCTTCATCAGCTTTAGAGAAGAAGTTTTCAGGCAAAATTGCCATTTGACAACTTGCATAGTCCTCGTGAAAGGGGTGCTCTGGCTTTAGACCATATTTCTCCAATGGGACCCTCCAAAGCAAATAACTCTCGATAATTTTTGAAAATATATGTCTCTGAAAAAAGGTTATAATCACATAAATACATAAGTCATGGCTATAAATGTGGACTTGGTTAGCCTAATTTCAAAAATTAAACTAAGTAGTTTAATTTTCATAGTATATAATAAGACTATATAGTTAAGACGTTTCATCTGAATGTTATATACTTCGTAATAAAATTAAACAAAAAAAAAAGTTGCAAAAAGTTTCATAATCATTCTTCTCCATTACTAAATTTAGTAGTGACATGTTCAGAAAGTCTAATCATATAACATTACGTTCGAAATTCCAATCATATAATAGTACTATATTAAGAGAATAACTTTTTTCCGAAAAATCAATTCCAATGAACAAGTAGTTTGAAGATCAAAGCTAAGACATAGGAAATATAGTATTTAGGCGCATTATAGAAAAATAATCTGACCATATATAGGCATATTATGAAAGAAAAGAAGAGAAGAAAATTACCATAGGGGATAATAGAAGGCACGTTAAAACCCTCAGAAAGTTTTGGTCAGGCCTCTCGTGGATGAATTGAGAAGATCTTGTTGAGTAAAACAAATAAAAGGGTAAACCCCAAATAGAGTAATGAGGAACTGTCCAATGCAAAGTTCTTATCACCATGGTGCATGCTTTCCCATCTGCTCCTGCAATCATTCACATCATGCATTTTAAGACATGCATCACATGTAAATTTGCTTATAATTACTCATGTATTTCCTGATAATTGTTTATAATATTGACAAGATTTAAATTCCTTTTTCTAATTTGGTCGGTTAAATCAATTACTATCAATTTCAATGAACAAGCACTTCATTGATCTGTGTATATATAAGCATACATAGAAGGATTTTTTTTTACATGCACTACTCGATTTGTTTCATAATAAAACATGACTTTTAACTCTTCTAAAAAAAAAACTTTTTACTCTAATGATGAGTGGAGTATATACTAATATTAGTATAATAATTATCAAAGTTAACAAAGTCTCATTACAAAAATCATATATGCCATAGTAGTAATATTTTACGGCATACATAAACTCTTTCTCTCTCTATATCATATCATAATCTGTACGACTGTACCCAAGGTATCTTAAAGCTTAAGTTAACGTATACATATTGCAATTTTCCATTTTATTTATTATATGATAATTTAGTGGGTTTGAGTTTGGGCAGAACTGCTAGGAAATTCGTCGTCCAGATTCAAAGATACTCACTTTTTCTCTCGTATTTTTAAGTAAGAAAGCTAACATAATGATATTAGTTTATAATTTGGTTTCAATGTTATTTTCTTTTCTAAAGGTAGGATCCACATCCACCTACTTACTTTTCCTCTAGTATTATTTCGGGTTCTTGACTAATTTTTTGTGCCCTTAAGCAATGTTAACTTAGCAATTGATGGAAAAAGCTAACCAGCTAGAACTAAGTAATGTTAACTTAGCAATTGATGGAAAACGCTAACCAGCTAAAACTTGACTATGAGCTATATACATAATATGAAACCACTCTCTCTCCATATATATCAAATCTAAGTGTTGCAATTAAATTATTTAAAAATTATTTAAAAATTAATGTATTGCAATTAGAGACACTCAATGGGAAAATGACTTATAAAAACAATATAGATGTTGTTCTATTTACAAGATTGCTGGTAGTATGAACATGATTTCTTAAATTATTTATGCATGCATCTTATCATGATGTATAGATGACTCTCTTTGTATGAACTCGATCAATTCATATATACTATTTTGTCATACACACAAGTAGCATGAAAATTATTTATAGCATATGACATACACACAAACTGTGTCGTGTATGCACAGGTGGTATGAACAACAATTTATATATGATATGTAACGTTAATGGAGAAATGAGAATGCACATGCAGGGAGCAGTAATAAGAAAGTCAAACTGGTCGCCAAATCAAAACTGATAAAATTTAGGCATGATTGGAGATGTCTTGACAAGGGAAAGGTCAAATGGTCAGCAAATGAATTGACTTCACTTCTTTGACGTCCATTTTTGTTTGGTTTTTCAATTATTAGTTTTTTTTTAATGGGATTCTTTTTTTTCTTTTGGAGAAGGAGGGGGTTGTCTCTTAATCATACAATTGAATAATTCAATTAGTAAGTGAGAATTATATGATTAATTATGCACTCCAGGTTACGTTGCCCTTGATGTTCTTCATTAGCAACGTACGTACAAAGACAAGTCAAGGTTTGAATTGTTTGATTAAGTTTTTAAGTTGAAGTCAAATAATAATTTGACTTGAATAATTTGACTTGACATATTCTAACTAATTAATTAACAAGAGTACTTCACACTGTAAACATATGACGACCAACTAAATTTCATAATTTAATTACTTTTCAAAATCAAGAGAAAACTTTTTTGGTTGAATGTAAAACAAGAGAAAACTTTGTAGTTCTACTATTAAATATAATTTGCATGCTCGATGTAAGTGTTGACCAATGTCCCTAACAAATTAAATTATATTATTCGATATGATATAGCATCATATTTGTAAAGAAAATTTAAAGATTATACTATTTGAAACTTTTCATGCATAATTTTTTCTATAATATGTATAATTTTTTTAAATGAGTAAGTATGACATGGCACATTATATTCTACTATGAGTTTCCATTATATTTTATTTTTAAAAATTTTTAATCTATAGTTTTCATAAAGATGTTGGAATTTTTTTTCTAATTTATTTCAAAAAAATCACCTCAAAGTAAATAGAGCGATATTTGATTATTTTTCCTTATATGATAGATTGGCATACCACCTTCTTCTTCTTTACGTTCCTTTATTTTCATTTTTTTCCTTACTTTTATTGTCTCTCTTTATCTTTTACATAATTTCCTTGGTCTATATGCAAAAATAAATGTTTCAATTCAATTAATAGAAGATAGTTGTATTGTAATAAAATTATGAAGAAATCAGGCACAACTATAGAGCATTTTGTTTAGACTCTAGTGCAATACGAATAACTAAAACTAAAAATGTCTTCCCTTCTCTCGTTATACAGTGCATCATATTCAATTTAAATTCCTCAAATATATGCCCAAACAATTCTAAATCATTGATTTTGCCTGCACTTTATCTATGTGAATAACTAGTATATATGGGGCAATCCGATACAAAATCTTGTCAAAAATAATACGATAATTGCATTTTTTCTACGTCGGCATACCAATATCCTATCTAATGAGCAAGCTGATGGGAGAAATCCGTTCAGGGGGGGGCATTGCCCTCAAAGCTAGGCAATCGAAACATGGAGTTATAGGCGTCTACTTTACAAGTTCTTCCTATGATGATCACTTAATATGATGCATGGTTGTCATAACTTATAAGTTACTCAATTATTAATGATATATGCATGTAATTAGTTGTTCATACAAACTAGTGGTAAATATTTTTATATGCTAATATTATATTAAGAGTCAATAAAAATGATATACCTTGGTTAGCTTCAGCACATTCAACAGCAAGGTCTATGGCAGATTTCTTGTATCCAACAATTGCAACACTTTTTCCTCTAAGAAGTGAAGAAGCTTCTTCCTTGCTTAATTTGCAATAATCAAGAGTATGTAGCACCTTTCCTTTGAATATTTCGGGGCCTTTCTTTGGTGGAAAAGTGGGAATTTTAGGGATGTCGCCATACTTCCCAATACAGACCACCACAAACTCAAAAGTGTACCTCTGGAACAAGTACACAGAAACATATTAACACATGTACATCATAATAATTTTCAATATTCCCTAGCTTTCTACTTGATTATCGTTAAATTAACAGAATCTTTTTTGCATTGTAATAGTCAAATAACTGTTTCATTTAAAAAAAAAAAATGAAAAAAGCCTTTTTAAAATACTTTTTTTGGTTGGTTTTTTAAGATCCTCTTTGAAATTTTAGTGTTTAGAGTGCTACAAAGATAGTTTTGCAGACGAGATTTAATTTGATCTAAGACATCAGGTTTGTCCTCCAAGCTTTACCATTTAAACTAGCCGATACCCACAAATTTCCATCTTGAGATGCTATGCACATGAACTTATTCCTTTGTATAACAAGATTCTTGGTACGTATATGAAAGAAATCAAATTATGTTATAGGTGAATAGTATGGCTTGAGTAAAAACCCACATAATTTTTCCAACAATGTGATAATTTTTCTTTCATTTTTTAGTTATTTGGCGAAATTCATCACTTAGGATAATATTCCCAAAACCCTAAATGGAATATGGATAAGATGATAAGAAAAGAGAATATTTCATGCACACACATATTTCATATATTATGGATTTTACCTCAATGGAGTCGAAGTCATCACCAGTTTGAACGGCCACCTCCCACGCGGGGCGGCCGGTCATCAACCTTCCATATTCAGCCTCCCCACCGTGGTGGTTTTCCTCACCAATGTAGCGGAGCTCAACCACCTTGGAACGAAACTTAACAAACTTAAGGACATCAAAATGGGTAGCATAAGAGTGCAAATAGTCTATAATCTCAGCATAAGAAGGAAAAGAAGAGTTGTCCCTATCAGGCCAAGGGAAATCAGAGAATTCATAGTCACATCGAGGTGTTTGTAGCTTAGTTGAGTTAAAAGATGCATGTTTCCATACACCTCCAATCGAGTCGGTGGCCTCGAAGACCACCGGCTCGTGCTTGGATAGCTGTTTAGCGGCCGCTATACCGCTAATACCAGCCCCAATGATGGCTATCGTTGAAGAAACAGGAGCCATTTTTGAAGGGTTTGGAAGAGAAGGCTAGGTAGGTAGGGTACGGTGCTTGGAAAAATGTGGTGGATATAGTTATTCTCAAGGGTTTTTGTGTTTTGGTTTTGTGGGATTATGAAGGAGGGTTTGTAAGGTATTTATAGTGAATGAAAGAAGGAACAAGGCACGTTAATATGTACGGTCATGTGATTTTATGACTTTGAAATAAAATAGAGATATGAGAAAGAGGATTGGAGACTATGCAATGCATGCATGGAATAATTGAAAGAGGAACGTTCTTCCTTTTTGATTTTTCGGCCTCTTTTTACGTTCATTTATTATTAGTTATGTATATGTATGAATTATGATCCTTTTGCTTCACCATAAATAGTTTAATTTACTGATCAAATTTCTCAAGCTAATTTTGAAAAAGCATGTAATAATTTTTCAGAAGCTTTTTCTTGAGCTAGGCAAATTGTTACAAAACATATATATGCACGTCAGTATGGTTATCAACCTTAAAAATTTAACCTACAATTTCCTGCGGAATTTTATTATGACATTATGTTAGAGATACGAGATATAATCAGTATCGAAAAATATACGTATGATATATTTTCCATATTGATATTATTAAGAGAATAATATATTTAGGTTTATCTATGTTAAAATATTATTTAGTGAGTAATTTATGGTTATGGTCCTATATCTTTTAGGAAGATTGTTTCCTATCTTTTGTTACCTTAGGTTTTATATAAATACTCTACCTATTGATGGATAATATTCAAGCCACACGATTAACCCTTTACCCCAAATTTGTCATGGTATCAAGAGCAGGTTAGATCTTGGGAGAGCTCACAAAAAAAATTCCCTCTGCCGGTGGGTTAGAAAATTAAACCCACCGGTGGGATAAACCTTTAGTCAAAATTATAGATTTTTTTCTTCAATCTACTTCCGCTGTGAATATGATGTTTTTCGGCTCTCCTTGTGTCGTGAGACAAGGAATATTGGTTCTCCTTGTGCCGTGAGACAAGGTTTTTAACTAATTTGAGTGTGGTTTGCTCTGAAAAACCAATATTTGATTGGAGCACGGTTTTGCTCAGGAAAAACCAAAATACGACGAGTTCGAGAAGAAGAGACGTTCTCGTTGTAATGTTATATTTGATTGGAGCACGGTTTTGCTCAGGAAAAACCAAAATACAATGAGTTCGAGAAGAAGAGACATTCTCATTATAATGTTATATTTGAAGGTTCGAAAAGAATGACGTTCCTGTTTGATTGATGATTGATGGGTTCGAAAAAGATGAACATTCTCATCATTAAAAAAAATAAAATTTGAAGGCGACATCACCAGATTTGTGCATCTCGACTTCAACAAAGAGAAGAATTTCCAATCGCAATGTTCGTGTTACTGCCGTTACGATTGCGGGAGGGTGTTAGAGATACGAGATATAATCAGTATCGAAAAATATACTTATGATATATTTTCCATATTGATATTATTAAGAGAATAATATATTTAGGTTTATTTATGTTAAAATATTATTTAGTGAGTAATTTATGGTTATGGTCCTTTATCTTTTAGGAAGATTGTTTCCTATCTTCTGTTACCTTAGGTTTTGTATAAATACTCTACCTATTGATGAATATTATTCAAGCCACACGATTAACCCTTTACCCCATATTTGTCACATTATCAACTTGTAATATGTTATTGTAATCATCCATTGGAATAATTAGCCTCCTATGTAACTTACTAGTTATTTATGTGCTGTACCAAATTCGAGTATTATATAACGAGAGATGAAGGCTACTGCATGGTAAGCTGCAAAACAAATTATTTTGGGTACGACTTGCCAGTTGCCAATATTATAAGTTATTGGGTTAAATTTATACTCCGTTGACATTGATCAAGTCACTTGATAATTTATTCAATATATACAAATTGTTAAGCATTTTAGCTATATAACAACAAAACAACAATAATTTATATTCCTCTGATCTCCTTCTTTAAAAAAAAAAATGATGTAATAGACTATGACTAAGAAACTAAGGACAAATCTCTTCAAATTCATCCTAACGTCCAATGTACAAACATATTTTATTTTATTTTTAGAGAAAAAGGCAATTTACCATAATTCATTATATATGAATTCTAATTCTTCTATACCATAGTTTGTGCTAGATTTGGAAAAATTTCTTAATTGGAGTGATGATCATTAATCAATATTTATAGTTTACAACCTAAGGATAGTCCTATACATATTAGGAAACCTATCCATAATAGGATTTTAAGAACAAAATACTACCTCGGTTCTTTTTCTATTGCAATAATAGAGTCTTTCGACTGTTCGTCCAATGACAACTTTAACTATTAATATCTTTAATTACTTTTTAGTAAAAATTATACAAATTTGATATTTTGAAAGTATAAATCGAGACGAATCTAACAAGATCTCACATGACTATATTTTTCCTTACGTAAAAATCACAAGAGATAGTAGAAGAGTGGTGAGTGAATAGTGTAAAAATCTCATTGGTGCAATAGAAAAAGAATGGAGGAAGTATATCCTAAAGTATATTGTATTATCACACTCCCACGAGTCGGAGCGGGAGGAGAGGCGAACTGACTTAGGCGGACTTGAACTCCAAAAAATAAGCGTCGCGGAAGACCTTTAGTGAATATGTCGATAAGACCCGATATCTAGTAGGGAACATGCAAAACTGTACTTGACCCCAACGCAACCTTTTCCCGAACAAAATGAATATCCATCTCAACATGTTTGGTGCATGGCGTTGAGCCGGGGTTGCGAGATAAATAAATAACACTGACATTATCATAATAAACAATAGTAGCATGTCGGAGAGGGGCAATGTAACTCCAAAAAGAAGATTACGTAACCAACAATCTTGCGACACGCCACAATATTTACGCTTCGGCACTTGATCTAGAGAGAGTAGGTTGACGCTTAGGCGCAAGAAATCAAGTTATCTCCCAAGAAAACAACAATATCAGGAAGTAGAGCGCGAGTGTCGGGGACACCCACCCTAATCGGCATCGAGTTTAAGTGATCAAGCGTAAGCGAGTAGTAGGATATAAATGTAATCCATGATCAATGGTTCCACGCGAATATAATGCGGGATGTGTTTTAATGCATTATAATGAGTTTATCGGGGATCATGCATAAAAAGGCATACATCTTTGTCTTGCATAAGCAATATCCGTCTAGAGTAAAAGTGAAGTGCTACTTGCTGAGCACTTGCTAAGCCGGGATAATGAGTCGGATATGCCACGGGAGGACCCCGAATCCGCAATAAGCTTAGAGTTAGTGTCAACGGGGAGTCGGCAGGGCTTACATGTCCCCGGTACTGCTGCGTCGGCCTAATATTTCATGAGCATACTTCTTACGTGAAAGAAGCATGTAGGAAAGGTGTCCCAGAGTAATGGAAATGCCTAAAAAATAACTTAGTGGCCCCAAATCAAACATAGGGAATTCGGATTTCAAGTGAAGCGAAAGCATCGGAAGATGTGCATAAAATAATTCATCAACATAGAGAAGAAGATAAGCCATATCGTTTGCCCTAACGAAAAGTGAACAAAGAGTTGTCACTCGAGCAACAACAAATCCCATACGAAGAAAAAAATGCCCGGGAGCATGTTTTGAGACCATAGAGAGTCTTGCGAAGGCGACAAACATAATGATGAAATCTCTTATCAACAAAGCCGGGGGTTTATGCAATTTTGATCATTCCTTTCAAGTTTAGGAAGTATCCATTCATTCACGAGATCTAAATTGGACCCTATTTGGAAGGCCTTAGATTCCTTTTTATTTTTCGGATCTGTTGTATGAAACGGGGATTATCCCTCGAAATATTTTTTGGATAGAAGAAACCAATTTGGTGGCTTCAATTCA